>MU269990.1:74987294-75304794 GCA_021432705.1 Caranx ignobilis | reverse complement strand
TAAAGGAATCAATCACACACATCACTAATTTTTCTCATATGGTGCAGGAATAATGGGAACGTGTCCAAATTTACTGTCTTCAGCACATCTGTCTCACCTCACAGAGACTGAGTGATTTCACAATAAAAGCACTGACTTGATTAGATTAATCCAGACCACTGATATAAGCTTTGGCCTTAAATGCACATTTGCAGCTGAACACATTCTGATCAGAGCACGCTTAGTTGAGTCTCATATTAACATAGCGTTGAATGGGATGGTAGTCATCTTCATATCATCGTTATATATTAGCTAAAACAACAATGTCTCCACGTGACTGAGCTGCGTCACATTACCTGACGAGGTCAATGGGCTGGTACTTGTAAAAGGCCGAGTATCTGGCCCACTCTTCGTGCAGAACCTGACAACAGACAGAGAAGAGAGACAAGCAGTGTGGGTGTGTGACATCATGTTGTGTGTTTGCCTGCTGGAGCAGAATGAAAATCAGCAAAGTCCTCAGAGGAAGAGGAATATTCTGTTCAACATAAGTATAGCTGCAGCTGTAGTAACATTATCATGGAGAGAGGACAGTCACATCATGAAGCCTGGTGCCCTGGAAACTGAAAGAATAAATGACTCATAAAGTTAGTCAGATGTCTTTGTTTATCTTTGTATTCTTTTATGTGCTAACCTGAACTCCCAAAAAACTTTTTCAGTTTTGCTGCGTCCTCTCCCCTCACAGCAGCTCAGCCTCACAGCAATGTTTATTCAACTTAAACTTCAATCTGTGCCTGAGCTCTGCAGATGGGAGGGCGGAGCGACTGAGACAGGGAAAGGGAGTAAATAAAGGAGATAACAGAAGTGGAGTCGTTGGGAAAAGTGGAAGTTTCCTTGCTTTTCAGGTTATTGCTGTGACTCTAGCATCAGCGGGTCACTCTCAACAGTAGGAGTGTTTGGGTAGAAAGACAAGGAGGAGGAACTGAGGAGAGAGGGAGAGAAATGTGAGAGGAGGTGTTGTACCTGTCTGTCGTTCCTCTCCTTGACGTGTCCAATGACCCTGTAGTCACCCTGAGGACCAGGAGGAGGAGAGGGTGAGAACCACAGCGCACACTGTGAACACACTCATCTATAATGGACCAAGGATACACTGTGCACATTTGGAAATACACACTTCCAAACACTCACACACAAGCTCCAAAAACACACTCAATAAAATCAAACACACATTGTCAATAATGCTGTGTTTAGCACATTTACTACACTTGAACCTGCAGAAAGTGAACAAAACTCGCTGAAAGTCTCACTTACATCGTGGAGGGAAGGCAGCGTCGTACACGCCTTTAGCTATCAAAGTGCTGATGCCTGGAAAAGAAAGAGGGAAGAGGAGACATAAGCCCTAACATCACTCTGAGGTGTGAACATCACCTGTCTCCTTTAAAGGTTTTGTTTGAACCATGAATTCAAGCAGCAGTTCTTTGCATCGATGAGCAACCACTGAGTTTTACACTTCATTGCAACTAAGGAGTGTGTTTACACCAAAGGGCTACAAGACAAGGTGTGAAATAAAGTGTCAGCCATAGTAAAAAAACAAGTTAGTTTTCTAACATGTACTGCTGCACAGTAAAAGTCTGATGGGATATGTCATTGAGTGCTGAAGGAGAAATCTTTCTCCATATGAGCTCAAACACTCTTCAGCTGAGTGAATCTGAACCAGGATCTTAAAGGTAGAGTCTGTAGGTTTGTTCGTTTCAGTTTGTAAACACAGCATACAAAGTGGGCCCCTCCTCTCGGGCTCGTCTGCCACACCCCCTGCCCCTGACAGTAGTTGTCAGGACTGACTCATGTTCAACTGCTGTTCACACTGAACCCTTCTCCACTTCGGCCATCAAAGTTCTCCTTTGAATTTTTGCTACTACCACCCAGATAGAGACTGGATGCTGGCAAGCCAGTAGAAATGGCGAATACACACTTAGCAGTGTAGAGAAAGGAAATACAGTCCACGTGAGCCAGGCAGAGGGGGGGCTCTGATGCAGTCACCACCACAGATGAGTAGAAGTCCAAGGGTGATGATTAAGCAGGATTTCTTTCATCTATATTTAGTGTTTTAGGAAAATCCTCCAGACTCTACCTTTAAGGCCCTAGTACGGAGGCCTTGAGTGGTCAACACACTGCAATCTGAGTTAATACATGCAATCAGGCACAAAGAAAAACATCTTCATCAGTTGGAGCATGTGTCATCAAATTAATGTGTGTGTTTTCTGAAATTGAATGAAATGAAATCAACTCCTGATTGTTTCTGTCTGAAAATGTGTCTTTAACTGTTCATACAGGTCATGGAGGTCAAAGGCTGAGACAGATAAGAGGCGCTGAGCCTCTCTCTTCTGATTGGCTGACTCCACTCACTGTAGATCAACACTCAGAAAAAACAAACCCTGCAAAGTTCGATGGTGGGTCCAGGTGAGCGGGGCTTGGTGTACGGCTTAGAGAGGTGACTGCTTCATTGTGACATCACAAAGTCACAGAGGTCCTGACGGCTGGTTTTAAGGCTCAGTTTCTGAATACAGGCTGTGTATTTCTCTGTGGATTGAGTCTTTGATACTATAGAACCTAGACCTGCTTTATAATCACACTACACATGGACATCTACCTTTATACTAAAGGAGACCTGTAACACTCATTACGCGCTTCTCACTACATGTTACAGATTCATATTTGAAGCGATATGTAAAACAAAGACACGAGGCCACAGCACAGCCTGGAGCCTGCGCCATTTCTGTTCCTTCTTTCAGTGTCAGGCAGACTGGGACTCATTCAGGGGCCACTTTTAGTCTTTGGGATACTCCACATGGGAAGTGATGACCTGACCTGTGAAGGTCAGGACTGACACTGCTGCACATCAGATGACCCGGCATGTACAAGTGGTTCTTTCATCACAGCAATTAATCAATTAATTACCTGTGCCTCAAAGGAGACTGGGAACTATGCAGTGATTAGCTGTGCTATTAATGGACGTCACAACCACTACACACACAAATACTTTTGTACAACTCACTCAACCAACAACCACAACTCTCAGAGGCCCCTGCTTCAATCTCAGCCTGACCCAGGAAGTATGACCCACTTGTACAGTGAGGAGAGCAACAGTGGGTGTGTGTGTGTCATATTTTGAAGAATAACAAGAACATAAAGGCTGAGAAGCAGCTCTCTTTTCTGTCCCCTCCTCCCCTGCAGCTCCATCAGTACCCTGGCTGAGACCTTCTGCTGTGATGGCCGAGCCAACCAGACATATGGTGAACTCTGGGAATGAGTCGGGTGTCAGCTCGTTCCTATATGGAACTGATGGGCCTCATAAATATAGGGGCAGCTGTTGTATGACATGAAATTGTACAGATACAATTTACACTCACTAAACGAGGCCTTAGTTCATCTTAATGCAGCGTTTAGAACATTTGGAGAATCTCTAAGGAAATGAATTAGTCTCAGATAAGCAGTGATGGCCCCACAGCAAAGCTCAGTGACATGTTTGTCTTTCGTTATGGCACCATTTTACAATTTGGACAGCAGTGTCATGAACAACTGACACCACTGCTGAGAGGAGTGGTGGCTCCCTCAAGCTGTGTCTAATATAGAGGGGGTGTAGCTACAACACCCAGACAGTCTCTGTTCACTCTTCCTGAACAAGTTACAAATAGAAAGATGTTGGTTCCTTCCAGGTATCCAACCACTGCACTCTTTATGAGACAAACTCACAAACACACAACTGATGGATCAAAGACGTTGACCTGCACGGTCAAAAAAGATGTTCACTCGGGCCAAATTTACACCTGTGTTAATGCTCTAATCTCATCTTTAAGTAGAATGAGAAAGATTTTTCAACCCCACAGGATGAAACAGCTACATCATGTCCTCTAGGAGCTCACTGAGATGTTCATTATCAGTGATTCAACTGTAAATCAACCTGCTGCTGGATTTTCTTCTCTTCCTCTTCCAATCCAATCAAGTGTCAAGATCTTCTAACCTCTGACTGGAATTTTCAGCTGCACTGATTAATTCTGGTGACACACCTATTCAAAGTGGTTTACACTGAGGGACATCAGGTAAAGAGGGACTGTAAAAGTAGCCTTCAGAGTGAATGATATAATCTAACCCATAAGAACTACAAGGCTCTTAAAGCCTTTCATTATTAAAGGAGTAGTTCAGGTTAATTGATGTGGGGCTGTGTGAGATACTTACACATAGCCAGTGTGTTATATAGTGTGTTATTTGAGTCAGTGTGCTTTGACTGGTACAGTAAACACTACTGATGCATGGTTCAACTGATGTCATCCTAATCCACATGTTTGAATACATCATCCACCCACCACCCATCCCAAGGAGTTACTTCACCATATTTGCAGACAGTGGGACATGACACCTGATGTTAAGGGAACATGGTCCACTAAAGGAGGCAGGTTTTAATTAACAAGCATGTATGTATGTATGTATGAACATACATCAGCAATGTGTTAATCTGTACAACTCAAACCACCCAGTCCATGGACTAACTGCAGATATAACAGAGATCCAACATACATGAACACACCCACAGTGAACATGCACAGCCTGCTGTCCTCACCTATGGTCTGACAAGTTCGGGCACACACTGTTCGCCTCAGAATCTCGTACACCTGAGAAAGATGTTACAATGTTAGACTGAGGAACTGAACCAGTCCTGCACAGATATATGACACCACAGAAACACATTCAAAAGGAAATCAGCACTCACTATTCGGCCCCTTGTCGCATTGTCAAAGAACGTGTCCTTAGATGCAATGTTGTACCTGATAGAAACCAAACCAGTCAACACCAGCCTGTGTGCATGTAAACAGGTGTATTGCACCTGCACCAGATGCAAACAGCAAGCAATACATCATTATAGTGCAGTGAGTAGCATGACGTGTTAGTAACAACAAATCATTAGCCACTTACAAGTTACCTTCAGAAGTCACGTGGTAGGGTGTGTGTGTATGTGTGTGTGTGTGCGTGCGTGTGTGTATGTCTCACAGGTGAAGTTTGTCCCTGGAGAAGCAGTGAGACAGAAACTTAGTACTCTCGTGGTCCTGATGTGGAACTTTGGGCTGAAAAGGTTGATTCAGTTTCCTCCACACTGAGCTCATACTGGACCCAAACCACTTTCCTCTTTGAGTTCATAACGCTGACAACATAAAACACACAACATAGAATTAACTTAGATAACTTATTACACAGATATTGTATTTATTGTTAGAGTTAGGGATGAAAAGTGAGTGGCCTTTTAGAAACTCTAACTCAGTATCACTGATTTTTCTGCGATTCATTTCTCTTGTGGTTGCACAATCTGAACACCTGCTGCAATCCAGAAATACAGTGTTTGTGTTCAGTGACTGCTGGTGCTAACCATCCTACCGTTTTGGTGGGGACTTTTATCTTGAGGAACTCTGCCTCTCGACACAGCACTGGCCATGGCGCATGGAGCCGAGTGAAGCTGGGGCCGTGGGCCTTGATCTGCAAAACAAACCAAAAGTCACGTTAAGTAACAGCCAGGACCTAACTGTGATCAGACAGGATAAAAAAAGATGATTTTCTGATCAGAATCAATGTCCATTTGGATAATCTGATACTGAATCATAAAGATCCATCTTTAACATATCTCTTCTTTTCTCATGTGGATTTATAAAGCTGCCATAACAAGATCAGTTCAGCTGAGTGTAGATGTATTAGTGTCTGAGCCAGAGATAACCAGGAACGATGCCCTAGAACTTTTTTTTTCCCAAAAGTGATAAAATAAAATATGTGTAGTTTGCAGAATCATGTTGAAATACATATACCACACTTTAATGTGCTTGAAGATCTGATCTCTGTAGCAGGTTTCAACTGAAATTTCAAACCTAAAGAACCAGCCTTGTCAAACTGTGGGGACGGAGGTCAGGGTTAATAATCCTGAACCCTTAGCACCAAAACCATGTGTGTCAGCCACTGACAGGTAGCTACTGCCAGACAGACAAATGAAAATATAAAAGATGCTAATGAAGCTAACTTTTCTGATCCGTCTGCTAGTCTCTGGTTCTGGTCTCAACAAACTGCTCAGCTCTCCACCTTCACTGATATACATTGAGTCTGAGTTTCTTACATTAGCCCGAGCCACTGAATCACTGTAGCTGTAGCCAGAGCTGTTTACTCCATAGCTTTTATGATGTATTTGCATGTATTTATTGTATGTAACATCAAATCACATCTCATCAAGCCTGTGCTGCTAATGAATCACAGTCCAGCACCCACACACTAATTATTATTTAATATTAAGATGCATTAACAACATTTGATAATTGGCAGCTTCAGTAGCATCATGAGGTTTGTGCTTGAACTCTGGTACCCCCCCCCCCCCCCCCCCCCCCCCCCGCAGGCCTCCTGTGACTGACTGAGGATAAAGAATTTATTGTGCAGCAGCAGTGAGACCTCCTCCTCCAAAATCTATGCAGCAGCCATTATGGAGCTGGATTGCGCCACGAGTGAGAGTGCAACCCGAAATGAAAGGGAGCAGAGCCAAGCAGGGGGCAACAGCCAGGTAACCTTACCCTCCTCAGACCCCCACCAGCTTCTGTAAGGGAGGGAGGGGGGGGGGGGCAAACAGAAAACGATGGAAACCTGAAACGATCCTCTTTCTCCTCTCTCTACTCCTCTACTCTACTGAGATCTTTCACCCCCCCTCTCAACCAGCCCTCCTCCTCACATATAGTACTGTACCTTGTGCTGGCCACGACTGATTGTCTCACTGACTGATTGACTGACTGGCTGACTCACTGTCACTCTTACTCCTCTTATATTTCACTATCTTCTCCCACCCTCACGTCCACACTGGCCTTTGTCCTGCCAGGGAAACACTGGAGCGGAAAGTTATCCGACCTTCACTGCTCTTCCAGTCAGATACATTTAACATACATGTGTGCAGTATGGCAAAATGTTCAGAGGGAATGCATAAACTTTTTAATTTGTATTAAATCCATTTGTATAATGAAAAAACAGAGGTGAGATGTAGTCTTCGTTGTAGTGTTAGAGGGTAGAGTCTGGAGGTTTTTGCTCAAAAATAAACACTAGACTTATACAAATGAAATCCGGCTTAAAGCTGGGGTTAGTAATCCTGCTGAGAAACATGTTTTGTTATACTGGGTGAAATGGTCCTTCTACCTTCTGAGTAATCAATACATTATGTATTCAGAAAAAGGAACGAAAATAATCAGTCCTCTGTGGCAGCTGCAGGACTGACACAACCCCGACCAATCCACGCTCCTTGGTGCGAGGAGCAAAAACCAATCAGATGCCTTCATGTCTAGTTCTGTATCCGCCCCCTTGATCCCTGCCTCCGACGCGTGTGCACAATCTTCACGTGTCGCTGTTGCCGGAAGAAATCAGCGTACAGAGTTACAGCAGAACGGATTTCATGCTCATTTATGAGCAATGGCTGAGAAAATGCAGCCCCAGTTACTACTTCCAGCGTTACTTGTAACGTTACTTGTAACGGCTCGCCCCGAGAAAAGGCAAGGAAGAGAAAGCTGGAGGCTGAAAAGGCTGCTAACAAAAAGGCTCTGATAAGCCAGAGGTCAAACCAGAGTAAACATCGGTGTTGCTTTTGTGGAGACAACTGAGGGATTTGAAGTGATGCTGAGGTTGCTCTCTTTCTGTTGGACAGGTAATTATATGCTTTGCTTCGGGGAGGATTTGTTATTTTTATGAAATGTGTAACTTTTGCTAACGTAGCTCCTTTTGTAGCTTGTATTAGCCTAATGCTAATATTAGCTTCTCTGTAGGTTTAAAATGGGTCGGTGACGCTAGTGTTGAATAGATTATAGTATATATATATATATATATATATATATATATATATATATAGTACTCCTCCTGCCGCTTCTCATTTTTGTGCAGTGCGCCTTCCAGTTTGTGGGGGCGTGGCTTGGACATACATCACCAATGGGCTTCTAGTCCTGTGTGGTGGTGGCTGTGTCTGCAGAGCCCCCTCCCCACCTGTATTTTGGTGTTTTGCTTTGTTTTGTTGTGCAAGGGGATGTTTCTGGGTGGAGAGTCCTGACAACTGCTGCTGCAGGAGGCTGCACAGTTGAGCCTGACAGGAGGGGCCCAGCTTGAATGTTTTGATTACAAACAGCAACAAACAAACCTCCAGACTCTACCTTTAAGAATGTTAATTTAGTACATTAAAAAAAAAAAAAAACATTGTTTATAAAACATGTATTATATTGAAACCCACAAAAGTACCAATAAGACCAAGTAGTGGATCAATAAACAGTATCAGCAGTGGTTTAGATCTTAATGACCACCATCAACTATCTGAAGCAAAATTCAGTGAGTGTGTTGTGTTTCCAAAGTCAATGAGTAATCATGTTGAATAGCTGGTATCTCAATATTGATCGTAATGATCAGGATAATGATTTTAACTGTCATGGATCAGCTGCACCTGCTACCATCTTCCACCATCTCTCACCCCCTCCTCACCCTCCCTTCCCTCCTTTTGTATCACTCCATCAAAAAGTAGAGGATATAAATACCTTTCAGCCTGGAGAAGGTTAATTAGTAGAGGGATTTCCAATTAGCTCTTTATCTCTGTAGGAGGGGTAACTAGGACGCAGCCAGGGGCATCTTTGGATGGGGAAGGTGGGGCATTGAGTGTGAGAGGGTGGGTGATGAGATGGCTGAGTAGAGTGTAGTGGGGAGACAGATTTAGACAAGTTAGAGGCAGAGACAGCAATGGAAGAGAAAATGGAGACAGGAAGAGAGAAAAACATGAAATGAAAGGTGCTGAGTGGAAGTCAGTGGAGGGGGGGGGGGGGCATTAGAAGGCCTACTCCAGGTGGTTGGATGTAGGGATCAACCTGGTATGCTGAGGAATTTGATGATGAGGTCTCTCCTGCTCTAACATCTGTTGCAGAACACACTGAAACTCTTTAGACCATAGAGCCAGAGACCACTGACATCTGAGACTGTCATCATGGTAAAACAACAACTCAGTCATGTGTCAGTGTTGTTCTGATCTGACAGAAGCTCAGCATTGACTTCATCTAGATTAAAGTGAGTCAGAGATGTCCTGTGTTTAGTGAACTGTGTTGGTGAATCATTGATTTCTGAAGTGAAACAGTGATATTCACCGTTTCCACTGGTTTTAATCACCTGCTCTGTCTGTGATGGGGGGGGGGGGGGCTCTGTGAATAATTCAGCCTCAGGTAAAAACATCCAGAACATTTGTTTCTTAAGATATGAGACAAACAATCCAAAACAAAGATGAAGAGTAGTCTCAGCTCCCAGCTTTCCTGAAGTCTCATTTCTACTTCACTGTGTTGAAACACTGGCACTGAATTATTTAGTTTGAGCAGCAGATCATTTTGAATGGGAAACATGTTTTTCAAGGTTTTTAGGGTTTTAAATATTAAAACTGTTTTATTCAGTGTTTTGACTGGTTATAATCAGCTGGCCGTTTGCTGTAGAGAGGGAAAACTTTAGCCTAAAGATGGCAGAGCCAGTGACAGTGAAGGAATCCAAACCAGGGGAAACTGACAGTAGCCTGCTGGTGATGAAGACAACAGCTGCCACACTGTTTCACTACATCACTGTAGAGAGAACACTGGAGGCAGAAAACTGTGATTTCATAAGATCTTTATAACAAAGCAAACTTGTCTCATTACTATATATATATATATATTTTTATATATATATATATATATATATATATGACTTGCTACCCTATCAACAGGTTTTGTTGTTGAGGGACTCCAGCCACTCACATGGATGAATTAAGAGAACTGGATAAAGTGTCATGACTCAGCCATGCTCCCAGTTCATCCTACTGGCCTGTGGTACTGAGACAAAAAAAAGCCCATGCACCCCAAAAAGCATTTTCCCCATAGACTACCATTATAAAAGAGCTGAGTCTGACTGCAGGACTGGTCTTCGTGTTGTGATGTTGGGGTATAGGATATACTGTATAGGATATTCTAGACTTTGAGCATCATCACAGAGAGCAGTGAAAGACATTAATAAGCATTTGCAGTGTGATGACTGTCTCTCCTAAGTTTCCCTCTGAGTGGCTGTGTGGCAGTACACACAGCTGAGCACAGCTCTGTCTTTGTCTTTCAACAATGAGTTTGCTGATTTTGTCACAATTATAAAATCAGGATTTGACCATAGGTCACACATATTATGTTTCGACCTTTGAATGTTTTCCTCCAAGAGAAAAATGTGTACATTTGTAAATTTTGATATTTTCCTGATCACTGACTGTTACTGGTTGTGTGCTCAGTGTCCACCAAACTCTTAAAGCAGACATTTAATCCTGCTCGCTCTGTTTCCCAAGCCCCCACAGACTGAACTCTTCACGAGTCCCAGTCCACTTCTTGAATTAACATCTCCCTGTGATTTAATTAAAAGTGTTCTGCCGGAGGACGTCCCTAAGAGATCGAAGGTCAGCTCAATAATCCTCAGGCACAGTCAACAAGTTTGACATTTAAGCCACCTCCTTTTTCTTTTTTTGCAGGCATCCAATTAATCTGAAGTCAAACAGGTTGGACACAAGCAGCAGATTGTAGTTCACTACAATCTACTCATTAGTTAAACACATTTAAAGCCTTAATGTGATTTCAAGTTTATCTCCAGTCACTCCTAATAATGCAATAAAACACATGCTGGACTTATTAGATAGTGAGTTCTGAAAACTGCACAGAGCTTTCAGTCTTATCGACCATGAACAGCACTTCATAATAATAGTATAATAATACAGAAGCCTCATTCACCCATTCATACACATGTAGCACTGTACGACCACACACATTCACACCAGTGATACACTAGGGGGAAACTGGGGTTCAGTATCTTGCCTAAGGACACTATAAAATGAGGGCTGTTTTCAATGCAGGAACATCAGGGTAATTTTAGGGGGCTGGGGCAGTTGGTGAGTGTCTCCATAGCAGGAAAAGCCTCCAAAGGTCCATCTTTCTGAACTTTCACGGGGGCTAAATGAGTTCGTGTCTCACACCTAGGATCCACTGGCGTCACCAACATTTCTTGACAGATGCGGCGCCTCTCTAAAAACGGCAGGAACACAGATAGACGTGCTGACTGAAGAGGCACGAGAAGTGGATAAACACATAAAACACAGAGAGACCTCTCCATCTCGCTCCCCATTGGACAGTGTCCTCGCGTCTGATGGATTCATTTGTGTAAAGTTAAATCGCAGTCAACTTTTGGACACGTCGCAACTGCTCGAACGGCCACATCACCTACCCAAAATGCTTTGCGGGGACAATGGTTTGACACGTTCCATAGGAAATGAACAGGGATACGTGTCGCGGCGAACACAACAATCACCAGTGGATCCCTGGCGTCAGGGAAGCGAGCCTGAAGAACTCTTGGGTGGGGCTTGAGTTTTACTCAGGCTGCATGTGATGCCAACAGAAAGCACTTAAAAAGCA
The DNA here is from genome assembly GCA_021432705.1 of Caranx ignobilis. Lineage (NCBI taxonomy): Eukaryota > Metazoa > Chordata > Actinopteri > Carangiformes > Carangidae > Caranx > Caranx ignobilis. Next base: position 75,293,326 of record MU269990.1, on the reverse strand, counting down.
TCATTTTTAAAACTCAGCAGAAGAGGAGCATTAGTAGAAAGCATCTACATGGCAGAAAAATACAACAAGCGCAGTAAAAGAAGACGAGATGTAGGATAGATGGACGACTATTTGATTACATGACAGTTGAAAGTGTTGATGATTCCGTCCCCTCGAGAGTGCAGCAGGACCTACTCTGCAGTGGAGACACGGCGGCCTAGAGGGCCGAGTGAGAGGACGTTCCTGTAAGGTCCTGCCTCCCTTCCTTTACCGGGAACTTCTTCAGCAGAGACGGGACTATGCAGACTGGAGGAAACATTAGTGGATGGTTACAAACTACAAGTTCATCAAGTCAAATTAACTCTTTTATTTTGATCAACGGAGGTGAATTAAAAGCCATGTGTCGCGTTCACGGCAGTATTTATAATTTCTCTAACACTGATGCTGATTAAAAAGAATGTTATGAGATCACTGGTTTTCTTCATGTGATCGGTGCTACTGATTGTACTCATATGTACGTCACTGACAGACGGCGTACGTGTGTTTGTCAGTCACCCTGTAAGAATAGCTGCCACTGTATTGAGACAGCACTCCTCTTCATACCGGCCGCTGTCAGCATCAGATTCAATTGGCGCCTCGATCCATGAGATGAGATAAGGAGCTATCAGTCAGTCAGGTAATCTCATCCAGGCTTAGGCTCCATGGCCACACTGTCAACAATCAGATTAATACTAGCCCGCAGACTGCACACACTGTCAACTGGCTACACGCCAGCACACACTCATTCATTTACATGTATAAGCAATAGGTACCACACAAGATGCCAGACCCTAATTTGGTATATAGAGATGCTTCAGACGTTCCTTCCACAAATGAGACCTCGCTCCAGGTTATTAAGATCATTCACAAACAGCTGAAGTGAGCGGCTCTTAAATGTGACAGATGATTCCTCATGTTGGAGCTGAAGTGCACCAGCAGTTATCAGTTATCTGCTAACAAGTGCAACTTTAACAAATCCACAATTGTACACAGACACACCAAAAGTGGACAAAACTACACACTCTGGTTGCTATGTAACACACAATCACCATGAAAGCTATTTGTACACATCAAAACAAAATCACCCATTTGAGCCCAAATTAGTAATCGATACAAAGAGGTCAGCTGTGTTGGCTACAGTGGCTGGAGTGAAGAGGAAACATTGAGGCTTATGTGTGGATTGTGAATCTAGTCTCTGGTGTTCATGTGAAGTGTTGATCCATAAAAAAAATATGTTTGTGGTTTTTAAGAAACAAAAACCAGCTCAGTGCAGTTTTACATCTCCTCTCTTAGGCTTCTCACTGGAGCTCTAGTAACAACAGGTCAGTGAGCCAATCAGAAGAGAGGAAACTCTGCTCCCTCTCTTGATTGGCTGGCTGTTTTCTAAATGATCCTGTGAAGATATAGCAGATCCCATGTAAATGTTCTAATATCAAATTCTGCAAGGTTGGCTTGTGGGTCCAGGTGGGTGGTGCTTAGGGTGTGACTGAGATGATGCCTGTGACATCACAAAGTCACAGAAGTCCTGACAGTTGGTTTTAAGGCTCAGCTTCTGAATACAGACTTTGTATTTCTCTGTGGACTGAGACTTTGATACTTTCACTGTATCAGTATAGAACCTGGACCTGGTTCATAACCAAAGAACACAGAGAAATCTACTTTACACTAAATAGGACCTTTAATGGAAGCACTAAAATGAAGTGTCTTATGCTGTTGGGATTCAGTGTCATTTTTCAGTTCTGACCATATCTACTGGTGACACACTGTCCATGCCTCAACAATGAAGGCACATGATTCTGCAGTAGACACGGGTGTCTATAAGCTCCAGCTCCATCAGTATTGAGGTAAAGACTCATTTTTACATGTTTTTACGTCAGATGTTTCTTTGAGCACAAACACTGTAGACAGAGCTGTCACCTGTCCAGCACTGTGTTGTACTGGTTGGTGTCACAATCACCAACTCAAGCATATCAGAGACTCCAACACTTTACACAGGCAACAACTCAGCTACTCACTCTCTCTCAACCACAGCTATGTGTGTGTGCACTCTTGTGATGACATCACTCCTTGCAGATGTGTGTCAACAGAGGGTTCACCCACATCTAAAAACCTGCTGATAGCATCATTTGATCCTACCACACCACACAGCTAAACTTATCTTCACTTATTCAGGTTTTTCCTTGAACTTCCCTTAACTTTTCCTTTAACTTGTCACCTGTCTGTCACTGGTAAACAGAACATAATGGAAACATCACATGACAAAAATGGAAGCGTCAGTTTTCAGAGCAGTGCGAACAGAGCTGAGCAGTGTGTTTTCAGATGTGCGAGGAAGTAATTACACTTCATGATAAAATAAAGAGAAATGTCCCTCTGAGGTACGCTCACACACTCTGAGCTCCACAGCACCTCACTGCTTATTTTAGGTAAGTCCTTCAAATGTGGATACAAGAACAAACGTCCAAGCTTTAAAGGTGATGTGTACTTTTGCTTCTATTTTATGTATTTCCTGGTGAATACCCCAGAGGATTAAACACACCAGCTGTGGAACATACATCCAGTCTGTTAGGATTATTAAATTATGTTTGCAGATTAATCCGGTTGATCCTGGAGTCACTTACTTTAAATGTGCTCAGTGGTATAGGAACTCTCCAAGCTTGGCTCTATTCTAAATATCTACAACAGCAGTTACTGCAGATGATAGTGCAGCTCACTCCAACTTTCTCCATTTTGTGCGTTGTCCTTGCTGTTTGAAGGACTTCCTGTTCAGACTTTGCCTCAGAGGTGTGTGACTGAGTAATATAAGGATGAGTTATTGAAGATTCCCATCACGTCAGTCTATCCTCTGGTGAGTTCGAACTCGTCTTTTCCACTGTGTGTCACTACTGATGCAGTTCATGTTCACCACAGGTACACCAGGGGTCAGGAAGTCTCTCAACCAGAGCCTGAGTCAAGTGACTGTTACCCACAGTGAAAAAGGAGGAGCTTTATATTGTGTCCACTGAGAGCAAACTGACCATGTCGTGGGTGTCACTGGGAAATAATATCATATTCATAATCCTGTTTCACACGTTGTTGTGTTTGTATGTTTTAACTGAAATTTAGTTTAGCTGGTGGTCAAGGTACATAAGACTGATAGCATATTTCACGAAGCCCCCTTGCTGATGTAATAAACACTTCATTCCTCCACAACACACTGAGCCTCACCCACCATCTCCCTCCACCGTCTGAGCCCAGCTCCTATGTAGGCGCTAACCTTAAATAGCTGAAGACAGAGTTACATCAGAGCCTGTGTGAAGGTTTATCTTCAAATCCTTCAGTCTACAGCATCAAGCCTATGTGTCAAACCACATCTCATATCATGCTCCTGATTCATTCTCCAAGTACTGTGATAAAAAGAATTGAATGGAATCGTTCATCTTGGTGTTTTCTCCAACAGTTCAACATCCTCATCTACTAACAGACAAGTAAAGGAACACTATATCTCAACACCAGCTACTATGGATCATTGACTCTGGCCTGACCACAGGATTTTGTCATGCTGGTCTGTCTGTCAGCATTCTGTCATATGGGTCTTTATGTCTAACTTCATACATTTGGCACATAACTGGTGATTGCAGTATTGTATTGCAGTATTGTATTGTTTCAGTATTCCCCTTCCTATGATAGCAGCCTTTTTCTTTTCAGATGTTGATGATGTCTGATGTTTCTCAATATGCCTACGTCATCGACTCAGGTGATAATCATAATACACAGATCAGACATAACATTATGAGCACTGACAGGTGAATTGAATAACACTGAATAACACTTCATCATGGCACCTGTTAGTGGGTGGGATATATTAGGCAGCAAGTGAACATATTGTCCTCAACAGCTGATGTGTTAGAAGCAGAAAAATGGGCAGTGTAAGGATTTGATCCAGTTCAACAAGGACGACTGGGTCAGAGCATCTGAAAAGCTGCAGCTCTTGTGGGCTGTTCCCGGTCTGGAACAGTGGAGAACCAGCCACAGGCTCATTGATACACATGAGGAGAGAAGGCTGGCCTGTGTGGTCCCATCCAACAGACCAGCTACTGTTGCTCAAACCGCTGAAGAAGTTGTTGCTGCATTAGATAGAAAGTTGTCAGAACACACCACAGTTTGTTGTGTGTTTGGCAGTAAGGGGGACCAACACATTATTATGCAGGTGGTCAGAATGATATGTCTGATGGGTGTATTTCAGTTTTGTATTTAAAGCTTGTTAAATGAATCAACTGTTGACTGTTATAACAACATTTATGTATTGCTTATTTGATTTTATTGCACATTTTATTCCTAATCTGCTCTTCATTGTTTATTCTACTGTTCACTGTCTGTGTAATTTGACTGTTGAATGACTGGCAAATCAACAGTTAATCCTTCTCAGTGAATAGTTGGACAACTCTTGCCCTGTACCAGAGCAGATGACAGCATGTTGAAGACCACTTTTCTCTGAAAGTGCTTTAAGGGCCTTTAAATGAGAGACACAGTCTGGTAACAAACTGTCATTTCTGTGGCATGAAAATTTTGACTTGCTGTGATCACATTTAAATCCACCAACAAAGAAGATGTGTATCTCCATATAAGAATAAAACATAAAGAGTAAAAGATGGGCAGTGTGTGGTGTCAGGACGGTGCTGTGGGGTACAGAGGACAGCCTGGATAATAGCGTAGACCCACACACACACACACACACTCACACTCACCTCTTTGTCCCTCTCTATCTCCAGACCAGCCTCCTGCAGGTTGGCCTCAAACTCTTGTCTGACCAGACGCATCTCGTGGTCAGCCGGCTCCGTCGGCTCGCTCCCTCCTGCTAACCCAAGCTCCATGAACACCTCACCCATGTTCGCCGCCTCCCCTTCCGGCACACCCGCCGCTCCTCTTCCACCGGCTGCATCTGAGCCCCCTGACTGCAGGAAGTTGCCATTGGAAACGACAGATAATCTGTCCTGTGGCACTGAGGTGATGGTGGGAGATCGTATGGAGCTGTGCCGCCGCTGATGGAACACCAGAACGTAGTCGACCTTCCGTCGGCCATCGGAGAAGTAAAGGCCTTCGCCGCCGCAGTGAGGGCTTGAAGCTGAACTCTCAACCTGTGGGAACCAGCAGAGTGGCAGCAATTGTAATAACAATAATAAATTTAATTATAGTCGTAACCAGTGAAGCTGCAGAGCAAACCAGTCATCTTCATCAAACTCTTCACAGTGATCATAACACAGTAACTGTTTAATGTCTGCACTCTGAGCACCTCTAAGCAGCAGTGGACTTATGTAACAACTGTTTGAATGAACTTAAACATCTACTGCACTGTCAGCACACGCAAACATAAGTGGCTTTTGGCAGGTTCTCAAAAACACTGAAGTGAGAACCTCCAGCAGCAGAGTGGGCAGTCAGCTCACCTTTGGCAGTTTTATTCTTTATTTAGACTGAGAGAAAGTAGAGAGCGAGACTAAACATGGAGGACACAAGAGGCAGAGCTGTACAGGCTCTGGGAGCAGGTTTCCTCCATATCTGCAGGACAGCTCTCTACAATATGATGCTATGCATATGACCCTCAACAGGGAGATGTCAGTCTGCAACCAATCACATCAACCCACATGCACCAGATTAAAAATAATAATTATAAGAAGAAGAAGAAGAAGAAGAATCATTTTATTAATCCCCAAAGGGAAATTTGTCCAATTTTTGTTTGATTAATCATTAACAAATAAAATATCATTATAATCTAGTTTGTGGTGTCATATAAAGACATGCTATGCTATGACATACTATGATGACAATGCTTCATGTACTTAAACTACATTCATACAAATATACTTTTCCAACTGTTATAGATCACAATAAAACAGATCTCTTTAAATCGAGTGGGCAGAACACACATGTTTATTCACTCCTCAGATGCACCTCTACCATCATCTCATCCGTGAGAGGGTTTTTGTAAAAGGATCCAAACTACAATGAAAACATGCTGATACTTAGATCACATTCATCTCCCTGAGAAACGATCTCTTTGTGTCAAATCCTGTACATTTGCAGTACATGACATGTATTTCAATGCCTGTTATTATCCAAAAGTCAGACAGTTGTTGTCCAGCTCATTCTCCACCTTCACTAACTGAAATAAAATGACATCAGGCCTAGCATTCATTAGCATATCCCAGCCTACCATTGGGTCAGAGCAGGCACCCTTTCTACTTTGTGCAGGTCTCTGCCACTTTTCTGCTCCTGACACTGTGGTGCAGAAATGAGCCTCCATTACACCTCCAGGTGGAGGCAGTGGGATGAAAAAGTACAGTCTTTAAATTGTGGTCCTGAGACTGCAATCTCTGGGTCTGCAGGAACAAAGTACTGGCAGGTAGTCGAGCTGGATAATACGGAAGAGTAGCAGCAGTGTATTACATCATGAATACAACCAGGTATCAGATCGTTTATGGGACAGAATGCTGTTCTACGATCAGATTTTAAGGAGGTTACGGCTCCAACTGATGTGTGTTTGTAGCTGTAGCTGGGCAGCACTGCATGACAGTACAACACTGCACATCAGACACATCATAAAGGCTGCAGTAACATGATTTGTTTGTTAAAGAGCCCACACATCCACTGTTTCACTAAATACTAACTGGGCTTCTTGTAACGACTGTGAGTATGGACTGTGTCTCGCTGACGTCTCCCGTGCAGCTGCTGGGTGGATCATCCCACACCTTGACTACCTGCAAACAGGCTGTGTCAGAAGTCTGCCCTCAGTGTGTAATAGAAAGCAACAGGGTAAGTACTGTGCTCATTATGAGGAGTCATTTCAGACACAGCTATGAAGTGGCTCCCCGCCCCTGAGTTATTTGTGCATGTGCAGGGGTCCCCAAGGAGTTCCTGGGGAATCATTCATTTTGAGTATGAGCGTTGGTGACAGGTTTAATCATGAAACATCTGACAGCAAACATCTTATCAGACGAGGGTCCATGATGTGAAAAAAGTTTGAGAAAGCTTCAAAGAGCAAACATTATCCCTGATGACTGAAATTATGTTGTTACTATAGTAACCTATGGCATTCATTGTTAGTCTATAGATGAATGTTGCATGTGGCATAACTGTGATTAGTATCACTATGTCCTATGATTTATATGAGGAGGTGTGTGTAGTTTAATATTACATGTGGTATAATCCGAAGGGGAAGGGACATTTTTGGAATATCAAATCAGAAACTGTATCACCTCCAGGGTTCAGTAAAATGGAAACCACATCATGAACTACTTTATGGTATCAGACTATTTTACAGAACCATCAACTAACTTCCAGGTGCCATAGCAGAAAGTGAGGCGGCACAAGATCATATCCAACATGAAGAAACACATCAGAGCAATTCAAAACAGCACAGACATACAGTGTTCCTGGACCTTACTGTACTCAGACTGGGTAGAATAATAAAAAAAAAAATACTTATTATTATTATTATAATAATAACAATAATAATAATAATAATAATAATAATAAGACATCTTTGTGTTGAATGTCAGACAAATGCACTTGGGAACACCCAATCATACATCCTATGTGGAAAAAGCCTTTGGAATAATACTGAATGTAAAGGAGATGTAGATGTTATTCCCTGAACTGTGTTGATGAGGAGACAGAATCCAGATACGCAACACATCCAGCAAAGAAGGTGGAGCAGCTGAGACAAAACCAGAGACTGGACTAAGAGCCAAATAAGTCAGTAGGCAAAACAGCTTCATATCAACATATGAATAAGAGAAACATGCATGGGAAACTCAACAGGCAGACTTCTGACAGGAATGAACCAAAGATACAAAAAACATCTTGTAAAGCGACAGAGTCAATTTGAAACTTTTCTTAAATTGACTCTTTGTTTTCTAGCTCTTTGTACCTATGACACAATTTTCTCTACAGTGCGAGAAACATAGAAAAGTCTACACAGGAAAGGAGGTGTTATATGGTAGCCCAGATACAGCATCCACTTAGATATTCATTTATTCACCTCCAAACTCCTGGAACTTTCCCAGAGGGCTCCTGTTTCCAGACACTATTAGAAACTTACTCTGTATTCCCATCTGGGATAGCCAAGCCAGTTCCAAGAAGGTCTCCAGCTATAGGTTGGTAAAAGCTTAATAATAACAATAATAATCTAATAATTATTATTATTTAACCTTTATTTATACAGGTAATCTCACTGAGACACAGGGTCTTATTTCCAAGAGAGACCTGAGTCAGGGTAATGTTATTATCAAGCTGTGGGTTGTGTCCTGTATATTAGTACAGTGAGCTGATAATACAGTTTACAGTAGGTTCGTTGTTAACAGCATGGACACCACGGCGGGTCAGACTGGTCACTGGTCTAACAACACAAGGCACAGACAGCTACAGACAGTGCAGTACTTACTGGAATCTTGTCTTCACCCGGGGAGATCTGCATGCTGTTGCGCTTTAGAGACATAGAAAGAAGCAGGACAAGAAGAAGTAGTAGTAGTAGAAGAAGAAGAGCAGAGGTAAAAGTTGGCGGTCTTTGTGAAAAAAAACAGCCGCATTCCTCATCATCACCACCTCCATCCCCATCCTCCCCCCATGACACTGGGGGTCACTCCAGGTAGCCCACAGTCCGGGAGGAGCGCGAGCGCCTGTGCAGCGGCTCTCATGGTGTGGAGACGGTGGAGGGAGTCAGGGTGAGGAGGCTGCGGTCCGCTCAGTCCGCTCGGTCCGCCCGGTCCAGCAGCCCCACCACACGCTGCTGATAACACATCTACCCAACTGTGTGATCTGGAGGCTGCCTGCGCACCGCCGGGGCTTTTGGCACCGAGCGCGTGCACACTGTAAAAAATGTCCGTGGTCGGTGCGTTCAGGGGTTTGATGCTGACTCTCAACAAGCTGCCTTACTCTACACAGTCAACACGTTTCTGCCGGGGGGGGTTGGTACTTAATGAGTCACACTCACATCATGTCCCACTCATTTTTAAAACTTTCCTTTTATATTTGGAATAGCCTCACCAGCCTGTCCTGTCCTGTACACTCACTGGTTAACGTGGATCTGTTTTACAGTGTAGGGAGAAGGTGCAGCCTTGTTAGATACTAGCCCACTTCTTCCAGAGCCTTTTCTCAATGGCTACGCTATAATCACACAAAAGCAACTTCACCACTCAACTCTCAAAAATACATGTAGGTCTGTGTAACACACTGTCTCCTCTGTTTGTACATAAGTTAAAGCTAAAGAGCCAGGATTCTTCTCTCTACACACAGAGGGTTACATGTCACTCAGATTGAGCTCAGAGTGTTTAAATCTGTGTTGGTGTGTTAAGATCACCCCTCCACCTGACAGGTGAGTCCTAACATGGTGCTGATTCCACTGTACAGGTGAGTGTCAGGCTGCTCACAGCAGACAGCAACTTTAAAATCTGTTGTTTTATTTTTGAAAAACGAAAAGTTAGATGTTTTGGTGGCTTAGAGATGGAAAACCTTTCAACCATTCTTAGGACATAAGGCTCTGGATGAATAGTTGCAGTTTAAAACCACAGGGAGGTGATTCTAATGTTGGGGAAAACTGGCATTTATTCTGCTGAACTGGGCTGCAGATGTGCATCGTTTGGCAAAAACAGGTACTACCTGATGTGACCAGACAGCGCAACACAGAGGAGATGCTGCTGTGCAGTTCTGTGACACAGCACAAAGCCACAGTGGTTACACAGTGTGAGGCTGCAAGCTTTGAACACTCAGCTCACAGTTTGACCACCGTGAGCTGCTTCCAGTATTGTTTGTGAGAACTTGGCAGAACCACCAGCCCAGGACGGCCACATCTGGACTCTTCACCTGCAGCATCATCAGAGAGCAGCTGTGCAGACACACCTGTCAAGTGGTCAGCTTAGTCTCTTTTATTTTTCAGGCTGTAATTCGTTATTGTTATGATCCCTCAGATTTGGGGAACCTTTCGGGTGTATACACACACACACACATACACACACACCTGTATACTTATATAAGACACTGCTAACCCCAGGCTTTCCCATTAACCTACTTCTAACATCAGCTTTAATCCTGTACTGAATCAGCATCAACCTCAGACTCACATGTTTTTTGCCAAAGTCAGTCTGAGGTCAATTAAATTCATCTAAATACTTCAGTTGCTGCTTTTATTTTGAAAAGCTACATGAATAAGTATCCTCTTCTCTGATTTGAATGAGATTTCTAATACTTTATGCTAACTCATACAGTGATGCAACATGATGAAACGCATTACACACACAAGAAATATTACATGATTAACTTTAATAAGTTTAATAAGTTGCACATTTTTATGAGCAGTCAACCCAACAGTGTCAAAGTCTCATTCTCTAGCTGTTGTTTTTTTTGCTTTCATACACACACACACACACACACACATGCGCACACGCACACACACACACACACACACACACATACACACATACACACACACACACACGTGCTCTCCTCCTGTAGTCACCTGCAGCAGACGGTGTGATTCCTCAGCCACAGGCTCTTCAATAAAAGGCTCAGGTTCCAGGACGCTGTAGGACGTGAGGTCCAGTCCTAGACCAGATATCTCCCCAGTCAGCTGGAAAAAGGTGTCACTGTGGATGGAGGAAGACTCACTGAGGGCCGTGGCCACTCGGCTGAAGCCCACACCGCTGGCCCATGACTCTGAAAGACATTCATTTTTGGAAAATTAAGTGGAATATATATTATTTCAGGTCTACATCCTCACTGAACATTTTTGCAAGAGGCAACCACACACTGCAGAATCTGTTCACCAGAGATGATGTATCACTAAAACTCTAAGAGCTGGAGGTGGTACAGAAACACAACTACAAGCAGTTTACTCTGTGATTTTCCACCAGGGACCAAACACAGAAGTGGAGCAGGGTGAATGTGCAGCTTCTTGGATGATTCACTTGTATTGATTCAGGTGTATTTTCACATCTTGTCCTGAGCAGCTTTCTTTTATTTATCCAGGTAAAGTCAAACTGTGGCACAACAGAACTGAATACATTTACTGAGGGACTAGCCACTACAATTATGTGACAGCTGTAGTTATAAGTTAATTTACACAATGCAATTTTACATGGAAAATATGAAAATTTAAAACATGATGCAGTGTTTTATCCAACAGTATGTAAGCAAGCTCCTCCTTAAAATGCTGCTTACACAGGAATGTATCAATAATAATATCAGATCAAAAAATAGCAATGTCAGTGTAGCACTTATACCTTGAATCTTTACAGTTTGGTCAGTTTACCACTTACATTACATTAAGGTCATTAAAGGAGACATATTCTGCCCCTTTTCCTCAAATTACAATAGTTCCCAGGTGTCTTAAAGACATGTCTGTGACCTGCTTCGGTCAAAATACCCCAAGGATCAAACATCACAGCTCTTTTCATCTGCTCAAAACAGCCCTGTTCAGAACAGCTGGTTTCAGTGCCTGTCCCTTTAAATGCAAATGAACCATTGCTCGCCCCACCCTGGCCCTTCTACTGGTACCGGTACTCACAGGCAGGGGTTGTATTAATGCAAATTCGAAAGCTAATGACATTATTGTCTGACAACCGAGGGAACAGCTTGTAAAACCACATGGATTTCAATCTCTCGTCAGTTCTCACATTTTGGGGCCAGAAGGCAAGACAATAATGTCTCATAATGTTCCGTCCATGTGTAGTGTGATTATAAAGCAGCTCTAGGTTCTATATTAATACTGTGAAAGTATCAAAGCCTCAGTCCACAGAGAAATGCACACAGCCTGTATTCAGAAGCTGAGCCTTAAAACCAGCCGTAAGGACCTCCTGTCACTTTGTGACCTTCCCCGGTGACAACCCCAGTCCTGCCCAACTGGACCCACCCTCCTGGAAAACTGCACTAAGATGAATTTGGTTCTTAAAACCACATTGAGGAGCCCCATAAAGCACAGATTTTTCATCATTAGCCCACCCCTACAATAAGAGTTATGATGCAGTCTAGCAATATCTGTGTTTTGAAAATCCAACATTTTTAGCTACCACTCAACATCAATGGGAGCCACAAATATGCAAAGTGGCCCAATGTGGCTTTGTCTCAAACTGTGAAAATTGATGCGTGTGTCAGTCAATCACAAACTGCCTCAAAGCACTTTACAAAGGACAAGCCTACATACTCTCAACAATAAGTCTCCAAACACAAAGGAAACAATAAAACACTACAAAACAAAAGACACAAGGCAGAAGAAGAAGAAATGAGGGAAATGACTGTTTCCCATGTGGAGGGAGGAGAGGATACAGCAGGTAACTTGTTGCTCAGCCACCAAACACTTCCTGTCAGTGCAAGCAGCCACAAAACATCTTTAGTAATCTGGTGGTCTGGTATCAAGAGCTGCAACAGATTGCCATTCTTTGTAATAAGGTTAGTGTGTGTGTGCGTGTGTGTGTGCATGATTATTTTAGGGATACAGACAGCTGTAGCCATAGTAACGCACTAGGCCACGTGCTGTGCTCTCATTTCAGCACCATATACAGACTGTCATCTGCTCTCTCATGCACACACACAGTTGTACTCCACGTATTGTAAAACCATGAAATCTGTCAGCCAGGTTTGGGGGGGGGTCTCTGTTCACATGATGTTTCTTCAAGCATTTTCAGCCTCTAAAGACATTTCATGGCAACAGTTAGTGTTTCACTTGACAGCAGCACAGTAGCCTGGAGGTGAGAGAGGCAGGACTGAAACTGGAAGGTCGCCAGTCTGAATCTAGTGGGAGGGGACGTGAATGAGAAAATCCCTCTTGTATAAAGATGAAGCAGGGCATCACAGGAAACCACTGAGAGAAGTATTAAAATCATTAATCAAATACATTTCATCCAATCGGAAACTATCACTCGCTCTAATAGAAGCAGTGTGAAGGTTCTCATTTTGAGCTTTTTATTGAGATAAAGACAGTGAGAGAATGATGGGGAGGCTAGAGCGGGAGAGAGAGGGGGGATGATATGTAGCAAAGGGTCCACGTTGGATTTGAACCTGAGCCACTGCAGTGAGCACTGAGCCACTGTCAGAGGAGCCACCCGGCTCTGAGGTCTGCTGACCAGAGAGATGGAATATGTGAGGATCCAGACCTAAACAAGCTGGAGTCTAATTCCTGCCTGTCTGTCAAATAACAAGATTATTTGTCATCCAGCCTGAAATCAAAACCCATCAAAAATCTACTTTTCCAGCTTTAATTTATGAATTACTAATGAAACACATGGTGAGAGATCTGAAAATGACTTGGAAAAGTCGTCAGTCCTCTGATGTAACATAGAATCACCTTTTGCTTTGGTTGCAGCCATTAGTCTCTTTGGACATTAATCTTCTAGCATTACACATATAGACTGGGGGGTATTTATCCATTCTTCCCCGAAGAATCATTCGAGTTCAGTCAGATTCAGTGGTGAGTGGCAAAAGACTCTCTTCAAGTCCATCCACAGACTTTCTGTTGGATTTAAGTCAGGACTCTGATCAAAGACATTCACCTTCCTATCCATAAGCCACTGCATTGTTCCTTTGGCAGTGTATTTAGGATCGTTGTTATGTTGGAAGGTGAATGACCTGCCCATCTTCAGCCGCCTAGCAGAGGTTTTACTCAAGAATTTGGGTGTATTCGGCTGCCCAGTCCCTGCTGAGGAGAAACCTCCCCACAACATAGTGCTGTTACCGCCATGCTTCACAGTAGGTATGATGTGTTATGGATGGTGTGCTGTGTTTGGTTTTCACCAAACATGGAGCTTGGAGTTTGGTCCAAATAGTTCAATCTTAGTCTCATCCAGAAGTTTGTGTTTGTGGCTCCATACGTCTATCAGCATGAAAAAGCTTCCTCGGCTTCCCCTGATCTGTGCCTTCATGTCTTTGAGCTATAGGAACATTCCCTGGCTCGTTTCTTAGAATGATTGTGTAAGATAAACACTCTATTTTCACACTAATTTCTAATGGCGGTGACAAAGGGCATCTTTCAGGGAACAGCTAATGGGCAGCAGCACAGCACAATGACTGGATGCTGATGCTTTTATCACATCTTGTCTCAGCTCTGGCTCTGACTGTACAGATGAAGCTGAACATATTTTAACCGTTTCACCTGGTTTGATGTTATTAATCATTTTTGATCAGACAAAAACACTGATGTACTGCAGCTATAAGAAATCTCCATATTTTCAGGAAAGCATTACAGATGCACTTTGCTGTGCTGACATTAATTATGACTTTGCCCTGCTGTGCCTCTGTGTTTGAACTTGATTTTTGCAGAATGATGGATGTTGGCCTGCAGCAGGCTGTGATGTCAAAGGTCTGGCCCGAGAAAAAAAACAAACTTCACTCTCTGGTCTCTGTTGTATTCATGGGAAAGCTGGGTGTTGAGGCCGTTTTACTGCGCTCCAAGATCAGGAAAGTTTCCTGGTCCAGTGACAGAATGACTGCATGGGTTTGTGTCGTAATAAAGTGAAAATACAAAAAAGGTTGGAGTGGTTGGTATAGCTGTGACCATACAAAGCTTCATAAATCCTGACAGCTGCTTATAAGGCTCTTCTTTACAGTCAAAGAACACAGGGATGTCTACTTTTACACCATAAGGATATTTAAATAACACAAATCAGATCCTGACATGTAAATACTGACATCATGCTGTAAAAATGCCACAAACATCACAATGTCAGTTATCTCACAGTGAGTTGTGAAGTCAAGCCAGTTTTCATTTCCACTGGACTAACACTGGATTTGTCAGTCCAACATCTGTCTGACATAGTGTTTGCCTGCGGTGGCTTGGAGAGCTCAGCATGCTGTAACTGAAGACAACACACTCACACAGACTCTAAAAACATCAATTTTACAACATATGTGCAGCAAACACCACAACACAGTCTGAACTTAACTGTGTTCAGTAGCACAGCCAACAACACAAAGTGTCTCCAGGGTACACAAAAGATGATCAACATCTGGTCTCTGTTGTATTCTGTTGTAAGGTCTATTCTGTTGTAATCTTTATCCAACCGTGTTTTTCTCCGTTCTGATTGTTTTGGACATCTTATGTTTGATAAATCTCTGCGTTGTACTTATGTGTTTCTAAGTGTTTCTAATATTGTTGTTTTTCTAATATTGTTGTTTAATTCTGTAAAGCGACTTTGAGTATTTTGAAAAGCGCTTTATAAATAAAATGTATTATTATTATTATTATTATTATTCAGTTAAAAGAAGTGAAGAACACACACATATATATATATATATGTATATGTTCACATCTACACCTGGTTTCAAGTGTCCCCTGGGAACACTTATCTACTTTCAGCTCATTTGTGTCTTTAATTGTGTTATGGTCAGTTGCTGAATGTTGCTCTCTCAGGACCACTGTAAAAGGTCACACATCAACAGTAGAGTTTTCACTTCTGCATATCGATACAGTGTATTCTGGAGGAGCACAAAAGTTGATGCAGTTTAACATACACAGAGAGCACAGCTCATTATGTAGAGTGTGGAGTATTTTTGCATTTTCTGTCTCCAAGTGCTGCTCATTACAGGATGGTGGGTTTTTCTCCACATCTATCTTACAGTGTCTTGACCTGACTCTGTAAAGTGCCTTGAGGACATTGTTATGATCTGGTGCCATACAAATAAAGCTGAACTGAATTGAATCAAGGACCCTTTATCTTAATAGTCTCTTTATAAATGCTCCAAGTAGCTCCTCAGTAAATCCCTGCACCAACCAGTTATTCCTCTGCTGCAGCCAATATCTCCTGCCTCCATCGTTTCAGATCGTTTCCCCTGGAGCAGCCCACTGAAATGTTCCTGTGCTGTAGCGTTGCTTCCTCTGATCTCATGTTCTCAGCTGCAGGCATCATCTGAGCAGCTCCCCTCAGCCTGTCTCAGGGTTTACGACTATGTGAGCTTAGTGGCGCCCTGCTGTTTCAAACCAAAAGCATCATTTCATTTCAGCTGCAACGCTTTCCTCACCTCACCCACAGTAAAGCACAGCGGCAGTCGGCCATGTAAACTAACCCGGATTACTGCCCCGCCTGAGGCTTAGAGCGGGAGCACGTGTCTGAGAATCAGTCCTCCTTAAAAACTGATTCATCCCATTCAAAAGTGGTGGAAGGGTTCCTTCAGGAAACAAGAGGACAAGACGACATCAGTGCCGAGGGTCTGAATTCATAATCAAATTAAACTACAGTAGACTTGCATGCAACTGTACACCCTGGCTGCCCACATGGCCTGCTGACAAACACACAGTTGGCCAAACAGGGAGGGACAATAGGCAGGTTACTCTACTGTGGTCCTGTCTAGTGTATCCTCTTTGTTTTGGGGGGTGGGGAGGTGGTGGGGGGTGGGGGGGTGGGGGGGGAGCAGAGGGTTTCCTACAGGTTACTGTGGCACTCACCTGCACAGGTAGAGGGGGGGATCTGCGGAGAGCCATGGTACATCCAGTCACAGTGAGCGTAGCTGAGAGAGAGCAGCACTGTTTCCTCTGAGCTCCTGGTCAGTCAGGTGGCCATGCTGGTTTGCTGTCAGTAGCAGGTGAGGGGAAACCAGCAACACTGACTCAGATGTGCAATCCTCAGCTGAGTGCAGGCTTAGCTCTGTGGGATAATACTCCTCTCCACATGGCCGGGGAACCCCCACAACTCAGCTTATTGTGTACACTTCCTTAACGCACCGACTCATGGGTAACAGAGCTGCTGGCTGATTGGGTGTTTGGCTCAGGAGATTATTGGTCCCTCTAATGTGCATTAATTACTGCGCCTTCTGTTGAGGTTTAGCCGCAAACCTGTAGGATCTTAAGGGTTCGCTGCTCAGAGCTTAAGACCACGGACAAGACATCCCAGTGCAAATTAAAGTTATACAATGAGGAGCTTCGCCCAAGAAAGGGAGTTAATGACAGTCAGTGGGATGTATGTGGCATATGGACTTTAGAGTGTGCAGTGCCAGGTATAAGTGCAGCACATCGCACAGACTCAGAATTAATCCTCATCTGCTCCTCAATCTCTGCTTTGTTGAATGGGTTTTTATTGAGATGAACATGAATATTCATGTTTTATTCTACACCGGTACATAGCCTGGTCCAGATTATTTAGGTTTTTAGTTCTGTTAAAAAAAAAACAAAAAGAAAGAGGCTAGGGGGCACCATATAGCTCAGTGGGTTGAGCAGGCGCCCCATATGCAGAGGCTACAGTCCTCGCTGCATCCGGCCCCGGTTCAAATCCTGAATCTGGTGGCCCTTTGCTGTATGTCATTCCCCCTCTCTCTGACTCCCCATTTCCTGTCTCTCTCAACTATCCTGTCAATTAAAGGCAAAAAGCCCAAAAAATATACTTAAAAAAAAGGCCAGTTGCTAAAAAGACTAAAACTCAGAACCAGACTGATGAAAACCTCGAGGTCAGGCTACAAAACAATGACATCATCACTACAGCTTTTTTATGTAGTTCACTTTTTTAGAGTGAGTGAGTAATGACATCATCACTCATGTGCATCAGTGATGCATCACTGTTTATAACAAACACAACCTTCTGTTTCCAATCAGAGGTAGGTCCGGTCTGCTGCTGGTTCAAACAGGCACATCCACATACTTTCTGAATGAAGTCTGAAAAAATCACATTTTATGATACATGTGTGGAGGTCAGAGCTCATCTAGATGCTTCATCCCCACTGGTGTGACAGCTGCCCAGACACACAGATGCAGTAACATTCAGCAGCTTAGGAAAACACACGCAAACAGACAAAACATTTTTCACATCATCATCACTTTGACACACACACTGCAATATCTCACAACACAACACACACGATGCAGTGATGAACCAGGCTGGGACGCACTTGTTGTTTAACGCTTTGTGACTTATAGTAGGCCTGCACGATATGAGCTAAATGTGCGACATGCAATGACACTATCCAGTATTGTGATGAAGATATGACTTGTAATAAATAAGCAAATATTGAAGAGTGCATATTACCAGTACAGTACAGTTCCTGAGTCTTTCTGCTTTAATAGGCACCCTGCTGATAGATAACCTCCAACACTGAATAGCCTATGCCAAATGAATAAAAAGATGAATAACCAATCAACTAAACAGAATGTTAATTTAACCCTCTCCTGCCTCCACCATCCTCTTAGCTCGTCTTAAAGGTGAGGGGACGTGGGGCTCATCTGCCTGGCTAAATACTGTGCATGCATGGCCCATGTGTCCAGGGTGCCAGGGATAGGCCAAATGTCAGCATGCTGAGTGTGACAGCATGGCACCTGGGAACAAAATGTACTCACCGCATTTCAGGCAACCTTTTTGTGATGTGTTTACTGCACATGTTATGATAGAATTAAAATAAAACTGATCAGGGGTATCGTATAGTTCACTGGGTTGAGCAGGCGTCCCATATGCAGAAGCTACAGTCCTTGCTGCATCTGGCCCTGGTTTAATTCCCCCGGTAGCCCTTTGCTGCATGTCATCCCCCTCTACATCTCCCCATTTCCTGTCTCTCTCAACTGTATTATCAATTAACTGATGCAGGTGTTTAGAGTGCAGGTGGCAGCTCCTCCGCCTTCACCTGTGTTTATGGCCTCAGATATTCAGAGAAGTGGCATTTCAAAGGGTTTTTATGGAGGGACATGATGAGGAACAGCAAATGTAAACATTTTGACTCCCTCCACCTTTAGATCCATGTAATTATGCAGCACAGAGGTGGAACAAACTTTCAGGTAAAACCTTGGACTGCCTTCATCTCTTATTACCTCTAATTCCGAGCACTGCAGGGCTGTGTGCTGCACATCCCACTTCCTCCCAGTCTAATTGCTTGGCCAACCTCCTCAGTGACTAATTGTTCTACCTGAAGGTAACTGATGCTAAATACAGATAGAGTGTGAGAGGCAGTGTTGGGTTGCACACACACACGCACGCACAAGCTGACACACACTCTCATGCGCCCTCATATCCTGTCAGTAAGGGTATCTAATGTGGCACACCGACCAGCAGCGCCTACACACACACACACACTCACGCGCACGCACCCAGCACACCTCCGCACTCAGTCTCCAGTTACAGTGGGTGCTGATATGTTCAGAGCGTTAAATATTAAAGGCTGTAATATTAACAGAGAGGTGTTGTAATCGAGGAAACTGCTAAAAGGTCAAGTTCAGACTACAAGCTGCTCAGTGGTCATGTGGTGCTCTGTCCTGCTTTACAGCTTCACAGACAGAACTTCACCGACACAAGGTTGAGGATGTTGATAGCAATGCTCAGGGTGAGGTGGATGAGTAACAGAGATGTTTATTTCTGCCTCATACATGGTGGATATTATGGACTCAGAACAGAATTACATTGAAGGTTCTTTAAGTGCTGTATAACCAAACATATTTGAAATGTATCTCCTGATCTATTTCAGTTCCCTTGTGATTTAATCTGATGTTTATTCTTAAAGTTAAAACCTTCTACTGCACTGCATGTGAGGTGACTTATCCAGCCTCAGAAACACAGAAACCAACTGTGGTTTTACTTTCATGATGATATTACATTTGTCCTATTTTCTCAGTCTGATCAGATTATGTTAGAGCAATAGTTTTACATTTGGGGAGATTCACTTGTTTCCTAAGGTTACATGAGAAGTTGTGTGTGTGTGTGTGTGTGTGTGTGTGTGTGTGTGTGTGTGTGTGTGTGTTGCTGCACTGCTGTGACTAGGTGTGTTCACACTGACTGCAGAGAGCTTGGTCAGCAGACATTATTCATCATTTCATTTGTGTGTTCGTTTTTATTGTACCATATTCAGATTCAGCCTGGACACTGAAGCTACAGTGGAAAGTTCAGCTTTATGTAATGTTGCTGGTATGATGTCAATATGATATTAAAAGGACACTGAATCTTTAGATCATGTGACACAGCAGCAGACATGCAATGAGAGATGTAGCAGTGTGTCTAGGAGAAGATGTTTCTAATAGTCATTAAAGTAAGATTTATACGGACTTTATTAATTCAGCTTTAGAACTCAAACTTAAAAGTTCACTTTTAAAAACCATTTTTAAAATGTCATCAGGCCAGTGAGACACTCTCACTCACATGCAGACACATGAAGGTTGTGATCTCACACCACAATTAAAAGGTTTTTTTATTTTATGGGTGCTACATCTACTTTTCAGTACCCATTCATTCTCACAGTGCAGCCTGCCTAGATACAAATACTGAAGCAGTTGTAAAGATTAGAGGGAGTCCTCCCCTGCTCCCCCAGGAAATCACACCCAGTCAAATGTGAACTTCAGCTACACCTTTAAGTTGTGTTCAGATTGAATATGAGGCAAAACCCAGAGAAAGAATCCATCAGTGCAGCAACACAGGTGGAGGCAGATTCTTTCTAAGCTGCTCAAACTCAGCCAAAGCCCTGTGTGTGGGACTAAACTTCTTCAATACCCAGAGGTGAGAGGGAAAAGAAATGAACTGAAGGAAACTAAAGATGACTTTACACTTCTCACAGTCTGATACGCAGCCAGTGACAGTGCTGACATCCAGCAAACAGCCACACCCAAACAGTCCAAATGCTCCTATTATATATCATAAAAAACAAAGATGTGAAATCATCCCCATATTCCACCTTAAAACACATCTGCTCTACACAGATGGAGGAGCACAGTCTGTCTCGGGTGAGCTCCTGGCACTGACCTCTGGTGGTAACAATATACTGTAAATCAAGATGGACGCACCCTCCATGACTTCACCCACAGGTTTCTGTAGAGTGAGCTGCTCTGCTGTCGCAATCTTGGCAGTGTCTGACTCTGCCCCTAACTCCCAGCTAATCCATACATTTTCAAAGAGGTGTGGCACATGTGGACCTGAGACTTTGCTACACACCAGTGTCGATCATGCACTGACCCACCTGTCACTCAAACACCACAGCAATAATAACATGTAAACCAGTGAGTTTTCATGAAGGAGATTTGAGGTGTGTGAATTAGCTGTGGAGACCAAAACAGTGAAGTTGGACATTTTAACCTGGGAGTCTATGGCTCAAAGTTGGAGAATCGCTCTAATGGGCAGTAGAAGAACTGCAGGTTTTGTCACTGAGCGTTAGCTTCGTGTTCGGAGCCTCGGATGTTGCTGCCTCCATAAAATAGAACCTGGAAGACAAACCAGTGATAACAGAGAGGTTTGGTAAGCGTATCTTTCACATTACACTACATTGCTATAGGGAGATAAAATGTAGCTGCATGAATGGAGACATCTTCACAGCTCATGTACACTTCACACTCATCCTGTGAAATCAAAGAGGAAGCATTAAATCTGTATTTCTATTCTAAAGGCAGCCACCATAAATAGACTGGAGAGCATCACACCCACATATCGTGATCATATACATGCACATATACGGTATTTACATACAGGAACATACACTGATTTGTGCACATGGGCATGCACAAATTACACACTTGCAAGTGTTTCAGTTCTTGTGAGGACCCTCAGCCTTCCAGCTCTTTTATGCTAGATCACCAGAACCCACAGCTTCATATGGACTAATTAAGTCCAATTAACCTCAACACAAGTCCTGATCCTAAAATTAGCCTGTTTGGGAGCTGAGGACAGGCCAGATGCCCTCACCCCGAAGATCTAGTTCCCTGCTATGAAGTACAGAGCACCACACTGAGGCACGCATACAGTCCATATGAGAGCACACACACTCACACTCACACTCACTCTCTCTCTCACACACACAGTGATTTCCCCCGTCGTCTGATCTGGTTCATGTCTTCCTAGAGAGGAACCAGTGGTAACAGAGGAGGAGAGTGAATCGATTCTCGATGCTCCACTTCACTCCAGTTTCTTCCAGTTTCCTCCCACATCAGCCTCACACACCTGCCACAGGAAAATGTGGTTTAAGTCAGTCACTGATTCAGAGAGGCTACGGTGGCCTCACAAGCTCAACACACTGCAAATACAAAAAAAAAAAACGCTCTGCAAATTCAGAAAAGCTCTGCATCAGTTTGGCAACAAACAGAGATACAAATTGGAGTTAGGATTAGGGCTTCATGCTACACTCCACCCCACCTCCACACTTCTGTCTGCTGGAAACACTTGTGTGTGTTGAGCTGTTGGACTGGCCATGCAATGTGTTGGATTATGTGGAAGCGCTGTGATAATCTGCAGCTCATGTGATAACACAATGATGAAGTTGTTTTGTTTTGTTGGTTTGAGTGTGTGTGTTTATCTGCTGTATTAAGATGTAGAATGTCAAGTTCTCAGAGACACCATATAGAGCTGAAGGCCTGTGTATCATGGGTGTCAAAGTGAGGTAAAGAAATATAATCACAAGTGTTTTCCTGTGGTCTCTTATGCCTTCACATCAGGAACAGCTACAGTCAGGTCTGTCTGGCCTGTTCTCTACACACACAATATCTCAGTGACAGGAAATTGAGATGAGCTGAAACTTGTTTGAGTGGAGGCAGAAAACCATGATGAAGTTTTCTGTCCAGGCCAGAACCTCCAGGCCTGGAGGTCAAGAACATCAAAGCACTGTCTCAGTATAGAAAATAACTCGACTGTTGTTGTGTTGTGTTAAGTTGTGGCCTTGCAGCTTGATCACACATCTGAACTGTAAACACGAGAGAGATGTAAAACCACACTGAGATGGTTTCTCATCCTTAAACCTACAACTATATCTTCCTATTGATCAACATTCATGAGTATGGGCCTATATGTTGTTCATGATTTATGTTTTCTGTATATATCTGAGCAACTATGGGAA
The DNA here is from genome assembly GCA_021432705.1 of Caranx ignobilis. Classification (NCBI taxonomy): domain Eukaryota; kingdom Metazoa; phylum Chordata; class Actinopteri; order Carangiformes; family Carangidae; genus Caranx; species Caranx ignobilis. Next base: position 75,270,571 of record MU269990.1, on the reverse strand, counting down.
TCTAACCCTCGAGCGGGAGTGTGAAACCAAACCATGTCAATTCCCTGCGGATTGTTTCTTTGTGCTTCAGGAAACCTGAGGCTAGATGATTTACATTCAGAGCTATGGCACATAAAGACATGAACATAATCATATGTGAATGTCAATGGAATGATATGATATGAACGTAAAGGAAATTATAAATGGGAGGAAACCCATTTTCATCTCGCTCCATTCAGTGAACATCCTCATCACTCTTCAGAAGAGATTCTCCACAGTTCACAAGAGCTGAGAGCATCAGCATTACTACGGCAACGGTGTAGAAAGAAAGAGGCCTCACTCTCAGCTGCAGGGAGTGAAGAGCTTTATCCATCTAATCCAGTTAGACCCTAAACAGCCTCTACATGGAAACATACAGTACAGTGTACAGCTGGAAAACACACTGACACCTCACACCCACTGACACACCAAGACAGATTCAATCTGACAGAGAAGAAGAAAAGGGAAAGAGACAGCGAGGGAAGCCTGGGCTGTGGTGTGGCACCATCTGGTGGCAACATTAGATTTTTCAGGCTTGGGCTCAAATGAATCATGAAAAGATGGATGTGAAGTATTCCTGAGCTCATCTATGTAATACCAACTATCTTTGACCTGTTGAAGACAAAACACTGAGTATTTATTGCACATAACTTTTAATTTCCCCACATTATTACAGAGAAAAGCTAAAATGTTGAAATGATTTATTTGGATTATTCATTATTCTACTTCTCTGAATGAATGGTTGAAATATTTACAGGAACAACAAGGCCTCATAAAACAAACAAAAAAAAACAGACAAAAACGATGGAAGGCTTTCTATCATTTTATCTTAAAAATACTGATTTCTATCTGAAACTTGTAGCTTTTATCTCCTGAAATCCTCTGAATATTCTGACGACGGTTGCTGATGATGGGTTGTTACCTTTGTCTCTTAACTGCTGTAGTTTCATACAGTCATGATGCAGAGTCACTGAGTGTAAACTTGTTGTTTTCAGTCTAAAATAGATCATAATGACGTTCGCTTTGATGACATCACTTGGAATAAAAACACAGATTGTCCTTTAACACATTGACAGCACTGACCAGCAAGTGCTAAATGTCACGGGCCTCAGTAGCATCACAACAGTAGCATCACAATATGTCTCTATAAATTAGCTTAATTAACACACATTTTTGGAGTTAAAATTTCATGAGCACCAGGTTTGAAAGACACATAAAAACAGTCAGTGCAAACAAGAAGAAAGCTGTTGTTGGCATCTGGAACTCTCCATTACTATTCTACAATAACATTTTTTACCAACTGTTAACAGCCTGATCCTTTCATCTTCAGTCTTGAGACAGAGCAGAACAAAATAAACATTGCCAAGAAGGACTTGAGGACATGTAGACACAGGAAGTAGAGGGGATGCAGAATTCCTCACTCATGTAAACAAGTTTTCTACTTTCATTTATTTAAAACCAACTTTAGGCCCAAATAATCTACAGGTAGATGTGCATGTGTATTTTGATTATAAAAAGACATGTTAACTTTAAGCTTTAACATGCACGGTTTCATGTTCTGTAAAACTAAAACTATAGAATCTAATTAGAGACTAACTCATATCCACCTCCATTCCCCACCCCCCAAGGAAGACAACTTCATTCATATCTAATCTATTCTCACACAGACCGCTATGTTAAAGTTCTCTGTCTGAATCCAGTAAGACTTCAGAGTGACAGCAGAGGTAACTGTGACAGCAGGAAGACTTGATAGCCACACTGAAGACTCTGGTTATCTTCAACATGAAATAAATTTAAGTTAATTAACTTCAGCAGGAGTGCCGTGTCACAGGTTAAAACCCTCCTTATCTTTACTCTCTTCACTGACCTGCTGTGTTTTGCTTTGGTTTTAAAGTTCCAATCTCTCTCTTTTAAAATAATGTTCCAAAAGTTTTATATCCAGTTTCATCCCAGGTTTTAACAATTCATCTGTCCTGATTATCTGATATCATATCTGATGTGACCTATGGTCTAAATGAAAAAATGTGAGGAGGAATGACTTGAAATCTTCATCCTGCCTAAGTGGACCGTTTCTCCACCCCCTGCTTGATCCCCAGCACCAGGTGCACAAACCAGTTGATCTGAACCATCCAGCCTTTCTCCCTGCAGATCTCTATCTGGTCCAGCAGGTGTCGCTGGGCCTCGTCCTCGCTGCGGCCGACGGTCAACGCCTCACGGATGTACTCAATGTCCTCCTTACTGGTCAGCTGGGGCATTCCTGTTCCAGACACAAGTGTGAGCATCGTTAAAATACATCCAACTTTTCAGTTCTTCTGTCATATTCAAAACCACAGACAAAAAAGTTTCTAAAACAACTTGTAAAAAGAAAAAAAAATAGAAACAAGCCATAAATAAATAGTAAACAGATAAGGGATGACTCAAGGGCGGCCAAAAGATCTAACCATCTAACCAATATCAGTCATTTCCTGATTTGTTACAGCAGCAGCTTTAGCAGTTGGTTGGTCTGTTAGATTTCTGATGCACTGGGACTCCAACAGGTGGCAGCATAACCTGATACCTGAAAGCACTGCAAAGAGCCAACTTAACAGAGCAGCACAACAAACTCCAAACAACTATCAGACAGCAAGGACAACTGTATTACACAATCTAAGAATGAATTAGTCACATTACTTTTTGTCATGTAACACAAAAAACAAACAAAAAAACCAATAACAGGCTAAACCAGACTAACAGTCTGATAATATCAGAAACAGGCTGCGTTCACATTTATGGTGGCGTTGTAGTTTTTTCAGTCTCTCACACTTAATAAACACTAGCACAGTGAACAAGGTGGGAGATGGGACTACACAGAGCACACAGAGGCAGACACCAGAGTATGAACCACAGGTGATCAAGGACTAGAGGCAATAATCCCTTCAACAGATCATGTGTAATTCACCCCGTTTACACCTGGCATTAACATGCATCTCCTACCCAGGTTGTATCTGGATACAATTTGACCAGATAGCATTTACACCTGGCATTAATATGTGTCTCCAGTGTCCACATTGAGATCCGATCACATATTTGCACATGTAATTTAAAAAAGAAAAAGAAAATAAATAGAAGTATTTCCACCCTCCTAGTCGTATGCGGATACTGGACGCATTACCGTTTACACTTGTGATCAATGTGGTCACAATGCGTCCCTGACCACCTTCAGAGGTGGTTTGGCTGATGGGATCACAATCCATCCTCAATGTGTCTTGGGTGCATTTACACCTGTACTTTCATGTGGTCACTATCCGATTGCAATCCAGTCACTGAAAACGCATGTAAATGCCCGGTGTAAACGGGGTGCAAGATGAAATCCAGTTGTTAATGGGGCCACTGATCAATTCCTGAAACAAACATACATACACATAAAAATGTTGGAGGTCGTACCTGTCATCAGCATCATGGAGAAAAGGATGATGAGGAGGTTGGTGTGGTGACGAAGAGCAAGGTAAGCCTTCACACACACGTCCTAAGACAGGGGAAAAAAACGTTCTGTATATAAAAAATACATGGAGCTGAGAGACATCTGTGCTGATGTAACATCCTCTGGTGATCCTTCTGGCCTCTTTAAAGAATGATGTTTGTGCCTGAGTATATGTGTTTGACCTGCATGTATGTTCACATAAAAACCAGTTTTCTGCACCTGGAATTTCTGGAAGTGGGGGCTGCTTTTCTTTCCTGATGTTCCCATGACGTACAGGAAGTCTGGAGTGAGCACGAAGGGAACCCACTCCTTACTGATTCCCATGAAGCTCTTATAATTCCCCAGGATGTGGCCGAAGTCAATGTGGAACAGATTCCCTGCAGAAACAAAAGAAGGGTTTTTTTGTTGTTGTTGTTTATTTTTCCCGAACTGCATGCTTGATTTCTGTTTCATATACAGAACATACAGAGCTGTTATATTTTACAGATACTTAGAGTGAAGATACTGAGTTAACAGGAGCCTTGTTGTAAAGGGGGACTTTTTGTGCAGGTTGAGATGTTCCCTCTCCGAGACAAACTATGTCAGTACCAGATTCAGTGATCATGATGTTGTCATTGTGGCGATCCCCGATCCCCAGGACGTATGTAGCCACACAGTATCCACCGCATGAAAACAGGAACCTCTCCACAGCCTGCTGGAACTACACAGAGACAAACAGGGTTGATTTTATTCTTCACACCAATGTTCACTCCCACAGCTTTAACTGGGACATGACTGGCGTCAGAGCTGATGGTTTCTGGTTTGAAATGTCAGATTTGAAAATAGCTGCTGTGTCTTGAGTGAGGTGTTGCATGGACTGCTTGTTGTTTCCTCTTCTATTAAAATCAAAATGTTCACAATTCATTTCAAATACAGAACACAGTGCCTCTACTTTCATTAACTAGAGCTGAGAGATGAAGTGTTGCCAACTAGTGCAGAAATGTTTACACAGAAACAGATACAGCCACTGGGGGTGCAGGTGTTGTGGCTAAAAGTAGTGCATGTGTGTGTGTTCTGGTGACAGGAAAAACCCTGGGGGTTGCTGTCTTCCTGTCTACCACAGCCACTTCCTCTAACATCTGAAGTGAGCAACAGCTGGAGACAAAACTGCTCCATCAGCAGAGTCCATGCTTCACTACTGTGTTTTAGTGTAGAGTGTCTTATGACTGGACAGTTGTCTGCACTGGGGAGTGTGTGTTTGTGTTGCTGTTCAGAGAATCCTGATCAGACTGTGTAATCAACCACATATTTACATGTTATCAGGTCAGCTGACTGTCATCAGTGCAAGCCTGCTCTACCTTGTCCTCGCTCACACACTTGTCCCGCAGCCACTGATAGAGGATTTCATCTTTAAAAGCGCCGGTGCTTCCCACCACACTCTGCTGGATGTTAGCGATAGTGGTGGCATCCTTGACTATCTCAATCATCCCTACAGACATAAAGACAGAGAGAGAGAGAGAGAGAGAGATGACAGGGTTAGGAGTGAGTATCACAGACGGGCTGCGGTGTTTGGACATGTTTGTTTGGTGTGACGGACCTATTCTGTTTCCAGTGGAGATGCAGCCGTATGGTAACAGACAGAGATCCAGAGACTCGGTCTCCCAGATCGACTCCATGATCAGCAGAATCTGAGGAAACCAAGAGAGAACAATAAGAGCGTTTCCTCACTAATCTATCAAGTTAAGTCATGGCAAATTCAGCTGTGGTACACATTTTAACAGAGTGTGAGCCGACACCACAGGGCTGCACAAATGACGTCATCCACCCACTGTCCACCTCATAAACACACTTCACTCCTATAGTCAGTGTTCAATCATACTCCCAGGCAGTTTTAACTTTGTCTTTCGTCTTATTATGTCTTCCACCAACTAGTTTATCACAGATAATGGATATTATGTATGCGTGATGGATGGATGTAAAGGAAGAAATTTAAATTTTTGTGTTTAATTTGAATCTTGAACATGTTAAGATAATGCAGTGCTTTGCTTATGCTGTGTGCTGGCTGAGCTGCACTGCTCCAAAGACTGTAAACCATTCAAGGATAATGTTGGATGTTGATGTGCTCACAGTGCACGAGTAAAATCATTAGTAGCTTGTAGATATTAATTAGCGTGTGAAATGTTAGTGCTCCTAATCTAGCAGCAGCAGTGTGCAGCCACTGAACGAATGAAGAGGAAACTCTGTACAGGCTGTACTGTCCTTTATTTCATTCAGGCTCCAGTTTCAGAGAGCATCAACTTTATCACAGGTTCGAAACCAGAAAACTTCATTTAGATTCTAATTATTATCTCTGAGAAAGTCCAGTGCAGCATTCACTCAACAAGTCTTCTCGTCTTTCCTTGTTCTTTTTTCATATTTGCATGGACTTGCATCGGCCTTTTTGAAATTCACTTGAACTTAGTTGTTATTCATATCATTTATATTAGTACATACATAAAAAATCATTGCCATAGCTCATCATTTTAATGGCCTTTGTGGTTTTGGAATTCAACTGCACTGACATACAGGCCTGGGTTGTTACTACTGATAGTGCATATAAGAAATACACCTTATTATTATTTAATTATTTTATTATTCAAATACACTTCATTGTGTCAACTGGGTCAACACAAATTCTCTGATTTTATCAGAAGAAAAAAAGAATTATGTGATCAATTGGGTTTTTTTAATCACAACAACCCTATGATAAATACATTGGAGGTGTTCAAATCAGTAATCAGATTTGGTGAGGTTTCTGGGTGATGAAAGTTAAATGAAAGTAAAAAATGTAAGCTTTCAGGGCTCCACACTAACTTTTTGCATTGGTTGCACTGGTGTGCCTAACTATTTCTTTTAGGTGCAACAGCACAAAATTTAGGTGCACCCAAATTTTTGCATTGTGTCGCCTTTAACGCCATAAGGTCGTCTTTTTATCACCAAAACTTTCATATAATGTGAATGATTTTTGAACAAGAATAAGGTGTAGAGAAATGCTTGTCTTTATTTGAAGCACAATTATATATAACAAGAAAAATAAAGTGTTTAAAGTGCTTCACTGAGCTGAAATTTTGGGCTTTTTCATTTGAGTCTCCAGGCCAGGCTCCATCTCAGACTCGGTTGTCTCCCCTGGTTCCGAGAATACGTCGGGCTTGGGCCGGGCTCGGGCTCACTGAACCCAAGTTACATTAATAACTCTCCCATGTGCGACCAAAGTGGTCGTGCTCTGGAGCCCTGGCTTTTTAACTCTATTTAAAAAAAAGAGATGGAGGGAACAGACCTGTTTCTCTGTCACCTTGGAAATTCAGCTGAGACAGCAGCACAAAAAGAGGAGCAGCTGAGTGTCACTGAGCGTTTACCACTCACCTGCAGGATGAGCATGTCCTGCCTGAGGTCGTCACCATCTTTGAAGATGATGCCGATGGGGTCTTTGGACAGGGTGGTGGGGTCGGCCCTTTTAAACTGCAGCCACAGCGGCTTCTTCTTTGATGCCATCACTTTACACTGCTCAATCTGTACACAGACATTTATACTGAGATATCTCACAGTGATGACCTGCAGGGTGACATCATGTGGTGGAATGGAACTCAACAAAAGCTGCAGGGAAAAGCCCAAGGTCATTAACACTTGAAATCATTATCCATGTTTTTTTCACCACTTCATCAATCAGAGAGTGGCCATGGGTGTCAACGTCACTGTTTCCAAAGAGTTCCAAATGTAGCATAACTAATGCTTAATACTAACACATATCAAGTGAGGGCGGAGCCTCACTGTCAGTTTGTGTGTGTGTCTCACCATCAGGGTTCCAGCTCTCAGTCCAGGATCATAAGGGACTCTGAAACTCTCGGGTAGACCGGACAGCTGCAGAGTCTCCAGCTTCTGACGCAACTGAAACACCACTGACACACAAACACACAGTTTTAGTTCCACTTTTTTGAATTTGTCTTTTATTAGAGTCTTCAAACCAGTGATGGATCAAGTTGTCACACACCCTGACCTTACTGCACAACTGAGCACACAACATGAACGACAAAGTATTTGTTTCTGTGCTACTTATTAAATTACTCCAAAGAGGAAAAACATTATGTGAATGTGTGACACGGGTTTTTGTTAAAATCCTCCATGAAAGCTTAATTTCTCACCTTGTGCTGTGACATCATATTTTTCCGCCGACGTGGCCTTCATCTCACGAGTGACTTTCTGCAGAGCCTCTGTCATCTCCACCTGCAGAGCAGCAGTCCATTTATCAACTGTTTTTTGTGCCAGAAAGGTGAGGATGGGTGACGACACCCCTGTTAGTGCCAGACCCCAGAGAGGTGGCAGGAAGTGAGTGACAACTGAGCTCTATTGCACATATTTCCATTTAAAAAAGGAACCAAAACAAAGAAATGACCAACAAAGCTGAGTCTACTTGAAGTAGTACTAAGTTCAGTTTGCTGTGATTGTGATTAGTCATCAATCAACAATCTAATGAGGTGTTACAGCCGGTGCCAATGATACTAAGTGGGGTGTGTGGATTGGCTGCACCTTCCTCACTCACTCCCTGAACCCTGAACAGATGGGCCACCAATCAACCTGACCTGTTCAGGACCTGGACTACCACAGCCGAGCCAGTCTGATACTCAGGTCAGCTGACACCTACAGCTTGCTAATGTCTTCATGAGGTTGAGTTTTGCTGAGATGATGTTAACTTAATGAATTGGCACGGTTGAGCCTCTCAGATTGTATAGTGTCTTAGACCAAAAGAAACATGGATAAAGAACATGTGGTTCCTTTTTCTCAGCAGCATCTGTTTACCCTGTTGCTCCTTTTAGTTCTTATTGATACCTAATGCTATATTATACTTACATTACACTTTATTCATTAGTTATGACAACTGCACAGTGGGTGGATGAGCTGTTCATATTTTATTGTAGGCTTAAGGTCAGCATAACTGAGTGTGTAGACTCTTTAACTGACAGGTGGGTGAGCGTGTGTTTGAAGCCTAATGCCTGTTTCACATAGAATGTGCGAAGCGCAGACCTCCAGCTATGAACCTGTTTATTGTGTATGTGCTACCACCGCACAAGAGCACACCGCTCTGTGTTGAGCTGAGCGGCGCCTTCCACCGTTGCACATTGTGCTCGAATTGAACATTTTTTAATTTGGACACAGTGCGCTGTGACATCTCAGCACGTCCAATAGGAGAGATAGTGGCGGCCTGCCCCGCAGCAGGCAGAGCGCAAACCCCATTTGATGTGAAACGAGCATAAGCCTCCAAGCACTAAAGTCTCACTTCCACACACTCCTCTCTGCCCATTTTTGGATCAGCGTGGTTATTAGGGATGGCATATCCATATCTTTTTACAGTCTTTGTTTGATACTCACCTGTTTCCTGAAGTCTTGCAGCATGGCCTCTCCACAGCCTCTGAGGTAGGCCTCCAGCAGGACAGCATACCTTTGCTGGTAGTGCATGGACTGGGCGATCTCACTGCGCAGGAACCAGAAGAGGAAGTGACCGATACGCTTACTCTGTGCAGAGAGAGAGAGGGCACAAAGCCTGAGTTAATCGACAAGCATCATCATGCCAGAGACACAGAAATAAATGAGGATTTCTGTGCTTTCTCTGAAATATAGAAACCACAGAAAAATACAACAAAGAAGTGTGTGACAGTGTAAAAACAGACCCTTAGAGCTCTCTTCAGCAGGAACCTCACAAGGGCACTGTCATGGTAGGGCTCAAACTTGACTGCCTGCATGACACACACCCACACACACACCTGTGATTAATACAAGTACAAATAAAATTTCCAAATTTCAGTGCACATACATGCACAAGTTTTTAAAAACACATAAAAACAGAGGAAAATATTATTTTTGATACACTTTAACTGGATACACATCAAACCACATCAACTTTGATATTAAAAGAAGATGGTTTTCATGAATCTTGTGACAGATACAGCTTTTTATTTTTACTTTTTGTAGATGCCACAATTAAAGCTGCTGTGTCCGTTTTTGTTTAAGTCAAGGTTCGATGAATGATACAGACCAATAAAAAGAGAAGTTCACACATCTTGTAAATAGCTGGAAGTGCAAGACAAAATGTTTTAAGGCCTCACAGACACAAAACACATTTAGAGTGGATGGTGAGAATTTCACAGGCTGCCTTTGACACACTGAGGTCACAGAGGTCACTGGTGTCAGGAAGTAAAGGAAAACATTAAGCTTGTTGTGTTCACACAGGACTGAACAATTCAGATAACTGACGGGAGCAGAGGCGGGTTCAACGATTCACGCTCTGGCACACACTCTGGAGAAACAAAAGTAACAACCAACAGCTTGTCTGTGAGTGTTACTTTGGTTTCTGTAATACAGGAATGTGTTACTAAAAACAAAATCATTCTTTAGGACTAAATATTCAAATCATACATTTGAATATTTTCAATACGACTTCAACTCACTTCCCTAAAACTAAAGAAGTTTTAACTGTTGCCCTTAAATTCATTTCAGCTGAATGGGTGTTTTGTTTTGTGGTGCATTTAAAGTAGAGTTTCCACATAGAATACCTGCTGTGGGTCAGCGTGACCACACACCTTCAGGCAGCAGAAGATTTCTCTGAAACTCTGCCCATCACTCAGTTCCACAGGAAACAGTGACAGCAGTATACACAGGAGTCATTTTCCTATCAGACCAAAAGGCCCTTTGTTGGCCTCTGTTAATAATTCAAAGTGGTCATGCAAAGTTGAACCACAGAGTCAAATATAAGAACACATCAGGAGACAAACATGCAGCATGGATGTGCTCAGCTGCCTCTTTCCTTTGACTTGTGAAATAATGAAACTCTGACACAGGCAGAGCAACAGATTTGTTTCTGTCCTGTAATACAGATGTGTTGTAATGCAACATGTCACTAAATAAACAATAGAAACTTAGTGTAATTATTGTAATTTCTGTGAACACTGACAATCAGAGGTTAACCTGTAACAACAGACCCACGTCAAACAGGTATGATGTCAGTTAGTCGGTTGGGGAAGAAATGCAATGCTGTCCTGCAACTTTTGCAACTTTGTCGTAACAAAGCTTCCTCTCCTCTAAATTAGCTCACTGACCCGTTGTTATTAGAGCTCCAGAGAGAAGCCTGAGAGAGGAGATCTCTCCTTATGGATGATTATCATTATGTTATATTTTCTTTTTCCAGTCTTTATGCTAAGCTGAGCAACAGTGGCTGTTAACAGTAGAAAGCCAATGAATGTTTCCTTGATTCTTCCATTATACCGCATGGCCCCTTGTCATATGGTTGTAGTCATAATGACTGATTAATGACTGAATGACTGACTGATTAATCAATATTTATGAGCATAACTCTGTTTGACAGTGTTTTATCCTCTCTTCTGTAAAAACCCTAATTTACAAGTTACTGTTACTGCAGTAAAATCTGTTGAATTGAGGTAGCGAAGAAAAAGTACTACCAATACCACTTACAACAAGTGAGGGGTAAGAAGAGAAGACTGACCTGTACAAGCTGCAGGAGGTATCTGAGCACATCATCATCCTCCAGAGTCTCCAGCTTCCTCACAGCCATCGAGCGAACCTGAGCATCAGAGTAGTGACAGTCCAGCAGCTGCATGGCCAGACCGACATCCAGACCACTGAACAGGAACAACAGGAGCGCAGGTGGTGAGACAGTGAGCCCACTGAGGACACATACTGCACACGTAGTGGCAGTATGAGAAGCGTTTTTACCTGCTGTCCCAGGCACTGCTGCGCTCCAACAGACGATGAGTTGCCAAAACATCTTCCTGTTTCCCCCATCTGACTGAGCCCAGCAGCTTTGGGTATGCTCTGAGGATAGGGACGGATTATTGAGTGACAATAAACACAATCACGATTTAACATCTGTACTACATTTTCTTTGGAATAAGATGAAACAAATACCTGGGGTCGCGCATACACTCCTGTCTGAAGTGCCAGAGCAGCTCCTTGTCCTCAGGACTGAGTGGATGCAGAGGGTCGGTAGCAACAATCGCCTCAAACTGTTTCTTCAGATGGTTTGGCATCTCTCTCTGACCTCGCTCTCCTCCCTCAGTTTCCTCTCCTCCAGCCACCACCTCCCGGCTCACGTCCCGGCTCTTGGGCAGAACCACGGGATAACAGTACTTGTCCAGTAAAATGGCAATTGCCATAGAAGAGGCCTTATCTGGGTTGGTTGCTGAGGTGAGCTTGTCCGCGTTGATGCTGCTGCTGCTCTCCTCGCTCTTCTCTGGCATTTTCCACATGTGGAGAATGAACTCGCCCTGACGAAGCAGAGAGCGGTGGTCGATGAGCAGCAGGTTGACATAGTACAGGAGACGGCTCTTGGTCTTTCCTGAAAGGTGGACAGATAGACAGACAGAGGTGAGCCTCTTTCTGTAAACTGATAACTTGTGTGCAACATGTGAGCAGACCTCACCATCATGGCTGCCTCCTCCTCCTGTGCTGTCCTGGTAGGAGCTCGCCTTGGAGTTTGGTGTCTGAGCTTGCTTCCCACAAACCACCTGCATTATGTAAAAGAACACATCTCCCTGATACCAGAGCATGCTTCCTATATGTGTGTCTGTTTGTGTGTGTGTGTGTGTGTTTGGAGAGTGGTAAAGCCTTTGGACCAGCTTTGAATGGAATGTGTGAGTTTACCTGGAGGTTGAGACGTGCCCCCTTCGGCAGGTCCCTGATTTTAATGTTGAACTCAAGCCAGCAGTTCCACAGCACTTCCTCATTGAAGGTTTTGGAGGTTGTCCTCTCCTACAAAATAGGGGTTTAAATAATAATTAATAATGCTAAATTATATGTTGTTCTATGTTGTGTCTGCTGTCAAATGTATATATGTATATATATACACACACAAACACACACACACACACACTCCAACGAAATGAAATACCAGTAATCAAGGTAAAGGTAGAGTCTGGAGGTTTTTGCTCAAAAATAAACGCTAGACTTATACAAATGAAATCCGGCTTAATCATCACCTATGGGCTTCTAGTCCTGTGTGGTGGTGGCTGTGTCTGCAGAGCCCCCTCCCTCCGCCTGTATATTGGTCTTTTGCTTTGTTTTGTTGTGCACGGGGACGTTTATGGCTGGAGAGTCAGTGTTTTCTCTCCAGCCCCGCTAGCTGTCCCGGATGCTAGCCAGTGCTAGCGCGCCACGGCTAACACCCGCTAGCCCGACGCTAACTTCCGCTAGCGGTAGCGGCTAGCATCCGCCGTTAGCACATGCTTCCCCAGCTCACCACAACTGCCCTCCTACTCATCGCAGCGTAGCCCTCCCTCGAGGCTCCTGTTACCGCTGACGGCCAGGTTTCGGCCCGCGGCTCCAGCGCTTCACTCACACTGTATTTCCTTTTCTTTCCAGTCCTGACAACTGTTGCTGCTGCTGTCAGGGGCAGGAGGCTGCACAGCTGAGCCCGAGAGGAGGGGTCCAGTTTGAATGTTTTGTTAACAAACGTACAAACCTCCAGACTCTGCCTTTAATTAAGACAATCAGATCATTTCAAAGTATTGCAGTATATTAAAAGTAAAGGAATAATAAAGAGCAGCCACAATGTCACTCTTTAACTTTCTCTTCCTAAAGAACAAGATTAAACATCATTCTAACAAGTTCAGCAGCTCCTAAGATCAAAAAACATGACAGACTCCATCAACAAAATATTTAGTGTGGTTGTAAGTTAAATACACGTCCTTGCATGTGCTCCTGACCTGGGCTAAAAGCTGCTGGCCATGGAAGATGCTCGCCTCTATGAAAACAATGAGCTCTGGGATTTTGGGCAGGGACGGGATGTCAATACCCAGAACCTTCACCCTGAACTTCCTGTTACAGTCCCACATGGAGACGGTGAACACTCGCTCATGGTCTTTCTCATCGATGGTCAGCTGCTCATGGGTACCTGGATAAAAACAAAGGACATCAGAATGCGTTAGGAAGTTGACCACATTAATAACAGAGCCTTCTGTCTCGGTTCAAATCGTTACCTGCGACCCCGGTGCAGTCGTCCACTTGGGCCCAGTCCTCCCTCTGGACCAGATCCTGATCAGGATCGGGTGGCGTCTCCAGAACAAGGTGGATCTCCTCACCGTTCTTCAGACACTGGCGGACCCAGTTGAAGTTCTGCAGTGGTTTTTCCCCATACAGGTATTCCTCCCTGTGTAGACACACACTGAGGAGGTTACTGTCATAATTTACGACAGAAACAACCTATAGCAGCATTTTTCAAACTGCGGGGGGATGAGTGAAGGGTCACTTGCACACAAAGGCTGAATGATTAACTGCATTTGCAATTGTACTGCAATATGATACAACACAATAGGACTGCAACAACACATAGGCTGCGATTATGCTCTAGTTATGTGTCATGCACAACAAAAGGAGAGTGGAGCTGTCAGTCAAAAGAGAAGGCAACAACGCCACACAGTTAAATGTTGTATATTGGCCTCAGGCTCGGCTGAATGTAGCACTACATTGGCTGTGGAACTATTCCAGTTAAAAAAAGAAGAGCGGCAGGTGTGCTGCATCAGGTATGCAGCAGGACCAATGGTACAGCGTGTCCGCCGCATACATTTTAGCCCGGTCACTATACCGAAGCTTTTCTTTTTTTCTTTTTTTTAACGCCTGGAGAACATCGCTGAGTTTTCCTCTACTGCAGCTGAACAGCTAACATGTGGTCAAGACGTACAGCGGAGACCTGTGACAGTCTCATCGGTGCATTTCATCAATATAAACTTCAACCTCAAAGCTCTCTGTCTTCAGCCTCTCTACTACCCAGGCCATCACTCAGGGGGAGCATGTAGCAGGCTTGTATAATGAGTGTGTTACAGAGTTCTATATCAGTGTTTACATCAGGCTTACTTGTCAGTGCTTTGTTATGTTGCCATGATAATTAATATTTGCTGAGAAACAAGCTTGTAACTCTAACAAATCCTACAGGAATGACCCATTTAAGTTTAATTAATCAAATATTGTTGTGGTCATAGTAACTGATAATAAATGTAAACACAGCTGTTTCTTTGTTCTTTAAGGGAGGCTCACTCTCTCACACTTTGAAAACCCCTAACCTACAGAAACAGATTCAGATTCAGATTCATCATTTAAACAATCTATGATTCAATTATTCTTTCGTTGACCATGGAACTTGATGACACTCACTGCAGGTCAAGTAACTCAGGTGTGACGTACCTTCCACACACACGTAGCACATAATCCACCTCACACATGTTTTCAGGGATACCCAGCAGAACTCTTTTATTGGCCATCTTGGTGAAAAAAATAGCCAGCACCTGAAAAAGATGTAGACCAGTCAGTAAAGGAAATGGAGCAGTAATAGGAGAGGACTTGGTTTAACACGTACAGCAAGTACTGTTCATCACAGCATCTGTGTACCTGTGCTGGTGTGTCATCAATGGACACCTTGATGGTCTGACTGGCCGTGTTGATGTGGATCACCACTAAGATGTGACCGTTACTGACCTGAGAGGAACATGGGACAAAATGACAATGAATGAAGAGATAACAAAATGAATAACTGAATTAATCAAGTGCACTGTTTATTCAATATGTACAGCTATTCAAGGTCTCTCGCTCTCTCCTCCCTCATCCTTTTTTTCTCTTCACAAATCCAGCTGGCTGAAGTGACCCCCCCTCAAACACACACAACCAAAGCCATGTTATATTTCATGTTAAAGGAAGTTTGTGCTGCCACCTGTTGCCAAGTGTGGCTTTTAAACTATGCCTTCCCTTGAAATAATACACATTATGATTTGCTGCTGTACAAATAAGATTCATTTGGAATAGAATACAGATAAAATTCCAGCTTTGTATTCAATGCAAAAATCCTCCATATTCATTCTATGTAGAAGCAAAGAGTGTGTCACAACTGAAAACCTGTATGCACACCTGTGCATCAGGCATGAGTACATGAATTGGTCATAGACATATCACAACACACACACACACACACACACACACCTTGCTGAGCAGGTGTTCAGGCACTGGCTTGCGGGTGACCCAGGGGTCCATGGAGTAGAGCTTTGGGTCACGGTCAGACAGCTCGATGCGTCGTGGAGTCAGGAGCTTCCTACGGGTGAACTCCAGCTCATCGTCGTGCACGTTGCTGACATCAGTCACGTCGTAGCCAATCAGATAGTTCAGGTAACGCTGGTACTGCAGGGACTCGTCTGAGGGCTGGGGGCGGGGCACCAGCTGGATCCGCCCCACGTCTTTCTTCAGGGCTGTTGCAACAAAAACAGACATGCTCACAGTTACTCAGTTTTCTGATTCCAGGACGCGGCAGCACCCATCAATGGTCTGTACCTCTCCAGTAGCGAATGCAGTCGAGTGTCTGGAAGACCTGATGCTTGTCATAGATCTCACACATGTTGCCTTTCTTCTGGTAGAGCAGGATGCAGTGGTCAGGGGAAAACCGCTGGTAGAAGTCGGGACAGAGGTTTGACGTCACTGCCTTCAGCCACACCTGAGCTTTCACCTGGAAGTCAACAAACATGCATGAAACTGAATCAACATAAACAATATTTAAAGCCACTATCACTGACATATAAAAAAATGGTCATCAGTACTAAATTAGAAACCTGTTCTACAGTCCAGTTTCCAGCAACCTCCAGCAGCAGACTGTCAGGGCTGTTCGCACCCCGTGCCACAGTGGGCAAGACGAACTCCACATTGATCTGGTCCATGGAGGTGCCAGAGGACGATGTGATGGCCTTCTTCCTCCTCCTCCTTCGGGGCTCTTCTCGCAGGACTTTAGGCTCTTCGTCACTCAATTGGATCTGCTGCCCATCCATCGCCTAGCTTGAAGGTGATGAGACAGAAACAGAAGAAAATACTCTATGCTGTTTCTTGTTGATCTGTGATCATATCTCACATTTCTCAACAAGGAACTTTACATAAAGAGGAGTGAAATGAGTTACTGTCACTGACAGATATTAGTATTAGAAGTTCCCTGTTTGTCATAAAACACTGATCTATGACTCATATCCATCAGGGCTAGCATAAATGACCTCTATCAATTTTATTATTAGCACCTCCAGTCACAAGGAATCCACATTTAGTCCTGTTTCTGCAGTCGTATTACTTCAAAGGTTTAGTGCTGAGATAGAAATTGCTCTAAACAAGAGAAAGATTTATTGCTATTGCAGTACAAACATTTCTAAAAACCATTTTCATTCTTGATGGTTCAGATGTTCATTTCCTCTATTAACCAATAGATCTTCAATTTGAACACATTATAATTTCATACAATCAAGTCATGTGATGTCTTCTTTTTTTGGTTTAAATCACAAATAATAGTTTGAGAGCTGAGAGTGTTTTGTTGTGACATCACAAAGTTACAGAAGTCCTGACGATTAGTTTTAAGACTCTTTAAAACTTTCACAGTATTGATAAAGAACCTTGACCCGATTTATAATCAACATTTTTATCAATATGGAACCTTTCAAATCTAATTAATAATCAAAATAGTGGATGAATTTTCGTTCTGTGGGCTAGTAGTTAATTTATGGACAAATTAATATTCTCTGCTCTAAGCATTAACAACAGAAGCTCAGCTTCACTTTTAGGTACAATGGTAGTTTGTCAGACATGTTAGACTTGAAAATACAATGTGGAGATTAAGTTAAAAAATGTTATCTCAGACTGTCAATCTCCATTGGAGCATCTGTCCTTAGTATTCAAAAGTATTGAAGAATGTGTCAAATAACTTTAACTTGTGAAGAATATTACATTTACCTCTGCCATTAAAACAATAATAAAACAATAATAATAATAACAGTGATAGTTAGCAAATATCAATTAAATTGACTTATGTGTTGTGAGTCAGAGTTAGTACTGCTTCTTTCACAGCAGCAGAGGAAGTTTAGAAAAGCAGGAAGCAAAACTCGATACAGCGTGAATGTTGCTAAAACTGCACGAACTGCTCACAATCCGTCTGCCGTTCAAATAACGGCGTCATAAAGAAGACTGAGTCGGTGTCTCTGTTCAAACCGACGGTAACAGCCCTGGGAGGAGAAAATTCAACTTGTCAACTCAGCCACAGAGGTCTGGATCTCTGTACGGTGAATGTAACGGTACAGCTGCCATAATAATCGAAACGACAGGCGTCAGTTTAGTTTAAACTTAGACAAAAAAGTCATTTTTATGACTCACCAATGAAGGCAGACGCAACAGGCCACGAAACCCGGAGCTGTGGACGAAGGTTTCGTCATTTATGCTAACTGAAGAGACCAACGAGCAGGGAAACTGAGTTCAGTTTGGGAGCAGTCTAAGTGAAGGAAACGCTGTCTCGTCAGGAAAGTTGTCAAACTCACCGGCTAACTGCATGAGAACACAGCAGAACTACACTTCCGCTTTCTCTCCAAAGTAAAATACATAACCTGCCTTGATTGTTTTTTCTTTCTTTCTTTCTTTCTTTCTTTTTGGGATGTAGAGTTATGCGTCTGAGCCGTTATGTTAAATATGCAAAATTTAAATATGTTCATTTTCCGGAACACAACATAAAGCTAAATAATAGGCTATGTCATCAGAAGGTGTAGCTGTTGAAACATGATAATAACCAGGACGTAATTGTTAATTACCATCTATTTGAAAAAAATATCCATTACATGAATATATCAAAATCTAATATCAAATAAAATATCAAATGTAAATGATGTACATTTTTATTTTATTATTTTGACTCATTTGCCAGTCCTGAACGTTGTAATCAAGCCTAGCTTGATATATCCGGTAACTTCATGTAGCGCGATACAGTGACCAGTGAGGAGCAGTGAACACTCATCACTATATTTTCAGCGCCTGACAAGACTGCTTTCGTCGTTTTTACCTTTACAAGTAAACTTAACTTAAGAACACTACTGTGTTTGCCATTTATTGACGAGGTGTTACAGCTCCTTACTGCGGCCAGTGGAGGACATGTTGATTTTTAGATGACATATAACCCCCCTTTATGTTCTTTCGCAGGATTGTGTTATTTCAGTGTAAATGTGTTTAAATTTAAATGTCCATGTACTTCTGTCATTGTCAGTGTCAGTGTCACAGATGGGACGTGAAGGACATTGGCTGACATGTCAAACCAGATCATATCATTTAAACGTCTTGACATATGCAACTTCACTATCTGCCAATATCAGTGCTTTAATTCGAGAACACTTTTTTTTATCTCAATGAAAAAAATACTAGATGTTGTTTCATCTGAATATGAGAAATATATGACCTTCTCCTGCTCGCAGCATTAAAATCTGTATAATAACACTGAGGAATGTACAATTAAGGATTTTTAATCGTTATGAATGAATCTGAATTATTGATTAG
This sequence comes from Caranx ignobilis, assembly GCA_021432705.1. Lineage (NCBI taxonomy): Eukaryota > Metazoa > Chordata > Actinopteri > Carangiformes > Carangidae > Caranx > Caranx ignobilis. The sequence continues at coordinate 75,251,745 of MU269990.1, read as the reverse complement.
CAGAGAAGCTGAAAGTACCAGTTTTACAAGTTACACTGCAAAAAGGAGTATTTGGCTGAAGGCTATTTGTGTGTTTCTAAAAATGTATACAACACTGTTGTGAGATGTTTATTGACTCATTTTATTGTCCAGCCTGTTTTGTCCCTTACATGCTCTGTACATCATTAGTGTTTGAATTTCTATGCTCAAATGGATGACTCTGTTCTTTAAATTTGATACGGTTTGAGTAAATTAAATGATTTCCTACATTGTGATGTGTGAGGCATATTTTTCTTCTATCTTTTAATATCACAGTCTTCTACTGGTTATTTCAAAAAGTATATGAGCTGAATATATGGTACATGAAATGTTTTGTAACTGTCACTTTTGTTTTCATCACCTAAACCCACCCAGTGTTTTATTATTGTGGTCGTGGTAATGAAGAAAATAAGCCTGCACCGAGTGGGCCAATGAGGCTCCGAGAAGCTATAGATTGACATCAGACTTGGCCAATACCGTCGCTGGGGATATTGTGTTTATACCTGCCCCCTTTTCCCGTACAAGGCGACTGTTTTGGTGAGTTACGGAAAGTTCATTGAAATCATTCATGTGTTTTAAAGCGTAGAATTTGATTTATGGTTCCACCAGTTGAATGATTTTTCCTTTAACTTGCCGTACGAGTAAAAATGTGAAGCTGACAACGTTTGTTTTTTGTCGTAATTGAAGTTTCCCTCGTCGCCCCGTAAGCTTCATTGTTGACGTTCGCTGGTTGTTTTGTTGTAACTGCCTTTGCGCAACAAGATGGCTCGTCCGTTTTAACTTATAGAATCATATTTTCTAATTCCGCACTTAGTTTGCGTCGTTTGTTTGTCATTTGTTCAAAAACACCGACGATAAAGTCTGTTCTAGTTTTAGTCGACGTAACCTCAGTATTTCAACGACACTTTTTGTTTCGTGACAACAAATAACGTCGTTTCTTTTTGTGTTTTACTAAGTACTGACATCTCGAGACATGGTGCGTTTAATGTCAGTGAATGATGTCGTGACATTGAGTTCGTCGCGAGGGGTCGACTTGGTGTATTTTTTTTTTACCTATTTTCAACCACTTATTTGAAATGTATTATCGCTGCCTTTCTCTGTATTGAATGAATGGGTTTCTTATGCGCATGCGCGAAGGGTCCCAAAGTTTATAAACAAGAGTGAGTCACATGACGAGGACATTGTGAAATAAAGTCAAACATGTTGTGATCGTGTTTACATATTGAAAATCGATTATTTCATTATGTTTATACCACAGTTAGTATCATTAGACGAAGCAGTGAAATTGAGAACATGAGATTATACTGGAGTTTAGGGATGAATCACAATATAGGTGTTTTTTTATGTAATGGCAGCCAGCCCAGTTACCCTTTGTTACCCACGTCTCTAGATGTCACCCCAGCCATATACAGCTCAACAAAGAATTGCTTTTCTCCGTCCCTCTTTGTGTCTTTATGTGTATAAGTGAACTATAGAAGAGTCCAGTATCGTGTAGATTAATTTTTCTACAGATCATAATGCTCAATATTTATAAATTTGACCATTTACACAAAATAAAACTCAGAAACAAAAATGGTGTAGTCCTACAGCCTTAGTGTCAAATCTAACTCTCTACAGGTTTCAGTGACTGTGAACATCATGGTGTGGGAGGTGGTGACCCCAGTTGTCCTTTCCACTGATCCCAATAATCACAAAGTGCCGGAGCCCCACGCTCAGGCTGAACACACAGGTAATGCATCTGCACCGCATCATTACTGACTGAAATCTTATACTTTCAGGAATTGATAATCATTTCCTGGCAAGATTCATTTTTCCAGCCACCAGCAGGACATACATTAGATATATGTGTAATGTTAAATAAATACACTCAGCTGGTCTGGAGGCATATATCCAACATACAGGTTATAGTCTTAATTTATAAAAGAGATCCCACATTTGACAGTGTCCTGCAGCCTACGGCCTTGTGTATGCTTTTGTTCAATATTCTCTGAAGACAGGGCAGTTCCAGAAAACAGGAAGACTATTGTCACAGTGTGATTTCTTTTAAGGTGTAATAAAATACCTTCTCAGGTTCCTGCAAAGCAAAAGCCCCTGGTCTGTTACACTTCCACATTGTTGTCCATTCTTCCTCAGATATAATTATCCCCCTCACTTACAAGTTAAAGAGTGAATCTCAGAACGGAACCTTCACCTGTGTTTGTTGTCTCTGACCAGATGACCTACCAGATCTACAGGAGGTCCAGGAGGAAGCAGAGCCAACAGCATCACCTGTTTACCAGGTGGAAATGGGTGTGTCACACCAGGAGCGACATGCACATGCAGAAGCACATGTCCCACAGCCTCCTGACACACACTGGCTGACACAGCTGGCTCACATCGCCACTGGGCCCCAGAGCCCCCTGCTGCGGGAGACTCCTCACAGCAGGCAAGTGCACTTTGTCTCTTCATGCACCAACACACAAGTCTTACAGATACAGATGGGAGGTACAAACGTTACATCACCTTTAAAGAACTTTTGTGTTTTAACTTCCAAATATTTAGTTGTGTAATATTTTTGACATTTTTAGTTACTCATACAGTATATACTGTGGAGGTGTCTCTCTGTAGCCATGTCACAGGTCTTAACGAACAGTAGCTGTAGCCAGACATTGCACAACGCAGCCTCCTAAAAGTTTTTTCGTAAAATTACCTTTTTTCACATTTCACATTTTGTAATAAATTCCACACTTAAAAGATGTGTTCTGTTAATTGTTATAACTCTGCATATCACACCACATGTTCCTAAATGATATATTGCGAAGGTGAGTCCTGGTGATGCAAAAAATCCTTGTTTTAATCATTGATTGAGTCTACCTGTTAAATTTTGACTCAGAAACAGGCTCAAATCATTCACCTCATGTATTTGGTCCATTATTGTGGACTGTAAACTTTTCTCTATGTCAGCGAAACCAGTGATTTCCAGAGACCACTCTGAAGGCAGGTGCATAACATCCATTCACACAAGCCCTAGTGCCATGGTGTGTCCCATCCATCACCTGGCCTACGTATGTCCACAATTGAAATTAAAATGTATTTACTCCTCTTATAATAAAACTCTAATCTAAATCTAAATGGTTTGGTGACATGAGTGGCATGAGCATACTAATGTTTTGGATTGTTATAACAGAGTCCAGGAAGTTAAAACATAATTATTAAGAGCTTTTGAGCTGTGGAGTGAACTCATCTGAGGTTCTTAAGTTGATAAACTTGTTGCATCAACCCAGTGAATGAGCTTGACTTCTCTGTGTGACCCTCAGCTCCTCTGTGGTCTGCATCTCCAGCTCCAGCAGTGATCTACATTCCTATGCCCGGCCTCCTCCTCCTTTCCCCAGCAGCACCCCGTCACCCCCCAGAGGTCCCGGCAGGGAGCGCCACCGCAGCAGGGTAGAGTTGACCAGTTGACCCTGTATTTGTTTCATCATTATGTACTTTTATGATGACATCATTGCACCTATGATGATGTGATTAAGGTTTGAAACTCTTGGTTCTTGTACTCACATCAACAGACAAGCAGTGAGTGTGGCTCTGCAGTGTCGACCAGGTCCTCTCTGTCTGATGATGAAGACATGGACTGGAGCTTCTCCTGGCCACCCACTGCCTGGCACTGTTTCCTCAAAGGTACACACACACACACACACACACACACACACACAGATATGCTCTGCTATGGTTTTATTCCATCTATGTTTTGTCATAAATGCACTAAGCAGCTGCTCCTCTCTCTCCAGGCACTCACCTGCATTTCCACAGTGGCGTTAACGTGGAGTGGCAGGACGCTGAGGAGCTGGACTCTTCTGAGGAGGATTCTTGTGATGAGAATCAGTCCAGATCCCTGAAGGTAGAATAGTTTTAGAGGAAGCTTGTAGTTGTGCTCAGACTGGTTGATGAGTTGTATTTTCAGTAATACCAGTTCATTTTAATGAGGGATGAACAGAAAAACGTTTACTGTGTGTCTGTGTGGCAGAGTTATGGCTCTGAGGGTCTGCAGCTGGTGGAGCGTTCAGAGATTGTGCTGTCTGGTCAGGCCGTGCTGCAGCTGACCTTTGACCCTGGTGCATTCGGACACACCCCCCTGACTGCCAGGTGCCAACTTGACCACCCTTTTTATGTGAAACACAAAGGTGGGAGTGGCGACGACACGACACTGATGCAGGTTATACTGCAGTGACTTCTTCACACAGCCTCTGTTCTTCCCAACAGGCTGGTCGTCCTTCTACCCCAGCCTGACTGTGGTGCATTATGGGATACCGTGCTATGAAATGGAGGTGGGAGATGTGTGCCTGCCTCCGGGACACAGAGATGCCAAACACACGGATGACTCACTGGTCTTTGACGCCTTCAGAAGGTACAACAAACACATGGATTTATAACCTCAGGAACTTCTCAAACTTACAGCAGATCACACACACACACACAATCAGTTGGTGTCATTCTCTCATTTTCTGGTGTTGCATTTTGAGTGACAGTGAAAGCTAAATTAAGGGATGTTTGTCACGTGCTGGTGATTGGTTACATCCACAGGACTGGCAGAAACTATAGATACAATCTTTAACTTTGATGACTGTGCAAAATGATTGATGTGACACTTGAGGACCATTCCTACATTCATCTGCTGCTCATCTGTGTTTCTCTGGAGTGAAATATATGTACATATATTGTTTGTAGACTCTTTTACATTGATATTATCTTAAAATATGTTTGTTGTGTAAAAAACGTGTGCCTTGGCCCTAAAATGACAAAGTTTCTGGTGTGTGTGTGACTCAGTCATGACTTCACTCCTCTGGACTCCTCTGCGGTGTATGTGCTGAGCAGTATGGCCAGACGACGGCGTGCCTCCCAGTCCAGTGGGGGCGCTGTTTCTCCTGACAGAGACTCACAGAGTCAAGGTACTGAGCTCCACATTCCCTGATTCTAAACAGTTCCACAGAATCATTAAGAACAGTTTGTGTTTGCAGTTTGTAAAAGTTCAGGTGAAGGTTTTAAAAAACCCTCCAGCCTCATGTAACCGTGTGTCTTTAAAACACACAGATGCCCACAGTCCCAGACACTCCAGCTCTCATCCAAAGCCAACCAAGAGCCAGCAGGCCCCCACACAGGCCGGCGCTAACTCCACTGCCACAAGGTGCAAGCGGCCAATGAACGCCTTCATGCTGTTTGCCAAGAAGTTCAGGGTGGAGTACACACAGATGTACCCAGGCAAGGATAACAGGTCGGTGTGCTCTGCACTGTGTATGTGGATGTGTCACTTTTTAAATGAGGAAATCACACTGAGATCAAGATCTCATAGAAGTGAGACCTGACAGAAAAATAAAAGAAGTAACAGAAGAGAAGTACAGGTAGCAGAAAAAACATAGTTTCAGCAATTTGAGTATAGCATGTATTATAAATAGGCTTTTGTAAACAAATAGAGTGTATTGATTTCACCTGATAGAGAGGGAGGGCCTGCTCACTCTCTGCAGCAGGACACACTCATAAATCTGAGAGCTGAGTGATGCATATCATGCATCTGTGTGTGTGTGGCAGGGCCATCAGTGTGCTCCTTGGTGAGCACTGGAAGAAAATGCGTAGTGAGGAGCGGCGGGTGTTCACCCTTCAGGCCAAAGCCCTCGCTGACGAACAAAAGAGACTCAACCCAGACTGCTGGAAACGCAAACGCACCAACTCTGTGAGGATGCACAAACACACAAACACACAGAAAGACAAACACACACACTGCTTATCCCAGTGCCCTGTTCTTCTGTCCAATGCCTCCTCTTTGACTTACAGGGGTGTCAGGGAACTTAAGGACGCAGAGAAGAAAAGAGGAAGACTGACAGAGCCTGTAGGATGGATGGATGGACACACACAACCACACACACACAAACAAGTGACAAAAATATGTAACCTAACCCTTAGCTTCAATATTATATTTTGTTAACAAAAAATATAAATTTATATTTATATAACAGTTTTATTCTATTTATAACAAAATCTGATTACAGAATGATCAAGGCTTTGATCCCAATGTGACGATTTCATTCAGATCCTCACAGACTTGTCACAGTGAAACTGTCTTTCAAAGGTGCTGATTTCTAGGAGAAATCATGACATGATTGTGAGACCTAAAACAACGTATCAAACGCTGTGGAGCATTGTGGCCCCCCCCTCCACAGAGGGTGGAATTCCAAACTAAACCGACTCTCCACAAATACGTAATTTCACAGCACTGTGACAAGACAAACAAATGTACAAAAAAAACAAAAAAAAAAAGTGAGACTCTGATCCCTTTCAGTCTCACATTATGCTTGAAACAGGTGGAGGATGTGGTGCTGTAGCATTTTAGATAGAGAATGTAGCGTTTTTCCCAAATTTGTATTTTATATGTAAAGAAACATACAAAGTATCTTTTCTTGCCTATATTGCTTTTGCATTTGCACTCACGTGATGACATATTCACCATGCTTTCATGTACAGTCATACATTCATCATGTAATATTTTGTTAACTCACTAGTATCACAGACTCTCAAGTAGTGGCCCAGAGTTTTATTTACCTCAGGTTGTGTCTCATTGAAATATTTATTTGTGGGCACCCCAGTGGCTCATGTACCATTTAGGTTTAAATCTTAGTTGGGTTCAAACTAGACGTGTGTTATCCCCTCTCTGTCCTCTCTAACCTTCCTGCCTCTCTCCAAAAGTAAACTGCCCCAAAAATAACTTTAAAAAATATTTATGTTATTTAATGAGAAAAGTGTCTGGCTTTAAATTTCAGTCCCTTTACCTCCCTTCCAGGCTTTTATTTTGGGAAAAAAAGAGTGAGTTGTGTGTTGCCTGTGTTTGCGACAGCAGACCACACCGTGATGAGGGGTGACTGCTGTGGAAATGCTGATTATGGTAAATCAAGGCCGCAACAAGCATTTACCCCAACTCGTTGCCAGCAATTAGTAAACATTGTCACTATGACAACATGTCAGTCATCATCCACACTGCTGACATGTCTCTTTAGACTTGACCCACTGCCAGACTTTGTAGTATGTTGTTACTTTTGACTCTAACACGTGTGTGCCATAATAACATTGTTATATGTTCTGTCAAAGTCTAATCAAAGAAACATAGAGTGGGGGCGATGATGAGGGTCCATGTTACTCCAGAGCTTTATTTTGAAAACCGCTTCCTCTGACTCACAAGTCATCAAGCACATTGAAGCTGAGGCTGCTCTCTGGGTCTGTGTCTACTCTGTGCCAGAAAAAGGAACACATTTGAAAAGCAGTTGTCGGAGAAAGGTATAAATATTAAGTATTAAATGTACCACCAGACAGATGCAGACACAAATACACACACACACACACACGTTCAGAAGACATCTTTCCCTGCTCATCAAGATGATCAGTAATCAGAAACACAATCTGTGGTTTTGTGTTGTAGTCAGGATGTTTGTTGAGCTGTTTTTCTCATCTGTTGGAACGGGTTTACATCCACCCTGGAATCAGCTGCTCAGTCTCTGATTTCACTGCTTTGGTTTGAGAGGAAACTGTTGCTTATTGTATTAAACTTTGGGTTTGAAACCAAGTGTTGTACATATGAGGCTGTCGGACAGAGTTGGACGAGAAAACATTCTGGATGAGCTAACATGTCTGCTAAGCTATTCAACATTATGTTTGATTATCATCTTTTCTTGATTAAAACAGCCACCTCAGTAAAGTGATATTACCTCAGATACTGAGTAAACACACTCAGACCCAGGTGTGTGAGGCCGTAGACACAGTGGGACTGGGTGAGGGGAGCTGTGAGCTTTGTACAGAGTTCAAGAGCAGTGTGAGAGCAGGAGTAGTTCAAGAAAAAGAAAAAAAACTTTGAATATTTCCAGGCTGGGCACTCACATTCTCACTGCATTACAAGGTTTATTCTTAAAGCACTATATACACTTTATCTTATGTGACTGCTACAGTATAATGTGTAATGAATATTAATATGATCATATGGAAATATATATTTTTGGTTTTAACCTTTTCATGGTTGTGCCTTGATTATTTGACTTTTGTTTGTCTTTACTATCATGTCATGTACAGGTCCATCAGGGGAGACAATGCAATATTCAATTGTATCATAGTATAAATAAAAGCATGAGAAACCTTTGATCCTCTCTCTCCTGTGTCGTGACTCCCTGAGGGAAGTTAAAGTTCCAGATTGTCCTTTTCTTGTGTGTTTTATTTTGAAGTGATCCATAAGAAGGTGTATTTGTAGTTTAAAGGGGTGGATGGGTCCATATTTTAAAGATTTTGACTGAGGGAATTAGCCAAAGTCATGTGTGATATGATAAACATGGCAGGTTACCATGGTTATCAGTTGTTGCCATCCATCGTTTGTCTATAGCACTTACCCATGCAGGGCGGCAGGGGGAGCTGGAGCCAAAGGGCGAGGACAGGGTCCACTGGGCACGTCACCAGTCTATCACAGGGACACATATAGAGACAAACAACCTCTCACACTTACATTCACACTTGGAGTTGGCAATGTAGAGTCACCAATCACCTACTGTGCATGTCTGTGGACTGTGGGAGGAAGCTGGAGAGAACCCACACAGACACAGGGAGAACATGCAAACTCCACCATCCCACCTTCCACAGCCCCAGACCCTGGGAATTCCAACCCAGAACCTTCTTGCTAGGGGGCGGGAGTGCTAACCGACACCTACGAATGTAAGAGAAACAGTTAACTACCAGAACAGAGACAATAAGATCAAACAGAAGATCATAAATATGAGCATGACATGAACAAACCCAACGGTCAACATCACAAGAAAAACCCTTCTGTACCTTCATACTATATATGGACTGTAGTTTTGAGTCCCAACCCAGAAAAACAGACAAGTTCAAAACATAAACAAGGATTGAAACAAATCTTTAATTTTGTTGCTATATACAAACTGCGCCATTTTACATCTGGAGATAAAGGTATAGACATTAAGCTGCTACTTAATCATGAAGATAAAAAGAGAAACGCTCCAATAAAACTATAAACATGATCAATATTTCCAGGCTAAAATTATCAAATAGAATCCACACAGTTATATATATGTGTAAATGACTAGAAAATCACCTCTTATAGTAAAATAGAAAATATATAGAGGTACAATATAAACATAGAGTAATTTGGCCTTTCGGTGTCCTCAGGGATATTTACACAGAGAGACGAGACAGGTCACACGTACAGTAGGTAACTCAGTGAGGTTCTCTGCATCCAAACATGAATAGTGTGCAGTGGGGACACAACACACATGGATTCAAGCTGCTAGAAAGTGATGCAGATGTTGATAGGTTGAGTCATAGCGAGTTGCACAGGGATGCAGAGGAGTCAACTCTCCTGAATCGAAGCTGAGGCTCATGGAAGCTGAAAGTATGGGCCCACTCCTCATTCTCTCACTCACTGCTGCTGGAATCATTTCAGCACAGTTTGATTTTTTTTTTTTTTTTTTTGCTACAGGATATTTTCAAGATGTTATGAAAGCATAAGAATCCACTACTAACTTCCATCAGATCTGATTTGGGGTGAAATATCTCTTTAAACTCCAGGCTGCTCTTTAACAAAGACCATCTGCTGACATTTCTCCACCTCCTCCCTGACCTTTACAAACCAGACTAACCAGATACCCTTTAAGAAAATAGATAAAAATCACACGTCAGTATTTTGGCATATTAGTCACACAGCTGCTGTATCAAAACAGTACAATAGTACAATAACATGTATTACAAAAGGCACGGGCACCAGAGAGCGTGGAGCCAGCGGCAACGACACAAGGACGAGCAGGAAACTTCAGCATCACTTCAGTGTCATCACTCTGAGAAGGCTGCTGCACAAACTGAGAGTCACACTGTGGGGCAATGAGTGGGTGGAATAAACACAGATCACCTCTGGCATCGTATAGCTCCACCTTGATCTGTGTCTTCACTTGTTCTTGTTGCAGTTGACGTGTTTTGTCATTTTTATTCAAATCTATTTTTGCTTTTCAGAAAATAAATGGAAAAATAAAACAAAAGGAGAAAACAAACGACAACCAAAAGAAATGAATAAAAGATGGATCTGTTACTGGACTTACAAACAGGACTCCTTCCATCATTCAAATAAGGAATGATATTTTCACTCTGTATGCATTAAGTATTGTCCTGCTCAAGAATGTGAGGGCTCCTCTCAGACACTGTTGAAGCTGCTTCAGGCTCCATGCTGACCAGCAACACATACACAGTTAACATTTGAAGGTTTTTGCTAAGAAAGGCAGTGAAGTTTTGTTTGGTTCCACTTTCTAATGATCAGCTGAAATGCTCCTGGCTTTGTTTCTGTCTACTGAGAAGTCAACATGTAATTGATTAAGTTTTAATCATGAACTCCACACTTTTACCTGGACAGCAGGGCCAGCACATGCACCGACTGACTGACTGATCATATAGGACCTTTTTTATCATCTTCAATGTATTACATTATGTATATATATATATGTGTGTGTGTGTGTGTAGTATGTATTTAAGTTGGTAGAAAAGGAGCCCCATCACCACACCTTGGTTTACTTGCTTTGTTTCACTCATCCTGGAAGGCAGTGTTGTGTTGCAGTGATGTAATTTGATGGTATAGACACAACAATTAAGCTAGACTAAACTAAATGCATAAAAAGGTCTGGCCTGAGGCTGTTATTAGTTTCTCACTTTGACCAGATCACACACATATAGGCTTATTTATATGATCTGCTTTGCTCAACAGTAAGAGCTGAAGTGAACCTGGAGAGGACTGAGTGTTCATAGTGCAGAGGTGAACCATGTCGATTATGATCAGTCAGTCAGTGACAGTGCTGATAGGTCTGTGCCCTGCTGCTGCAGTCCAGCTGTGAAGTTACTGTCCGTTAGTGAAGTGGTGAAGCCCTTACATCACACAGGCTGCTTCATTAAAAAGTGGTACCTTCTTCTTCTCTCAGGATTAAAGTGGCTCTAGTGTGTGTGCATGCTAATGCTAACTCTGACAGCATGATGAGTAAATATGATCTGCTGACTTTGATTTTATACTGAATGATGATCTCAGATCACTGATCATACTGTCCTGTAAAACATCAGCAGACCCACTGCACACAGAGCTTTGTGTTTGTGTCTGTTTGTCTACATGAGTGACTCCAGGCTCTCTGCGATGTTGGTCTGTCCCAGTGGTACTGATCCATTGGTCTCTGGACTCTGCAGGGCTCTCTGGTCCTCCTGGCTGCTCACCAGACTCAGCACGGCCCGGTACAGGTACTGGTACTGCTCCTTCAGGGGGACAAGATAAATCTTGTGTAGTGTTCTCCTGTCAAACTGACCAGTCTGACTGACTGACTGATGCTCACTTTTCTAACACATTGACTTCTTCTGAAACTGAAACTACCAAAAACCCCCAGGGTTACACAGTGACAATGTGCATGTGTGTGTGTGTGTCAATACTTACTATATCATTAAACACTCCAGGCCTCATGAGGTTGGTCATGCGAGCCACCTGGTAGACATCTACAGCTCCCTCCTCCTCCAACTGGCTGGAAAGGGTAGCAAGGGCACAGAACAGCCCTGATGTGGCTCCCCCCAGTCTACACACACACACACACACACATACACACACAGTGAGAACTCCTCCTATAGCAAGAGGAAGCTGTGCGCTGTGTCACTGTGTCTGTGCTGAACTCACGGGTCATGTACGACTGTGGGCGCGTCTGACAGTCTGCTGTGCTCTCTGGCGGTGTTGACTAGGTCAAAGATGTTCCTGATGGGGCTGTCTGGGTTTGGCCAGCAGGGGGTGCTGTACTGACGCACCTCCAACACAAAGTTGTTCTGGAGAAAGACACAGAGGCAGGATTCAAACATGACAGAGAGTGTTATCTGTATGCACAGGGGTGTGTGTGTATGTGTATGTTACCTGTGGAGTCTCCACTACAAAGTCCTGCACCAACAGTCTCTCATCGTTGGACAGACACACATGCTCCTCCCCCGAGTATGACACAGTAAAACCCTCAAAGCTCATTGGCTGATCTTTAGTGGGCCAGTAGACACAGTGCTCCCCTGCCTCACTCTGACAGGAAAAAAACAAGGAGTCATTTTAGAAGTGCTATAGAGAGCAAGTGTGTGTGTGTGTGTGTGTGTGTGTGTGTGTGTGTGTGTGTGTGTGTGTGTGTGTGTGTGTGTGTGTGTAAGCTGCACCTGGAAGTGTGTGTCTGGCAGGCGAACGACAGTGTGTGTGTTGTGTTCCCAGATCATCCTCCAGAAATCCGCCACAGTGCTGCTCAGAGGCGTCTGGCTCACGATGAACTCCTTACTGTGGTGACGTCCCTGTGGAAACACGGCCGGCATCAAAACACCACACCATATAGTGCCAAGTCACTGTGTTGGGCGTCATGCGCTAGAACCATGCGTAGGGTTACCATGACGTAGGAGGCGTTGATGTATCCGGTGGAGTTTGTCTCGGAGGTGCTCAGACTCACTCTTGACCTCTCGACTGGACACAAACACAGAGGTAGGTTTAGATTGACAACACAACACCTGTCACATGGTCTTCAACCTCTGATACATTCACACAATACACACACTCAAGTGTGGGTTCAGTGACTTGCCCAAGGACGCTTTGTACATAAGTAGACTGGACTGGGGAGCCAGGAATCGAACCACCAACCTTCCTGAACAACCTTACTTATCTACCTCCTGAGCCACAGCCGCCCATATGGGCCCAGCACCTTAGCAGATTATTGTTGTTCAACTGGAACCATGTCAGTCCCCCATGATCTCTCCACAGTTCCTGTCTACCTCTACTGTCCTGTCAATAAAGGCGTTAAAGCCCAAAAATATAGTTTAAAAAATATCAAGCTCAATGACTTAGCTATATTTGATCAAATGACCACAAACCCTCTGTGAGCTTTGGGGTCCTCTAATGAGTCTGGGTCTAATCCAAATCAGCTCACCAGGCATCAGAGCTCTGGCTCTGTTCCTCTCAGCGTTGCCGTCTTTCAGAGCTGTGCTGTAGTCTGCGTGCCTCGCTTGACGTTGACTGATCAACTGAAACAGGACGAGACGAGGCTGTTACACTCTTTAATCCACTGAGGGGAGTCAGTGCATTGATTTTATTAAGGTTTAGATGATGTGGGCAAAAGAAAAAACTGTTCACCTTGAACTGTTTGTCCATGCGTGTCCTGCCTGATGCTCCAGGGGTCAGGAGGTCAGACACATAGGTGTGCAGGAGGTCAGAGGTCACTGAGGTGTCACGGCTCAGGATGGCCTCCACCAGGGTGTCATGGATGAACACATACTGCTCCTATAGGAAAAAGAGAGAGAGACAGAGAGAGAGAGAGAGAGAGTGTTAATGCACAGAGTTAGTGTGTGACACGGAATGTGTGTGTGTGTGTGTGTGTGTGTGTTACCTCTGTCTGAACCAGGAAGTTCCTCTGCGTCCGGACATGTTTCAAGAAACCAAGAACATTGACCGTCCCCTGATCCTGGATCTGCTGCAGCATGCTGTCAATCACTATGTAGGTCCCTGTCCTTCCTACACCAGCACTGTGAGATACACAACACACACACACCTGTCAGACACACAGAATGCTGCCCGTGTATGGCACTGTCTGACATGGAGTCTGTCTTCACCTGCAGTGGACCAGGACAGGTCCCATCTCCTGCGTCCGGGCCCTGGACGATGCTCTGATGAAGGACAGCACAGGCAGAGTGTATTCTGGGACGCCCATGTCTGGCCACTGGGTGTAGTGGTAATGAAGGACAGTGTGTTCAGCTCTCTTGTGTGACACCTGTAAAACCAGACAGGACCAGTGAGGACACAATGACCCACAATGCTCAAGTTGTGACAGAGCTGCAACTGAATCTCAGACTCATTTAGTCACTTTTTAGTTACCTGGTGTTACATAATATGTGTGTGTGTGAGCATGCTCCATATACCTTGTTGGTGCTGTCTCTGACAGTGAAAGCCCTCAAGGTGTAGTAAGCCAGAGTCTTGCAGCTCTTCAGGGTCACTTGGTATGGACCATAGTCCTCCTGGTTCTCCTCCGGCCAGTACTGGTCACATTTTGTCTGGAGAGGAGAGGATGAAGAGTGAAAAAGGAGGATGATTATTAGATATTTCAATTTTCACAATTCAAGTGATGTTGACATGACCTCTGTATTGACACTGAAAATTTAAAGGTGCAATAGTCAAATTCTTTACTTGAACACAGGGCCAAAGACCATGTCCTGTGACAGATGTCATATAAACCAGCAGAGGAGTTCATCCTGTTTGTGTTTTCCACACCTGCTCTGTATTCAAGACAGCATCCACTTCAGCCTAACATGTATAATCCTGGTTAGAAGCTTTAAACCTCTGCAGTTGGAAAGTGACGGCCCTGCTGCAGCTGTGAAGCCAGAGCAGGACCAACAGAGAAGAGATCTGTGTTGTGAGATCTCATGTGGGTTCGTTGCTGAGACAGAGGCAGATCTTAAATAAAGATCATTTTCACCTGATCTGTTGGTGTGAACGATTCCATTGTGATTCCATTCTATCCAATATATATTTCAGTGGTTGTGAGGGCAAAAGATTCATAATCTGTGATCAGGTTCTCTTCTCCCATTGGAATGAAGAGACTCAGACCTGCTGCTGGTCTCCTGAAGGGGTGTGAGGTGGACATTTGTCTTCTAAAGATTTACACTGAGATCACATGAATAAAAACAACCATTTCCAAACTAAAAACAGCAAGTCCATCACTGACAGAAGACAGACTGTCAGTTGTAGGTGTGGGTGGTATCACAGTGTCTGCAAAGTGACCTCCTACCCGTCCTTTCTCTTTGAGGTTGGTGATCATGACAATAACTCCCACATTCTGCTGCCAGATCATCCTCCAGAAGTCCTCCCTGCCCGCTCTCAGAGGCCCCTGAGCAGCGATGTACGCCCTGGTCCGCTCGTAGCCCTACAGAGGAAACAGCAGCTAAATCCACGAAACTCTGGATACACTGACATGAGTGAACACACACAGTTTGACAAAAATGAACTCACGTCAACGAAGTTAGCATTGATGTAGTCGCCACATGTCCCATCTCTGTCCAGGCTGTTGGAGAGCTTCACTCTGCTGTGGTCGTCTGAGAGACACAAACACAGGTCAGCTTCACCGCTCTGTTCTACAGTAACGTGTGAGTGAGCGGCAGAGACATACAGGCCAGGATGTTGATGTATCGGTTCTTGCTTTTGTTGTCGGGGTGATTGGAGATGTCGGCTGTGATGCCCATGTCCACTGTGCAGGCCTGGACCTCCTGAAACATAACACACAGCACAACATGCTGATTACAGGTTAACTGCGGTGCAGAGCCTAATGAGCACAACAAACAACTTGCAGCCATTGAAGTGAACATTTTTCATCTGGACAGGGAGAGTTTTACTGTGAACAGCTGTATATAACATTATAATATGCTGTTGAAGCACTAAATGAAGTTGTCATTTGAACTTTAAACAAGCTTTTCTATGTGAATATATATAATGTGAAATGGCATCTTGAGCAGAAAACAAAATCACACCCCCTCTGTGTCTGATGTAACTGACCTTCCGTCTCAGGGCAGACAGGCTACGCTCACATGTGAGATAACACAGTGTTATATACAGTGTTCAGGGGGAATGGTGTTTCTCCACTGAGGAAGAAACTACAGTAACTTAACAATGTTACATATCTGTTGACAACTACAATAGCATGATAACATCAGCTAAATAACCGTAACCAATGCTACGAATGTGTTTGGCAAATGTTGCTATTGTCAGTACATCACAGCAATGCTAGCATATGTCTGTGTTGCTTTCTGTGGCCTCTCATGTTTACAGGGTAACTTTGCTCGGTAGTTGTGTGTATTCTTCCTGACTGTAAAGAGCCTGGAGATGAGTCCAGACAGAGACTGAGATGTGGCTGTTGAAGCATGTGCTCTGGTCCAAGGACATCTACTGGCAGAGATGATCATATATTTATTATCATACATTTTTGGTTTAATAAAATATGTAAAGAGCCAGTTTGAAGGCTCCACGACTCCATTTTAGTTTATATTTAACAACACACCTAAAAAACACATGACTCAGTCAACAAAACGACGACACAGGGTCAACACAGGGTCAAAAATGGACAATTTAATTTCAAAATAAATTGAAAAATTTCCCAGAACAAAAAAACAATATAGCACCTGTGCAGGTGAACAGGGGTGATACTGTAGGTGTCTTACCTCGTAGGATTCTTTGACAATCTAATGGAGGGTGGTGAGGATGCAGAAAGCACGACGATGGTGGTGGAGGTGGTGAGAGGAGGGAGAGGGGACCAATGACAGACACACACACACACAGACAGACAGACAGACAGACAAGGAGTCAGTGCAGGTACAGGAATATGGGGTTCAGATACACACAGAGAGGTGGAGCTGAGTGGGAAACACGCTGACTTTCCCACCTGATCTGTGGCCTTATCATTCTACACTGGGAAATATTAAAGCATCATTTCAATTGTGCAAATACCAGTCAACATTACCCATGATGCTTCAGTGTGACTTCAATGTTCATTAAGATGAAGAACAAAATAGAGAAGAATACACAAATACATTGGTAAATACAATTAATCCTGTGTGTGTTACTCAGGAGGTTTACTGGATGCTTGGAAACAGAGCTGACTAATGCAGCTGTAGCTGTTGTCTGACACTAAAGGTCTTTGCACACCAAGTCCGTTTTGTTGGATGCGTTTTTGTAATCGGTCACTGAACAGAAATCATTACGTACAGACTCCTTACACAGTGAGTCATGAGTGCATTTTATTACCACGTGTTTTTATATTCTGTTCCAAGGGAGACAAAAGTTGTCACGCAGTGAGGATGAGTTTGTGGTCCTCTCACTTGTAAAAAACTAAAAAGAGAAAAAGAAAATATTGTGTCCATCCAATCCTGAGAGGACTTCAAGATCATGGGGACCTGTTTGTTAATGAGCTGTGGAATTAGTATGATCACTTCAACAGTTTATTTTAGGATGTCAGTGGTCGAGTTTGATAGATTATTAGCTCTCCTGGAGCCATGCATTTAAAAGACGACGACCAAGTTCCACGACCCTGAACAGCGGCTGGCAGTATGTCCAGGACACGCACACACAACTCGGCCAGGATCTCCGCAGCAGCCTCGAAACATTTATGTTAGTGATCAGAAAGGCTTTTTACAGATGCAAAAAACCCTGTTCCAAAACTTTAATGATGGCCGAAAGTTTCGGAGTCAGTGTATAAACATGATCGACACAACATTAGGTTGAATTTATTTTCAAACGAGCAGCAATTTCAAAAAAAACAGACTTGGGGTACAAAGGCCTTAACCCACATGCTCCTCTCCAGCAGGTCACCTACATTCACATATCAACTCTGCTTATGAGACACTGCTATTAGGCTCTTAGACTATTTTGTTTCTATTGAGATATTACTGTACATTGCAAAATTCTAATATACAATGATAACTTAAACTAAAAATGTGTTTCAGTTGTTTTGATGATATTATATTATTGTATTTCATGATTCAGCTGTTTTTTGTTTGTTTGTTTGTTTGTTTTTATAATCAATAAATACACAGCAGTCAAATCACTGTCTTTAAAACTGCTCTGCTCTTTTAATCTTTTATAAAATAAGTTTATAATCTGAGTTTCTGTACTGTTTTCTGAAGATGCCTTTACCTCTATTTTCATGCTCCTTTTGTTTCTGTTAAGCACATTGAAAGTGTGCTGTACAGGTCAATTCACCTTGTCTTTTCTATGTTTCCAATGTTTTTATTTTATAAAATCTAACGTCAGTGTAGTTTCAGGTGTTTTAGAGAGATAATTACATATTATTCTATTTCAAGTTGCAGGTTTAAGTGATGATCCACTCAGTGGTTCAGGTTTATCAGTCACATACCAGGATGCAAGTAACGTGGTGAAATGAGGGTTGGACAAAACTGACATTATTTACATAGCTTTTGTGATGATGGGAAAATATGGCCCCGGTCTTGTTGCTAACATCTTGTTTAACATTAATGCAGGTAGAGATGAAACTTCAGCCTGAAAACATGTGACAGTTTGTTTTTTCCTCCATCTGTGCAGATGTGTGTGTGTGTGTGTGTGTGTGTAGTGAGAACCATGGTTAGTACCACACACTCCTCTACACTGCTGTGTAACATGTTGTACATGGGAGTTACACATCAACACTGGACTAAATGATGTTCCAGCAGAGCATGATGTTAATAGAAATATGGAGGAGCATTAAGGGGCTGTGACAGATGAGGTCCTGTCTACTGACTGGTTCTATTATCCCACTTAAAAACCTTATGATAGTTGTTTCTTCTCCACAGACACTTTGCTGAACTCTAACACTTGGTCTCTCTCATCATGAACATCAAGATTATTGTACCTCAAATTCCTTGAAGAAGGTGTTGGTGGTGTGGAGCTCCATGACGTGCTTCACAAACTGCTTCACTGTCAGTGGCTCGTGACCGTCTGCAACACAAAGGTAAATAACATTCAGGCTGCAATTTGATATCACAATGATGATTTAAGGTGTGTGTGTTACCTGTGGCCAGCAGCAGGGGTGTGGACGGAGCAGATATGACTTTCGGTGAGGCTGTGTCATCTGGGTAGAAATTTGCAGCCTGGAAACAGTTTCTGTGACGAACAGATCAGAATGTAAACTAAATGCAGAAGTAAAACTGATATATGAAAACAGATATACACATTTGTGTGGGTGTGTGTGCACCTCCAGTAGATGAGTATGCCCACCAGCACCAACAGACAGAGGATGGTGAGGGTGGAGACGACAGCCAGCGGAACCACCGTCCTCTTCTCTCTCTCCAGTCCTCCGACCAGACCGACCCGGGACTCATGGCTGCTGTTGCTGCCCTCTGAGTGGGAGGAGGGAGACCAAGGTGAGAGGGGTGAATGTAGTGGGTAAGAAGAAGAGAGAACAGGGGAGACAGGGGAGCTCATTTAAAACCGTCATTAAAAAGTATTATCTCATACATCAGATGAAGAATTGCTGCACATAACAAATGATCAACACATGTAAAACTGGCAAACTGGGAAAGGCTTTAATTTCAAAGGATGGCACTAATGGACTAGAAGACAGCTTGTGTAAGGATTTAAAAGGATTTAAACTAAGCCAGGTAACAATGTGTTTCATTTGAAGTGCTGATCCATAAGAACATATATCAGTAGATCTCAGTGCAGTTTTTCATCTCAGTTTTCTCTTGACCTCTTGTTTCTAATAACAACAGGTCCAAATCCTGACAGTTTGGGTGGTGGGCCCAGGTGGGCGGGGCTTGAAACTTTAACTGTATTAATATTGGGCCTAGACCTGCATGTGTCTAACATGGACATCTGCCTCTGTACTATACAAGATGTTTAACACCACCATGACTTGATATGTGAATGTAGAAAAGTTGTTTATTCACTATGTATCTTTGTCAGGTCTCCACCTCCTCCTGAGAGACATACCTCTGTTATAACTACTACATGCTCCACTGTGTGTAAGCAGCTAGCTGCTCACTGTCTGTTGTTTGGTACAAAGTCTAAGAGTCAGAGTCAGCTGAAAATTCTGTCCAGGTTCATCACTACAAGGGACAGCTTTTACCTCGCACAGTGTGTTCATTTTGTGTTCATTTCTCCACCAGCAATAACATCTCAGTGAGTCTTTGAGCTCATATGTGTGAGATGTGTACAGAAAGTGAGAAGGAAAAGCTGAACTGACACATCACATGTCACCACAGCGAGGCTGTACTGAGACAAAGTTGGACAGTGTGTAACATTTACCTTCCACTGGCTCGTCCATGTCAGCGTCAGTCAGAGTGAGCAGAGGGATCAGACCTCTCCCGGCATCAAACAACAGCCTGTCTAAACTCGTTCCACCTGCATCACTCCCTGCTTCAGCTTCTCCTTCTATGAGTTCCTCCCTGTCATTTCTTTTACCCCCACCATGTCCCTCCCAGCTGAGAGTGGCGTTACCCTTGACAACAGGACTGTCAGGACTTGTATTTTGATCCTCTTCATCATGGCCATCACTGTCACCACTATTTTCTCCACTGCTGTCAGACTGTGTGAACTCTGCTTCAGGCTGCACGCTGTCTTTTCTTCCAAATAAAACTTCTCTGTTGCTGTCTTTCCCTGCATCACCTGTGTCTCCACCCCCCTCCCCAGAACCACTATTGTCTTCAGTCCAGCCAAATACTGTCAAACTGAACTCAGTGTCAGTCCCACTGCCAGTTTCAGGCTCCACGGTCCCACTCTCTTCTTCTTTCAGTGTCTCACAGCCTGCTGTGTCTTTAAAATCTCTTTCACTCCCATCTGTTTCTTCATCCAATTTCCCCACTCCCTCATTCACACCCTTTTCTTTTCCTCCTTCCTCATGACTTTTTTCTGTTTTACCATTTTTGCTTCTTGCTACACTGTTATCAGTCTCAGTGGACATCTTGGCTGGATTTAATCCACTGTTTTCCTCAGTATCATCCACCTCAAACCTCACAGATAAACTTGAGAGAGTAGAAAGGTCAGTCCAGAATGTAGCAACCTCATCATGGTCCTTTTTCAGCCTGATACTGTCAAGACCAGAGCCTGAACCACTGCCCTCCAAACCCTTAGAATCAAAGACAGATGTGATGGAGCTGGGGTTGTGGTCCTGTCTTCCAGCGGTCTTGACCTCCTCTTCATTGTCAGGAGTGTTTGTGGTATTTCCTTCAACAGAGCTTGTTTTTGGTGAGTTGATGATGCCCAGCAGAGAGTCCCTGAAGGCAACACTTATATGATCTGGAAAAGTGGCAGAAATCCAGGAGTGTTCAGTTGAGTGCTCCTCCAATGATCTCTCATGATGATCAAAGTTCATACTACTCCTCCTTTCCTCAGGAAGGGCAGGAGGGTTGACTGATGGAGGCGGTGAACTGAAGAGATCTCTTTCTGGGACAAAGACCACTAGGTTTGCAGGGTGGGCAATCACTCCACCAGGAGTTTCAGTGGCTGAGTCCTCAGACATGGACATCGGTGTGTTCTCTGCAATAAGAGTCAAACTGAAAAAGATCTTCTTGGATCCTCCTGTAATGTGTTTTTCAGGCCAGGAGAGAGTAAAGATCAGAACTGAATTCCCAGATACAATTTGACTGAAGCCATGAAATTCAGAATGAAGCAGCAAAGGTGGAGATTCTCATCCACAATGTGCAGAGGACAAGAGCCAAGAACGAGAAGTTATTGTGAATCCAGCACTCTTAAAAAACAAGGGAGAGAAACTCACCACCAGATGGTGCCCTTCAGCCACAGAAGAGACTGCAGACCCAGAATGAGGAAAGATGAGTCCTACAAGTAGATGCTTATTACCAAGCATGAGTGGATTCGAGTGTTTTCAACAAAACCCAGAGAAATGGGAGCTCATGTGGAGCTCTAAAGTGCTGACAGGTCTGAAGAAGCTGTGAGTCAGTTCAGAGAGCGAGGAAGCTGCTGATAATCACTCTGATCACCATCATGACCGGCCTTAATCTTTTCAACCACCATCATCAACACCATCAGCTGCCACCACCACCACCATTATGAACATCATGCTACTACACAAAATGCCACTGTGATCACATAGGACAGCAGTGATTAGTTGAGCAGTGATGGGTTATTAGAGGAGAAAGGCAATCATCCAGCTCTTCACCACCACCTGCATCAATCTGTGGTTGTGTCAATCCTTCTTTCACACAAGATCAATACTTTTTTTATAATTACAATTACACCTGAGATATAATTAAAAACAGATTGTGTTTTGTGTCTTACCACTGAACATGGGTTGGGTGGTGTGCATGAGCACCCTGAGAAGAGAGGTGGTGGTTAGTGACTTGTAGACGGAGTCAGCCAGGGTGTTGCTGGCAGTTGCAGCCCGTGCTGTGATCCAAAGGGGGGAGGGAACTGAGGTGGCCGTTTCTGGGGGGGGTCTGTTGACAGGGGCGTCGCCCTCTTCAGATGACAGCTGAGAGACTTTATCTACTTCATGACCTGTGGGACCAAATGACAAAGTGAACAGTGATGTGACATGTGAGGCAGCATCACAATATAAAAGGCGACTGGCCACTGAAGCCAAAGAATTGAAAATTGTCCTCGTGTAAAATCTGACCTGGCCTCACGACGGCAGCAGACTCTGATGCAGCAGAGGTGCTGGTGGCTTCCACTGGGAAGTTGTTGACTGTGTCTTCATAGAAAATATCTGTTACTTGGATTTCTTCTACAGGGGGGGTGTTGAAGTCCGACATGGGGGAGGGAGGCCACTTTCACCGGCTTGGTCTGGTGGACTGTGATCCTGACAGGAAGGTACAATGAGATGAGGGTGAATTAAAAGCTACCATCTAAACACCGAGTTACATGTACTGTCCCAGGCATTTGTTGGAACGTCAGAGTCAGGTGATGTACCTCTGGCAGCACCGACAGAGACGCCTCCTCCGTCATCTGTCGGTGGATCGTTGGCAGCGTTGTGGTCCGGGCAACAGGAAACAGGAAGCCGGGCTGTTTGGTCACCTCACTCACCCAGATGGCACCGTTACTGTCAAAACCCGCTGCATTAGTAAAGGGCCACTGTGATGGGAGGATGCTCCTGTCCTCATCAATCCAGTTCTGATCCATATCCTCAGGTTTAGACCTGTTCTGACCCGCTTTCTTCTTCGTGTTCTGGTTGAGATGAGTTTTCTGCAGAACTGCAGAGCCAGCCAGAGTCTTCGGGGTGGAGCGGGTGCTGAACTGGACTGGGAGGTTCTGGCTGGCTTGTGTTTGGTCTCTTGGTTGGTTCTGCTGGTGTGTAGGTTGGTTCTGGTAAACTCTAGTCTGCTCTACTGGGACCTCCTCCACAGGGCTGTGGTCTTCTGGAGACAAATCTTCCAGATCCACCTGATTTTGGTTCTTGGGCTTTCCCCATCTGGGTTTGGACAAGACCTGCAAGGAGGGGAAACAGGCCTGTCCTAAGAGCTTCTGCTATATACTGTGCATGATTATCATAAGTCCTTATATAATAATATATAATTCTTAATTATCTGAAGAGGTGTGAAGTTGCCTCCACTAACACAGTGTGGAGAGCAGAGTGTGCACTGTGCTGCTGTTCTTTATCTCTATACATCTCTGCTGAAGGCTTCCTCGTAACCTTTGCTACCACTCTGCAAATACCCACTGACGAGCCTCTTTTGACATAATTACAACCATTTGCATAATAATTAGTCTCACTGATATGAATGAATACAGCTCTGCACAGTAATTCAGCACAGTGTCAGGTCTTACCTCCCTGTTGACATCCACGTCTTTTGCAACAGCATCAGGATCCAAATCACTTTCTACAGGAAGCACACACAAGACAAACAGTTACTATGGGCATTTTGTGCCATTCTGTCTGTGTGTGTGGGTATGCGTGTGTGTGTGTGTGTGTGTGTGTACCAGGGTCTTCTAATGGCATGTCCACTATGATCTGGTCGCTCCATCGTCCTCTGAGGCCGTTTGTGCAAACAGCCACCACCTGAACCACGTAGCTGCTGTTGGACATCAGGCTGGAGATGATGGCACCCTGTGCAGTCACAGGCGAGATTAAATTAGTGACTGACACACAACACTTCAAAGTGAGCCCCTTTCACATAACTACTCTGTGTATTTTAGTAAGGAACTGTTTCCAGTACTTTTTTTAATGAATGTAAGCACATCTTGTTGATTATAAAGCAGTGACTGCATAACTACTGTGTTTAAGGACAATAAAAATGAATAATAAATGTCAGTCTTGATGCTTTTCACTGACTGATTAGAGCTCTTTATGTGACTTATTAAACTCTTGATAAAGTCTTAAATGATCAAAATGGTGGAATATTTACTGTACAACAACAAATATATATGTATGATATGATTTATAATCTCTAAAGCAAATGAAGTCATTTCTACTGTGTGATCTGAATATTGATGAAGGTTACACAGAAATGACTTGTCACATTAAGGGACGCAGTGACCCATTAAGAGGCCAAGATTGACTGTCACTAGCAATCAGCTGATCACTTTGATCAATCCAGTTCCTGTCCTGTTGAAGTCCTAAGCCTGTGTGGATAATGGTGCAAAATAATTGCATTAACATGCATTCAATGGTGAGTGACTGCCTTTGTTTGGTCTATCGTACCACATCCTGGTCTCCATCAGTCCGGTACTCCTGCTTGCTCTGGTCTTGGCCCTGCAGCCTCTGGTAGGTGACAGTGTACCAGTCTATGGTGGTGTCATAAACCACACGGGGACGCTCCCACATCACCACTATGGTGGTGTCGTTCTGGGCATCGGCCTGAACGTTCTCTGGCTCTGAGCTGCAGACTGGAGACAGCACAGGGGGAGAAAGAGAGGGAGATATGTTAAATTATTAGTTTGTGTGGATTAGATGGAAGAAAATGAGAGAAGATCTCTGAGTTCAGTGCTGCTCAAGGTGGCATGATGTTAATCGACTGCAGTGGAAATGGATGAAATAGGATACTTTTAAAAAGGCCAAGTCGGGAGGTGAGTGGGAGGTGTGTGTGTGTGTGAATGTGTGTCTCTGTGTGTGTGTCTATGGGATCATGAATCTGTTACAGGCAAAAAGACCCTTCTCTGAATTTCTGAATACTTTATTTCAATTTCAAAAAGAGCAGCAAAATAAATTGCCTGTGCTGAGAGAAGCAGGGCCACTGAACTACAAAGTCGAGCTCCCTGGCAACCCAAAAGACCTGCTTTACTGGAGGGGCGACTTTATGAAGATGGAGCATCGTGAACTACATCTTTTGATGATCATGCTGCAGGGTGAATATTGCAGGGCAATATTTTCAGTCATTGGAAAAAACATGATTAATAATGTAATTTAAATTCATCTCTGAGGGGGGTTGAATTCTCTCCACTGAGCTGTCCAAATTTTGGGAGAAATTAAACAGGTACAGAGGGAAGAATTCTTTCATATCATGTCACAGTCAACCATGCACATTGTTATATGAACCCATCCTCTGAGCACTGAAAGCACTAAGAGCAATGGAACAGCAGCAACAGGATCAGAGAACAATTAGCAGCTTAGGTCATAAACACCTTTATTTTGTAATGTTTCCTGTTTGCAGTATTTATTTGCTGGGCTAATCTTTCAGTTGGTTTAATCAATGAAAGGACCAAGGTGACATTTTAACACTCCCATATTTTCTTCTTCTCTTGTGTTTTAAGCGGTGATCCATAAGAAACAGAGATATATTTGTGCTTTGAAGAACCAAAAACCTTTTTTAGTGTAAGCACCTTTTAATTGTATTTTCATACTTAACCTCCTTAACCTGTTTTTATTGTATTGTATTCTTCTTCTCTCTTATGCTATTGCACTGTTCTAGAGCCACTGAAATGGAATTTCCTTCTGAGAGTGTATGTATAGTGAACAAATTCTGAATGACTGAATGATAAAGTCAAAGTCTAAGTCTAACCTCAGTGTAGTTTTACATCTAAGGTCAGTGAGCCAATCAGAAAAGGGAAGGCTCTATGACTACGTTTACATGCGGTCAATATTCGGTTTAGGTCAATATTCCGGTTTCTGAAACATTCAGAATAACCCGTTACATGCATGAGCAAACAGGGTTGTTCCTGTATACATGGTAATTGTAATCAATTGAGATATCCCGATCAAAACAGCGACGCACGGACAATGTCTCGACGCATGGAGAACGTCACGATGCAATGCGCGTCATTTCTGCTTCTTCTTACTGTATCCAACAACAACAACAACAACAACAGCAGCAGCATGGCGGATAATGAACGGCCCGGAACAGTCGCCTTCATTTGCACTTTGGTGTTGGTGTTAGTGAAAAAGTGGATTTGTATTTGTATTTATTTCTTAAAAGTTTGGTGTTAGCTTGCGTTTCGCCATGTTTACAACAAGTAATTCCTGTACTCAAAAGACCAAGATTCCTTGCGAATAGAACATGCGCCAAACACAAATTAATGTTCCTTTCAATGGGGATATCCCGATAGGCATATATATGACCACATATTCGGGTTAGAAGAGGAGTAACCCAGGGCTCATTTTCGGGTTTTAAAAACCAGAATATGACGATATTCCGTTTTTTCAAAAGGGTTGTGGTGTTTACATGGCCGTACGCAACCGGGTTATTGCTAATATTCCGGTTATGAAAGGGTTATTGATTGCATGTAAACATAGTCTATGTAGGCTTAGGCTAAGGCTTAATGTAGCATTGGAGCACCCTCACCTCATAAAGCACATCCTACAAAATCTTAGTCCTTACTGCAGTGGCCCAGGTTCGAGTTCAAATTCGACCCATGGCCCTTTGCTCCATGTCAGGGCCACTCTCTGATTTTCCTGTCTTTCTCTGTGTTTTCAGAGTAAAGGCAAAAATGCCAAATAAATAACTAATAAAGCAGGCTGCAACTTTTGAAGACAAAGACTGGGGCTCAGTTAGAAAAGAGCTAAAGCACAAATAAACAACATTTGCAAAATAAGCAGTGAACTTATAGGTGTGTGTATGTGTGTGTGTGTGTGTCTGTGTGTTGACATACTGGGTGTGAGCACATCCTCCACTCCGGTGTATGAGGCGAACACCTGACCCATGAACTGCTGCTGCTGCTCCCTGAAGTTGTTCTGGAGGTAATCAGTCAGCATCACATATCCAGCCTGCTCCATGGTCATCACCTCACAGAACATCTCCAACTGGTCACAGAGAGACACACAGAGACAGACAGAGGGTGAACAGAGGCAGAGAGAGACGTGTGTCTCTTGCTTTTTCCTGTTTCCATACAAGTTGCCAAAATAAACTAGAAAACTGTGTGTGTTTAAGAGGCTTGTTTTGGTGCCAGGCAGAGGCAGCAGCACAGCACTGCTCTATTTTTGGTTGGCCACGATGCACACGTGCCTTACCACCCCTGTTTCAGTCTTGCAAAGACACACACGCACACATACATACAGTATGAAGAAAATACACACAATCACTGGCACGACCTTACCCACTCTCTATTATTCAGCTACATAATTGATGTTTATTACACAGATGATTTCATCCTCAGACAGTGGGAGATCCTCCTTAAATGGAATCAGTGGCGCTACAGTGTCACTTTGTGTTGTTGCTGTATGACAGATTATAACAATACAAAAACCCCACTCTGTAAATTCACATTTGACTAAGCCTGTCACATTGCATCACCTCGGTGTGACATTTGGTTTTAGTGTTGTCAACAGATGTTAAAAATGGCTGACCTGAAACCAGCTGCAAACTACAGCCACACAGGACAGCGACTGACAGCACTGAAGAGAAGTCATTTCTTGTCTTTGAACTGATCACTACAGTCAATGTCCACTGATGTTTTTATGACTTTTACATGAGTCAGTACCAAAAAAAAACCCCATACGTCCTTGTCTTTTTCAAAGCTCTACACCAGTATGACTGCAAGTGCCTGACATTAAAAATTGAGAATTTGCATCATAAAGCTTGCAGGCTCTCATCACACTCAACGCTGCATCCATTTAGTCGTAGTAGCAGCTGTCAGTGATTTCAAAAGAAGCTTTTACATGACTGAGTGAAAACCAACGAGACTCAAGCCACATCTTTTCGTTATTCCAACTCTGCAGGCGAGATAAAACATGTTTTTAGATGTTGAAATTCAGAAATGAAAATAAGTGCTGGTTAGTGACAGTGGACACTCTTGCGAAAGAATCAACAACCTCCTCAGCTGAAAAATGAAGCCACTATCTGCAGGACCTCAGACAGCCACTTGAGGCTGGTTCTTAAGCTGAAAACTGATGAAGGGAAAAGTAGCCTTCGTATGTTACATAACCTACAGACTACAATCCATTTACTCTGTGTTTCTGTGGTCATCTGAAAGATTTATAATCTCTCTGAGGTCTTCTCTGGTTAGATACATTTATAAAATATATGAATAGAATAGAATGCTTTTATTATTGTTGTACACAGTACAACAAAATCAAGTGCTTTTGAGAATCTTAATAAATTAAGTGAGAATAAATGATTGCATGTCTGTGCATTATGAATTTGCATTTAGAGTTCTGAATGCAAATTCATCATGCACACCAAAATGATTGTTGGGACTGACTGTTGGAGTAATGGATGTGTAATGATGCCAGCACTTAAGTGACAATAGCTGCAGTTCCTTGATTGACCACTAGAGTGTGGCTCCAATTGTGAGTCAGTCCTCATAGACTCCCATGTTAAAGTGTCCAACTTTACAGCAGAAATACACATGTTTACAGCCTGTTATAAAAACCCTTTGGTCTGCAGCTCATTCCCTGCTTCACTGCTACTGGACGGGGCTTAAATGTTTATACACCTCACCTATCTTAGTAAAGTGTTTCATGTATTATTAAGCTGTTTTCTTGGTAAACTGATTAACAGAACATAAGTAAGTCTGTGTTTATGTTTTTGAGTTGGGTGAAACTCCAGTAATATTCTATATGTTAGCACTAATTAGCAGGAATAAGTGTCTGTGCTCACTATACCTGGCTTGTTAGCTTAGCCTGTGCGCTAGCCCAGGAAAGAATTCACCTTGGGTTAGCCTTTGAGCATGATACAGCTGTACTGACTATGCTAATTGGAACGTATGCTTTCCACACCCACCACTTCTCTTTGACTATAGCTGGATTAGCTGGAACTCTGGGGTTGGGTCAGACAGTGTCAAGATGGCAGCAGCTCCCAGCCTGTGGGTGACGGCATGGAGAGGCTGCATCCATCTTTACAGTTTACGGTGTCTGAGTATGTGTGTGTGACTTTGTGCGTGTATGTGAAGAGCCCTAGTCACCTGTGTTTCTGAAATGGCCACAGGTTGTTTAAAGACAACCCATTCCACTGTTTCAGAGCAGGGAGGGGATGTCAGAGAGCCGTTGTAGATGTAATATTTGTCTGTGTTATTAGGCAGCAGGGAGCGCAGAGTGAAGGCCTCCAGTGATCCACTCTTACCTGGGAAAAACAAACAAAGAATGCCATCTCAGCAATAAAATATCACAACAAATAACAAATCTGAACAAGCACCTTGAAACAAGATGATGAGAGATTTTTAACATTTGTATAATTTTGAGAAAAGGGTCATTTACTGTGAATTTGCTAAAACAACACAGCTTTGATTCAGACCTTTCTCGTGAATTTGAATGTAATCCACAATTTATTTTAGCCTCAAAGATGTTGTGTTCAAATTCCTCCACATTGACTTGAGAGGTAAAAAAGATGGTGACTCCAGGTGGGCAGAGCTTAGAGCATGGCTGAAAGTGGTGACTGCTTTGTTGTGACATCACAAAGTCACAGAAGTCCTGACAGCTGACTTTAAGGCTCAGTTTCTGAATGCAGGCTGTGTGCATTTCTCTGTGGACTGAGGCTTTGATACTTTCACAGTGTTAATAAAGAACCTAGAGCTGCTTTATAATCACATATTTACACAAGAAACACTTCTTTTCAATCCTTATTGTGGGTTGCTGCAGCTACATTAATTGTTATGACACAGTCTTGACCTACCAAACCTGCTGACGGTGTTGACAGCATCTACAACAGGGCTGAAGTTGTCATTGTCATCCAGACTGATCTGAGGATGAGAACATGGGACTCAAACAGGTACCACTCATGTGACTTTCAGAGGATTTGAGGAGAAGCAGATAAATGTCTGACACTGGCTCACAGACCAACTGACCTCAAAGAGCACAGACAGGGCAGACACCCTCCCTCCCTCTCTGATAGCATCATCCAGACTCTGAAAATCATCTGGATTGTAACAGTAGATCTGCATCTGATGGAGAGCAGGAAACAGAGAGGTTAGCTGGACTCAGGCTCCAAAGGTAGACACGTGTATGACACACACGCTCTTTCTTTACCTCCAGAGGATATTTCATCCCATTCAGGCTGTGTTCAGACCCATCTGATGTTGCATTGCACCGACCCCAGTGGAAGATGATTCTACTGACACGAAACCTGGAGCTCAGTCCTCCTCCACTCACAAAGAACTCCCCCTCCACATTGATGGCCACTAAAACACACACACAAATAAAATTTTACTTTTATCCAAACCAACCTGTTTGAAAGGGGTAATAGAGGAAAGAAGAGGACCTGATGATTATAGATGATCAGATCATCATGTTACAGATTCATTTATCAAATTGTTAATTTAATCATAAGTGTAAAAAATGCAGCTATAGTCAAGGCTGACTCACTGGAGTAGGACCAAGCACAGACCATTACGTCTAACTGCTGAAGCTGTGGAGTTACAGGTAGTTTAACGGATACTAGAGGCTGTTTTCAGTGGAGCCCAGAACAAAGAATGGTAAGTTTGACTAACAGGTCAACTGCAAGTAAAAATGATTGGCAGCAGGGAAAAGAATGGACTGCATTCACATAGTGCTTTCTAGTATTAGAAACCACGCAAAGTCTCTCTGTCTAGTGTGAAGATATTCACATTGAAATCTTTATTGGCTGGCTTGCTGGAAAATATGGATGCACATCTCTCACTGAACATCATGTGTTCACCCACAGTAAATAATAAATATCATATTTTTTCATCTAAAATATATGACATAGCTAAAACCAATGCAGGTGTGACTGTCTGTGTGTCTCTTTCTCAATCAGTAAGGAAATCAATGAAGAACAGGACCATTAAGCAGAACTGATAACATACAGTACTGGTAGCAATACATTCTCATCAATTGTGTTGTTTAATTGTGGGCGGACTGCAGGTGAGGAAACAATACAAAACAAAAGTGAGGTGACAAAAACAACGCAATGTTTCCATCAGAGAGAGGCTCATATTTGGAGACCTGATTAAACTAATTAAGAGTATATCACTTTTAATTAGCTTTTTCTCAGAGGAGAGAAATAAGCACTAACAATGTCTCCACACTCTCATAGCTGTGTGGACATGAAGAGGCTTTTCAACAGTTTATTTGACAATGCTGTCAAGCAAAAACTGAAGCAACCACAAAAAAATCCAAACAGGGATAATGATTTAATACACGTTATCATTGTGTTGATTGTAGGAGCAGCGAGACAGAGATGGAGCCGCCATAGTTGTCTCCTAATAACATGGCAGCTACGCAGTATCTGTTAAAATATGCAATTTCCTCTGTGGCCTCAGAGAAAAAAAGGAGATCAATTTTAGTGCCATTAACATATAGAGGATACACACACAAGCGCACAGACACATGCGCACACACAAGACCAGGCAATATTGAAAAGATGGTGCAGATTGCTCAGACAGCTTTCATTTGTTTCTCTCTCCAGACTGCACTCTGCCTTTCACTCTCCCATCATATCACCCTTATCTCTGTTGCCTGCTCTTCCTCTCGTGCTCTCTCTGTTTATATATAATGTATATATACACATATATAGTGTGTGTGTGAGTGTGTATGTGTACATTTAATCCTCTCTTTTTGCTGGCTCTTTTCAGTTGCTTGGTTTCTGCCTCTACGCATTAATCTTCCTTCTTTCTTCACACGATCTCTCAGTGCTGTCCCCCTTCTGGTTGCTTCTCTCTGAATCACTCTTTCTCTCTGTCTCCCTTTCTTTCATACTCTGACTCTTTCTCCTTTAAATCCTTACTGCCCGTTTTCCTCATTAACCTCCAGGTTGTGATATTTTCCCTGCATCTGAAAAGTTAATCTTCTTTCCCTGTCCATGGATTAGGATGTTGTGTTTTACAGCACCACAATAATGTCTCAATCATGTCCATGGGCTCAGCTACATCCATCCTTTTCCTGCTTCAATAAGCTCTTGTCAGGATTTGAAAAGGCGAAGAAAAACAGTACATGTTGCTTGTCTTTCAATTCTTCTATGGTGTCTTGCAGAATGGCATTGCCAACACATTAACCTGGATTCAACCCATATTTAGATGGACTGTTGAGACTTCCCTCTCTAAATGTCTAATATCAACCCCTGCAGGAGAATTATAAAGAGAAACATTAACATACCAGTCTTCCCATTGTTGTGGATGGTGCTGGACTCTGCTGTCGGCTGGTCCCAGCCCTCTAGCTGCAGGTTCTGGTACTGCAGTCGAACCTGGGTGAACATTTCATCAATGTCCACAGGAGACTGCCTGGCACTGTTACACGACTGGTACTTCTTACCCCAGGAGCGCTGGTTCAGGGCACCTGAGAGGGACAGAAGGAGACAGTTTACACATCAGTATGCCACAGTCTGAGTGACTAAGGCCACAACAACAACCTGTGGTCGGCAAGTAAATATCATATTATAAATTTAATGTCAGTGACATTGCTCATTTATTGGCTCATTATTGCCGTCTGGCATATTTTGATTGACATGTATTTTCTGTAATAATCCAAAATACATTGGAAAATCGGATTGACTATTTATGGAGGAAACTTCAGCACTTTATGAAAATGACTCTTTTATGAGTTAGAAGTAGGTTTGCCACTTGTCCCATATCATATGAGATCATCCTGCATTGAGAATAAAATGCTGCATCTCATATTGAACCAAACAACAAAATGATGAACTGGACAGTGGCACAGAGGAGAAATGCTGCCTCCTAAGAGGAGCAAGTTCAGGAGCCTGATCTTACACCTTTAATGAATGTGTACATTACAGTCAGAAGTGTAGCATGATGATGTAGTGTGCTGCTCCACCATCTGCTACACGAGTCCAGCTCTAACGAGGGCAGATGGTCAAACTGTGGTCAAACATGACTGGTTAGCCTCAGGTCACACTTTATTCTAGCACATTCTGACTGTTTGTGCGTGTGTGTATTTTTAATGCATGACTGCCCGCCTTATATTCTATGTACATTTATTGATGTCCTGTGCATGTGTGGATGTGTTTGTAAAATGTTTTTAGAGAGCACAGCATGAATTCTGTTTAAACCTATTGATGTGTTGTGTGTGTGTGTGTGTGTGTGTTTTAAAGAGGCTTTCCACATGAATAATGTAAGAGAATTTTAACAGCATTGAGAACGTTTTTGCAGCCAAACATGCAACAAAATAAACTCCAATTAAAGACGCAAAAGTAGATTTTTTTTCTATTTCAGTGCTTGTTCACATAACACACACACGCACACACACACACACACACACACACACACACACACACATGTAACATGCATCACATGATAAATATCACCCACTCTGCCTCCAAAATGTCTGTGTGACAGAGCTGATTATTTATGAGTGCATGACTGAATTTACAATTTGTATTTTCAGAAATTTGAAGACACAAGTGTAAATTTATCCATGACTGCATCTCACACTATCGTCATGACATAACATCTGAGAGCTTTTTTGCACATACACACACATCATCTCATTTATTGTTGTGTGTGTGTGTGTGTGTGTAAAATATCCATTTGCAGTTGCAGGTTACGTGTGCACTGAACTCCTGTATCTGTTGGCATGTGAGCAGGAGCAGTTCTTGGGTCTGCATGAGTGAATATGTTAATTTGCTGTGTATCCATTCATGCGCTCTGTCCTCCAGGCTTCAGTGAGAACACCCACTTAAGCACATTTATCATGCTACTAATATTTCAGCAGTAAAGTTACAGTAGGGGAGGTTAAAAACAGACGAATATTAAAAAGGTGGAGACACAAGAAGCTCACAATGCTGCAATGATTATGATACATTAGTCAGTGGCATTCTGCAGCATTTGTTTTTCAGTCCTTGTTATTGTGTGAGTTTACAGTACATAGTAAACACAATGGGTCTAATGAGGTCAGGGCAGATGGTTTAACTGTAACTGGTCACACATGACTTAGCAAGTATTGGCTTTACATTCCTGACTGTGTGTGTGTGTGTGTGTGTGTGTGTGTGTGTGTGAGATCAGTCCAGGTTCAACTGTATCAGTTTGATCTTGTTGTGTTGCTGCCAGTGTGCAGCTGTAGTTCACAGAGCTCCAGAAAGTTCTCTGGTTCACCATTATCCAGCTGCTTGTTTACGTCTGGAATGTGTTGTGCAGTCTGCTGAGGGACAAATGTTACATCACATATAAGTTTAAAAGTCCAGCTTGACACCCAAGCATCAGACAGACAGGAGGCTATGTAACAACCAATAAATTATGCTAGGGTAAAGTGACTGCATTTATAGCAGAGAGCTTTTCATTCAACGCACCATTAAACTTATTAACATCAAACATGAAAAGCATAAGCACGTTACTTAAATGAATGTATGGCTAACTTTTGAACAGCCCTCTTCTAAGCTAGCATTCTTTTTGCACATTGAGTGTCTTGAAAGGTGCCTTAAATAAAATGTATTATTATTATTATTACATTGATTTGATCTATTTTGGTTGAGTTTACACAGTTTCTTTTTGTCTCAATGTTTTAGTGTCTCAGGTGTTTCTATTGTCTCTTTACTGTCTTGATGTTTTATCTTTTGTACAATCACACTCTGCTTCCTAGATTTCTGCGGTCTTCATTGTTTCTGTTTGTTTCTTGTCCGTGCAGCAGTTCCCTTTTTAACCAAGCAAAATCTCTCCCATGGGAGACAAATAAAAGAACTTTGACTT
This sequence comes from Caranx ignobilis, assembly GCA_021432705.1. Classification (NCBI taxonomy): domain Eukaryota; kingdom Metazoa; phylum Chordata; class Actinopteri; order Carangiformes; family Carangidae; genus Caranx; species Caranx ignobilis. The sequence continues at coordinate 75,217,232 of MU269990.1, read as the reverse complement.
TGACTCTGACTTTACACGACAGGTCACACTCACATTCAGAGGGGTTCATACAGCATTTGAACACACACTCATACAGTGATGGAGCAGTCCACGGACAGTTAGACAGGAGGACCTTCTCATGGCACCCTGCTCTCCATCCTCAGCCAGACGTACCCAAATTAATGCACACACAAAAACAACAAACCACAGCACCTCAAACTCGTGATCTCCTTCCACTGTTCCTCTCTGTAGTTCCTTCTAATTGGTCAATTTAAACTAGTCACTATTTACTTGTGCTTTTGTTGGCAACGGAATACGTTCCACAATCAGATTTCACTCCCAGACCACAGGCATTCATTAACTCTAGCTCCAATCACCACAGTTATACTCATTTTTACCAGGCTGCTGGCTAATGGCTCACTCTGTCTACACTGCTACTAAGTGTGTGCTCTGTGAGTGCATGTGGTGACACTGGCTCCTGCAGCTGTGTGTGTCTCCTTAGTCTGAACAGAAATAGTCAATATATATTTTTAGTTGGTTTATCTTTGTTTAAAACTGCTATGTTTAGTGTATGTGGGTTTAAGAGATACACTATCTACCTGCTCAAGTAAAGCCTCACAGATCATACACTCATTCAGTAGGAATTAAAGGTCAAATGACAATTATGGACACACTCAAAGTGTGTGAATGTGCATGTGCATGTGTGTGTGCTAGTGACATGACAGGGGGTCATGAGCATGTTGATGACCACATCAGACCAGACCACAGGTGCACAGACACCCTTAATGAGTTACTTCTCTACCTTATTGCTGTCATGGCAACAAGTCGCTGACAGGCTGGAAAAAGGAATAAAACAAAACTCCCCTGGAGCTAAAAGCAGCACATTCCTGCCTTCATTTAAATCCTCATACACACAGTCAAGGAGTCACATTTAGATGATTAAATGTGGAAATTACATTTCATATCTCTAAGTTCCACTTTCTTTTTCTCAGTCATCCCAGAATAAAGTCTGATGGTGCTGCTGGTGTTAAGTCATTCTACCTATTATGTAAATTATGATCAGTATCATTTAATTTTATCATTTCCCCTCATTGACTTCATCTAACTGTTAAAACAGTTTGAAAGTCCTACAAACAAGAAAATACTCATTTAGCAAGGACAGTTGGTACAAAGCCTTATTACTGCTGATGTGGAGAGGAAGTATCAATCAGTCAGTCAGTCAGTCAGCCGGGCAGTCAGCCGGTCAGTCAGTCAGCCGGTCAGTCGGTCAGGTTATATGGCTGGCCTTGCTGTTACAGTCCACTCTAACTAAACTGTCTGCATTTAGAGGCTCCTTTTATACTGTATTTAATTACTAAGGCTTTGAGAGAGAACATATCACTATGAGCATATTTCCGTATGTTAGGTGTAATTAGGGATGCCTCTATTGATCAGCCCATTTTCATAATGTCTGACGCTGAGACAAGCACTGTGCTGCAGTCCCACCTCTAACTTTGTACAATGTGCTGACCACTAAAGCAATACAACATGTCTGTGTTGTGGTGTGTCGTGTCATGTTGTGTCGTGTTCGTGTCGTGTCATGTCGTGTCATGTCGTGTTGTGTCGTGTTGTGTCGTGTTGTGTCATGTCGTGTCGTGCAGTGTCGTGTTGTGGGGTGGATATAGTTTGCACAATCTGCAATTCAGCCAAAAATGATCGTTACTGGCAATGGATTGGCCAAATTCATGATGATTGGAACCTCGGGTTAGTGAACAACGCGCTCTACCTACTGAGCCACAGCTGCCCCACAAGATGATCATATCAGTATCAGTATCACCACATCCCTTGTTAAAATGATTTAATATACACCCAACAAGAGCTTTTTTGTGATGACAATTCCTGAAAAATAGGCTTGAATTCAGCCCTAATTTCTATTTTTCTACAGGAATAATGAGCTCCTCAGTGGTCCTCAAGAAAAACTCAAACTCAATCTTTTTTAATTTCTTTAAGTGTATGTTGGTTTATCAAATAAAGTCAAAAAAGAGTGAAGACATGAAAACTTTGGGGAGGAACTTTGCTCTCTGAAACTGCCAGAAGAGCAGCCAGCTGTTAAAGTGGTCCAGACAGAAACCATTTACACCTGATGCTGCGGCTCTTGACCATAACATTCACCCCTCAGTGTCAAAGGAGGGGTGAGAGGAGAGGGGACATGAAAGGGGAGGAGAGTGCAGCGAGGACAAACAGAGGAGATAGAGTACAGCTGCAGGGGATGCAAAGGTAAAAGCAGAGGAGCAGAGAGGAAGGGACAAATAAAAGACTGATAAGAGATGCCAGAGGAGGAGGACAAAAAATGAGTATACCTGTATGTGTATGTGAGTGTGTTTGTGCATGTGTGTTTAGCCTCATTAACCACATAGGTGTGTTGCAGATGTACAAAAAGGGCTCATTAACACAGAAAGGTGTTCTATCTACTCAGTGACACTCTTTTCTGCCTAAGCTGACACCAGTAAAGCTCCTTGGATGGTGCATGTGCTGTGCTAATGCATGCACACACAAACACACATAGAGAGAGCTGATTTTAGCCTGTGTGAAAAGGTTGTGCTTTGCTGAGAGAGCTAACTGTTGAGAAAACATGCAGGATTATTAAGTTGAATAATGTAGCCCTCGACTCTCCTGGCGACTGTCTGCTCCTGTTTGCATCACCAGTGGCAAAAATAGCTGAATATGTATGAAATATTAAAAACAGAAAATGTCTCTTGGTTCAGTTTAACCCACGCTGCCTCTGAATCTGCATTATTGTCTAAGCAGCATTAGGCAGAGGCAGCTGAACAGTTTAACCTCATTTCATTCAGAGACAGCCCTCTGTCTCCTCAATGATTTAGCCATTTATGAATTTCTCAAAGTTTGAGGACGTATAAAATAATCATGATATAATTCATAACTACTTCAGATGATTCATAGCCCAGTTAATTAAACAGGTTAAAGCTGGGGTTGGTAATCCTGTTCAGAAACACTTTTTGTTATACTGGGTGAAATGGTCCTTCTACCAAAAATAATCAGTCCTCTGTGGCAGCTGCAGGACTGACAAAACTCCGCCCAATCCACGCTCCTCGGTGTGAGGAGCAAAAACCAATCAGATGCCTTCATGTCTAGTTCTGTATCCGCCCCCCTCGATCCCTGCCTCCGACGCCTGTGTGCAATCTTCATGTGTCGCTGTTGCCGGAAGAAATCAGCGTACAGAGTTACAGCAGAACGGATTTCATGCTCATTTATGAGCAGTGGCTGAGAAAATGCAGCCCCAGTTACTACTTCCAGCGTTACTTGTAACGGCTCGCCCCGAGAAAAAGGCAAGGAAGAGAAAGCTGGAGGCTGAAAAGGCTGCTAACAAAAAGGCTCTGGATAAAGCCAGAGGTCAAACCAGAGTAAACATCGGTGTTGCTTTTGTGGAGACAACTGAGGGATTTGAAGTGATGCTGAGGTTGCTCTCTTTCTGTTGGACAGGTAATTATATGCTTTGCTTCGGGGAGGATTTGTTATGTTTATGAAATGTGTAACTTTTGCTAACGTAGCTCCTTTTGTAGCTTGTATTAGCCTAATGCTAATATTAGCTTCTCTGTGGGTTTAAAACGGGTCAGTGACGCAATTACTGAATAGATTATAGTATATACAGTCATGGAAAAAATTATTAGACCACCCTTGTTTTCTTCAATTTCTTGTTCATTCTAATATCTGGTACCACTAAACGTATAATACAACGAACACAACAAAAAATGCAGCTGGTCACATAATACTTTATGTCCTATTTGACATTCTTAAGCTTAATTGATTCCCAGGGTATATAAGAGGCCATTTCATGTCACAAGCAGCACTGCACATGCAAAGGCCTAGAGTGGTTTCCTGCTTACATTCAATCTGTAGCACAACTCAGAAGTTGTCAGCTCTCACATAATGCCTAAAACAAAAGAATTATGTGAAGCCACAAAGGCAGCCATCTTGGCACTGCTGGAAATTGGCATGAGTGAGAGACAGGTAGCGAAAAAACTGAAGATCTCCAAGACAGCCGTTCATTACAACAACAAAAAAACAAGCTGAACATGGCACTACCAAAGTGCTACCTGGCCGTGGCAGGAAACGTCTTTCTACCCCACGAGATGACCGTGCACTCATCCGTTCCTGTGTCAGGAATCGTCGTCAGACCTCCAGGGACCTTAAAAATGAGTGGGCACTGTCGAGAAATGTGACCTGTTCGGCAAGGACAGTTCGAAACCGACTTGTTGAAGCTGGTTTGAAGTCACACAGAGCACGCAAGAAGCCCTTCATCAATGAAAGGCAGAGGAAGGCCCGGTTACTCTTTGCTCGAGACCACAAGGATTGGACTGTTGATGATTGGGCTAAGGTTCTCTTCAGTGATGAATCCAATTTTGAATTGATGCCCACTCCAGCCAACTTACTGGTTAGGAGGAAGCCTGGAGAAGCTTACAACCCAGACTGTCTTGCCCCTACAGTAAAACATGGGGGTGGATCAGTCATGATCTGGGGTTGTTTCAGTCTGAGTGGAACAGGGCAAATGCAATTGTGTGAAGGCCGAATGAACCAGGTCATGTACAGGACTACCCTTGAAAACAGTCTTCTTCCATCAGCTGGAAAACTCTTTCCTGCCTCGAATGACTGGATTTTCCAACAAGACAATGCCCCTTGCCACACGGCAAGGTCAGTTAAAGCCTGGATGGAGAACCACAACATTCGCACCATGCCTTGGCCTGCTCAATCACCAGATCTTAATCCAATTGAAAACCTGTGGAAAATCATCAAACTCAAGATGGAGAACCACAAGCCCAAAAACAAAGAAAATTTGTTTGAATTTGTCCAACAGGAATGGGCTGCTGTGACAGCAGAACAATGTCAGAAGCTGGTGGAGAGCATGCCAAGACGCATGGCTGCAGTCATCAAAAACAATGGTTATGCAATCAAGTATTAACTCTTGTGTGTATCATGTGTTTAAAGCAAACAGAAAAGAAAACATGGAATGCTTAAAAGTAGTGTTTTTGGCGGTACAATGCCATAGCTATTGATGTAAGAATTTCAGTAATTTTGGTTATTATCAAGAAAACCATGGAAAATGAATAGTTCTTAGTTCTTGAATTAAACTCTCATGAGCTATTTTTGTTGTTATCATTATAATTGTCCAAACAAATGTACCTTTAGTTGAGCCAGGCATTAAAATTAACAAGAAATTGAAGAAAACAAGGGTGGTCTAATAATTTTTTCCATGACTGTATATATATATATATATATATATATATATATATATATATATATATAGTACTCCTCCTGCCACTTCTCATTTTTGTGTGGTGCGCGTTCCAGTTTGTGGGGGCGTGGCTTGGACGTACACACTGACGGGAGGGGGAGGAGGGGGGTGGAACTCAGAGGAGGTGCTATTTTCAAATCTTGCTAGCTCTCTTGCGAGCTCTCCAGGATTACCAACCCCAGCTTTAACTGTTTGGTCTAAACAGTAAAACTAGCATCATCTCCTCATAACCTCTAAAAGAAGGCTTAAGTAATACCTCTGTTTTGTAAGGTCACTGTTGTTTTGACCTTTGACCTTTAGACACCAAATTTCAGTTTGTCCTCGAGTCCAGGCAAAGGCTTTTAACAACTTTAAAGGTAACTTTAAAGGTATTATGGAGATATTGCATTAACAGGGGCATATCACATGTTGAGCTCTGCATGATCTTGACCTTTGAGCACAAAATCTCATCAGTCATGGTGAATGTTCAAACTTGAGGTTCCTTTGAGGTGTTATACTGCCCACAAGACTGGGACATACAGACAGAGGGGACAGACCTGGATGGACAACCTGAAAACAATGTGCCTCTGGCTCTGGCTGTCTCTGCCTTTTAATGTGAATATTACAGTAGGTTTCAGCTTGGTTCAACAGCTACTGGTACAACTATGACAGAACCAAGGGCCTCAAAACCACCAAGTTTGAGTGTCAACAGGAGCCACACTTTGCAATGCAACAGTAAAGGTGGGCACAGTTGATGAATCCTCTATAGCATAGCATGTGTCATTTCACTTTGACTATACCTTTATACCTCACAATGTTGCACTGGGACATGTGGTGAACTCATCTAGGGTGGACTCCAACATGGCAAAACACTTTTGTCAGCAAGATAAATAAAAGAGTGTGCTGTATTTGATGTGTGTGTCTTATTCCTATTACTGCTGACTTGTCATGGCCCTGACCTTACTGTTATAGCACACTGTTCTTAAGCCTCATGACATTTTAGTTGACGATTAATTGTCATACAAATAATTGCAATTGAAGATTGAATTGTCTTTTTCTGATCATTTTATGCCACTATTACAGTATAAGCCTGAACATAGCTTAAAAATACACATACACCTTATAAAGAAGAAGAGCCATTTGGACTTGCTAAATGGTAAATGGACTTGCACTTATATAGCGCTTTTCTGTTTTTGTCGCATTCACCCTTTCACACGGCTAATCATTCACACACATTGACACATCCGATGATACATGTGGCCTGGAGGAGCCAAGGCTCGTACCACTGACCTTCCGGTTTGCGAATGACCCCCTCTACCTCCTGAGCCACAGCCGCCCATTTATTGGCTTTGCAGCTAAATCAACGATGCTAATGTCAATAGATGCTCACTGAAATGTGGTCGTCGAATATTAGAAATGAAGCTCCTCCAGATAAACAGTTTGTGGCGCTCCACTCATGTGTCATTAAACCACAGCAGAAGAGGGCACATGATGATGTCATTAAAAGAGGACCAGTCAAACCTCAAACTGTGGGAAACAAAAACAAAATAGTGATTGAAATGTGACATTTCTGTTAGTTTCATCCAGCTGTTTTTATACAGATGAATGTAAACCATTTTAACCCAATGCGAAATGACTGTGGTCAGCTCAAATGATTCAGATGATCAGGCGATTATGTAATAATTGTCACAGGCCTAGCTGCTGTGACAGGATTTGGTTGTACATTTGTTATAAAGAGCAGCAGGCACCATGCTCAGTCCCTCCTGCTTCTGTCTCATCACCACCCACATGGCTGCAGCTGCATTAACTGTAAGTTGGTCTGTAGACCGGTGCTGTGTTGTCCAGTGTTACAGTTACGCTACAGTGAGGAGACTTAACTGTGAATGTGAATATGTCCTGACCTGACAGGGTTCAAGCTGCTGAATGCAGTGTGTGTAAACTTGTGTAAAGACACAACAGTTTTCTCAGTATTCTCTGAAAGCTCAGTGAGCACTGGTGGATTTTCCTGCTGAAGAGCGACAGTCAGAGCTGGAGCCATGAGTTTCAGTCAGTGAAACTCCTTGATTAGAACACAGCAGCAGCCTGAGCACACGATTCAGAATTGTTCCTCTGTGAAAGGAGACTTCAGTCATCTTTAGTCTGAAGAATCAATGTCTGAATACACACACACATACACACACACGCTGACATAATGGAGAGAGCCTGAAGCCGACAAGATCTAAGCTACTAAATGAATCTATTATGTATGGCAGAGAAAGGACTACACACACTCACACATCGCTCATTCAGCCAGATCCACTATATGGTAATGACGGGCCGTCAGCAGCCAGCATATCTGACTATCAGACCTGTCAGATTATTCAAAGTGCAGAAGATAAAAAAAAAATACTCAGTGCATGCATCAGAGTCCCCGTATGCTCTTCATGTGATCTCTGATGGCTCTGTCTAGACATGAACATGAAAAAGCCTCTGGAGCAAGACGCCACTGAGATGAGACTGGGCTCAGTGAAATATTTAACAGACAGGCTCTCCACTGATCTCATCTCTAACTAAAGGAAGTAAATCAAAATCAAGCACTCACTAAAACTTACTTCAATAAAAACAACCTGTGCTTCATTAGCACCACCTACTTCAATTGACTTTAGCCAATGAATAGTCCTGTCCGTGTCTGTTGTACATGAGCTGGCTGCATCATTCACAGGCTGCGTTCAAGACTGATGACATCACAGCAACAAAACTAGACTGTAGCATTTCACAGGTTCATTCAAATGCGTCCTTCTTCCCCTGGACAACCAGGGATCCAGTGGGTGGATCCTTGTGTGGGTGGTTCATTTCTGTCAGTGTGTTAGATAAATGAGTCTACAGGCACAGGGAGATGTTTGTGCAGCTGGGAAAATAACTATTGAAGGTGTCAACATTTTTCTCAGTGAATATATTTTTAATGGGGCTGTTGACATGAAAGTTTCACCAGATGTCAGTAACAAGCAAACAAGTACTATACACAAAGAAATCCAAACATATATGTCCACAACTGAGTTGTCCAAGAACCATGGAGCAGCTTTAGACAGACCTGGAATCAGCAGGTAAATAATGAGTAATGCACTCAGCCTCCATTGCCTCCAACAGTTAAAGCATTCAGTGGCTACCTATTTTCCCTGCTGTATTTGAGTATAAAGCTACCTACCATACACGAATGTCTAGCAATGCTAACTGCACCATATAGGGAGCGGTGATATGCTCTAATGGAAACAAACATGTGGCTGGTGTTTCAGACTGTAACCTATTGCATGGTGATGTTGTGTTGTCTTCACCCCTCCCTGCATGAGTGCACTGTTGGAGTTGGAGTTTTGATTTTATAGCGGTGAGCAGAACGATCCATGTCAAACTGGTGCACCATATCTATTTTAACAGTATAAGTTTCACTAGATAACAACATTGATATACACAAGCACTCTTCTTCTGTGCTCAAAACAACGGTATGCTCAAAATCTCGTTCTCTCGTCAGATCTTACCGCCAAATCCCGCAGACACTCTGTTAACAAACAACACACATTTAACCCATAATACATTTGTCCATATATTAATATTCATACAGTTACCTGCTGCCTCTGTTCCAAGCAAGGACTTCCAATAGAGCAAACTTTCTAACTTTAGGCTGTAATATAACAATTCTGAATTAACATAATAAATACATTAGCAATCAAACTCCCTGAGAATTCCCACCACATGCATGATGGGAAATGACCTTTAGTAATTTAGACTTGCAAACTGTGCCCCTGCAGGATCCCCAATCTTTACAGGGTCTGAAAGTAAAAGCTCTCGACGTCTCAAATATAAAACAAAGTGTCATAAGTTACAGACTTGAGTCTTTTCACAGTCTAGTGTGATTAGTAAACATGAGAGGAGTAACTAGTGATCTCATGGTTCACACAGTTACCTCTGATGGTCAGAGGGGGCTGCTAACATGCAGAGACTACAGCCACTGAACTCACTACACCAGTCACATACTGGTACAAGCAAAGATACAAACTGACAAGCACAGAGTGTGTGTTTGTGAACATAGAAACACGCACACACACATACACGCATACCTCTGCATCATTACAAAGCTGCGGGAGCAGCCACACAGACTGAGCAACAACTGGAGCAGAAGAGCAGCCAGCCTAAAGTATTTGGTGACTAAGAGAGCGGTGGAGAACATGGTGGGTGGTGAACACATGCATGAACACAGACACAGAGGCCTGAGCCAGCTCGCTGGATCAGAGACACTCAAAGAGCTGGGATCAAAGCTCTGTGCTTTTCCGCTTGTCACAGCGTGAAAGCCACCACAGCAGCCTTCAGACCCCGATGGGACACAAACACCCTGTAATTAACAATATGGTAATGAAAAAACAACAAAGACGCCATGACGTGGACTTCACCAGGATTAGAACCACTTCAGGTTCTCTTCAGCGCCTCCAGCAGATACCAACTGATAAATCACACCGTCTGCATGGATTCAAACAAACTGCATCTGACTTTCAACTACAGGACACTGATTAGCATCGTTGTGAGTATCATGATAATCAAATCAGTTAAAGTTGGCAGTGGTTTTATTCTCTGGCCGGTAAAGTGATGAAACAAACTCTGTTCATCATTTGTGAAGTCCATTTGGAATCAGCAGTGCCAACAACTGTAGTTATCTGGCTGTGCTCGCTACATGTTTTCCAAAGTTTCACAGGATCTGAATGGCAATCACAATTCACTGATTTGTCTCTGTTTTTTTTTTGTCCACATGCACCCAGAGGAACAAGATGAGAACACAACACTAATGTATTGTAACCATGCTGGATTGTTATGGGGAATATGTTTGCGAAGAGAAGCCTATTCAAATATCCTCAATATGCAGAGCGACACTATTATTTATCAAAGTCCAATGTTCACTCTTATTTCAGCTTCACTTTACCAGCATTTGAAGGGACTATCCTCAGAAGCTGAAGCCAAAACATTCACCAGCTGCATCTCATCACCTGCGTCCAGTGGAGGCATCAGAGTGTGGAGCCAGAGCTGGTGCTGAGTGCTGACACTGAACCACTGCAGGTGGTAGAACCAAAGCAATTTGCTGGAAGACACTACAGTGTTCTGTAGATATGTCCAGGGCTGGACTGGGACAAAAAGCCAGCCCTGGCCTCTTCGGCCCAGATGGGCCCACCACAATCAGTCGGACACCACCCATCAGTACAGCATCCTTGCAGTCCCCTTATGCAGTAAGTGCCTGTGACAAGTGTTCCAGTGCAAATGGACCAGTGTACTCGCTCACCATAATCAATATGTAACACTTTTAGCTGTATTTTGCTCTGTGTTTCTTCAGCTACACATCGCTCACTCAGAGTCGGCCCCACTATTCTGTCCCTCCTCGGCTTCCCTGTCCTGCCTCTGGTTGCCATGGCCACCCTCCTCCTACCTGTTATTGCTGCACAAGGATGGCTGCAGCTGTTTCAGTGATGTTAGCACATTTGGCCACATCAGCATCTGGATTTTTTTTGTTTTGCCGGTAACTTCTTTGGCATCAGCTTGTGCTTTTGTTTAGGTTTTATCGCTCTCTCTGTCTCCATGAAGTGACAGAGGGAGGGGTGGGGCCTACATGTGATTAGGCCAGCCCAGTGTTGGTATAGAAAATGAACCAATGGGCTACTGTCCCTGCTTTATGGGCCAGAGGTCAGTTTATGCATCACCACTGCAGCAAATCTGTGTGAATTGTCCACCAGCCCGCTACATCCTTCTAAGACTCTAAGCTCTTGAAACCTTTTTAGAGAACAAACAACAAAAGCAAAGCCCTCTGCTTGTCTGAGGCTGTTCTCCCTGACACATCCACCCTGCTCACCACCATGTAAACCTGACAGCAGAAAGGTGGAGACAGGAACCGGCTGATGATTCTCTACAGGTTCATCACTAAGATCAACACCTACACATTACACAACCACTGTATCCATGGTTTGTATATGACTATTGATTAGTGCCGCACTAAGGTCTGATCATCTATTTGTCTTGAAGTTTGCCAAGCCACACAGGTTTAGTACCATCTCAAATAAATAGAAATATATATGGCCTGTTGGTGAGTCTGATCCTAACTTCACTTCTATGAATCTGAATCTATGAAACACAACTGCATCTAAAAAACAAACAACAGAAAAAGCCACTGTTGCTTTAGGTTCCACTGACAGAATAAAGTGTGAATAGTATGGAGGCTTTTCAGACACTGAAACTCTGCAGTGTTCACAGAACCATGAGACTGGATTCTCCAGCTGTCTCAAGTTTTCATAGCAACAATCATCTTCTGCTTCTGTGGCTGTGAATAAACTGGAGAACTGTGCTTTTCATCTTTGTTCTCATGATATTGTGTTGAGCTTTGTCCACACAGTGGTCTCACTTTTCCACGCACCGCTAATCTCAGTCCGACACAAACTGCAGCCACAGCGTCCTGGCTCTTCTGTTGAAGTTAAAATGACAAGTACACTTAACATTTACATATGAGTGTGTGAGTGTGAACTGTTCAAATCCTTGCACTGACCCAAATTTGCATGACCATAATGACAATTTTACATAAATGTTTTTTCGGAGGCATCACACGCCCTCTCATGTTATCTATGCCAGTCTAATCCTAATGATGGTGCTGCATGAGGAGAGGCTGTCTGCACTGATGCTGCAGAGAGACACTGGATATTTCCTGGAAATGACTTCATCAAGATTGTGATCTGACTGTAAATGTGAACATGTATAAACCAGGGGTGGAGTCTGTCATGGTCCACTGTCCAATCAGATCATTTCCAACATTAACAGTTAAGATTTAATGACAGAATCTTATGAACTCGTGTGTTCAGGCGTATGTATTCATTTTCAAAGTCACTGCGTGTGTGTGTGTTCTCCAGACAAAGCACCAGGGGAGTACTGAAGACTGCACGGCCTCCGGCTATGACTTAGTTGGATCAAGAAGAGAGAAGAGACAGATACAGAGAGAGACACACAGAGAAGAGACAATGAAGAAGAAATTACTCAGCTTCATCAGTCATGAATTCAACACTAAGATGAGATTATGTTCTGTTTGTTTTACTGACGAAGCGACAGTCTCCTCTCTGTATCTGATTCTGTATGGGATCTAATCTGTAATCTCATCTGCTCTGATGCTTCATATATAAGGTTCTCTTTGGTAAACGGTTTATACAACCAAAGAAAAGAAAATCTCATTTCTATTGAATCATCATCTGCAAGTATTAGTGGTGGCAAAGGATCTGAGTGCTGGTCCTGAGCTTGTTTTCCTCTGCTGTGATGTTTGAATATTATCTGAAAAATCTACTGCGTCTCATTGCCTTTGGCTTTAAAAGGAAACGCTGGGTTATCACAGCACACACACACACACACAAGCATACACACACACACACACACACACAACAGATGGGGCCCTAGGGGGTGTCTTCCAGGCAGAAGGAGTCCAGGGACCCCCCTGGAGTCAAAGCAGAGAGGAATGATGAGGACAACACGGAGGAGAGAGGGGACCCTTTACACAGATTTCTTGTTTATGCCTCTGCACACATGTAAAGGTAAAGATTTAAACTTAAAGCCCCAGATAAAGAAAGCAAGCTGGCACAGGCAGAGGTCAACTAATTTAAAACTCCATACAGTATAAAGGCAGATACCCACATATACACTGGGATTATAAAGCAGGCCTTGGTTCCATACATATAAATACTGTGAAAGTGATAAAACCAAATCATGGTTGAAAATGACTTTACATAAGTGATTTGTTGGTTTGGCTGCAATGTGAACAGACACATCAGCTATCATCTATTGCATTCTATTCTATTCTATTTGTAATAGAATACTGGGACATGAATGAAATCCAACAAAATAGGACCTATACATAAATGAATGGATGGATGAAAGCAAAAATAAACAATCAAGGCAGTTAAGTCAAAGCACCAATCACATTATTATGACCAATCTGGCTCAAACTGACACAGGCCAGCCCACCTGTTAAGGTAGATTAACAGCAAAGTCAAAGTAACTGTGCAGAGGAATACCCTCTGGAATTGCATGATTGATATTCTGTAAGTTCACTGGCACAAAGTGTTTTGGAAAACCAAGCACGTTTTGTTGTGGAGGATTCCTGAGCTTATACATCATATATGCAGGTCAAAAAAGCCCTCTGTATGTTATTGTGTTTTAGTGACGGAGAGCCAAACTGCTGTGTGTAACATCAACAGTTTGAAAAGGTGGTTTGTGATTTTGATGTAGCCTCATTTTAAACTTTCCTACTCTGCCTCTCTCTCTCTCTCAGCACAACTCTCCTCTTTATTCAGCTCTCCTCCTCTCTGTCACTCACCCTCTCACTCTCCTGCCTCCCCCTCATTCTTTTATTTGTCTTACCCCCCCACCCCTCCCTACTTCTGACCTAACTAAAAAGCTGTGCACGCTGCCTCACAATGAAGTGCGTCCCTTTCAAATGTTAATGCTTTTTACTCACAGCTCAGTGCACAGCACAAGGCAAGTAACAGAGCTGGTCAGGAAAACAAGACTGTGTACAGACACACACACACACACACACACACACACACACACAATAGTATGGCTAAGGTTGCGGTGAATCCAAATGAACTGCCACTGAGTTGCTTTCAGATGTGATGATGAACTTCAAAACCCAACTGAGAAAAATGAGAAACACAGAAGGTAGTATGAAGAAGAAAGAAAGAAAGAAAGAAAGAAAGAAAGAAAGAAAGAAAGAACAAAGATGGATCTCCACATCACTTCTACTGCAGACAGGTTTTTCATCATTCATGACCACTCCAGTGTATCACACAAAAAATATATTACACTTTGACAGTGACAGTGTGTGTGGGTGTGTGCATGTGTGTGAATGGGGGTGGGGGGTAACAGAGGGGAACAAAACTATCTGCAACATGGGAAAACGTTTGAAACCACTGATATTCAAGCTGCTTTGTCAGATGTGAGCAGGGACAATTTAAATATACTGTATATCATGACTGCAGTGTGTGTGTGCATGCGTGCGTGCGTGCATTCAAACCCAAGAAACGTCATTAAGAAGCTCATGTAAATCATGGTTTTTTTTCAGTCAATTTGTGAGAAAATGGACGTGTTCACGAGTTTGGGAACAAACACAGGAAGAATCTAAGCACCCACCTGGCTGATCTAACATCCCTGCAGCAGGTCTGTTTAATTATGGATGGCTGTGAAACATTTTACCTTCATCAACAAAACTGCAGGCTCTGTGATTTGGACACTGCACGTATTGTGTGTATTGTTTCAGTTAAGTGTGGAGCTCTAACCTTCAGACAGGGTGAAGGAATCACCACAAAGATGGATCTTTCAGTTAGATAAAAGGAAATAGAAGGCATACCTCCTGTTTATCAGAACTCAGGCATCATCTCCTCTCTACATTCTGTATCTCTGTCCTGTATGACTGTGAATGCAGTGGCTGTGTGTGGGGGTCATGTTAACATGTCAGAACAGACACACTGCAGCTGTGTTGCACGATCTGGAGATCTGGATGAGATTAAAGACCTGTTCATGTCAACTTTCTACAACAGCCCTGAGAGCTCAACAAATACAATGGAAGTGAGTGTGTGTTGTCAAACTGATGAGGGTCTGTTCGATATTTGCAGCGCATTTGTGTGTTTTCTTTAATTGCAGTGCATTGATCTCTCAGGGCCACTGTAGCTTCCACTACAGTAGACTATGTCATAGCTGGGTTTGTATGACACAAACATCAAGAAGAACAGATCCAAACTGTGGACCTTGTGAAGCGGAGAGCAGCAGTACCAACAATCATGTTACTGGAGCAGGCACACAGATCAGAGCCAGATTACACTGTCACTCCCACAGCTCCAGCAGATAGCTGTGATCTGTGGTGATGGTGGACTGATGGTCAGTTAGGGGTGAGGGGGTTTCCACTGACTGTCTGAACCAACCGCTTAAAGATCTGACTGTTGGAAAAGTGATGAATCTGTGGTGTGTTAGGAACTGTGATGGGCTAGGGTTAGTACAGGCTTTCAGGTGTAAAGTCTCCTGCAGTTTCTCTGCTACCTGAGACCTTCAGACCTTTATCCACCTGGGTTAATGCATCTGTTGAACATCTTCTCAGATAAGAAGCTGCAGGTCTGCTTCACAGTCATGCTACAGGAAGTTCAAGCTGGTTGGTCTGTACAGTACAGGAGAGTGTATCTTACATTATATTATCATGTTGTGACCAGTGGTCCATGTGGGTGCAGGTTAACAGGTTTAGCAGCTCTAATGATCACTCGTCTTGACCCCCCCACCGGGGAGCTAATCTGGTTTCTGGGGCCATCACTGTCTTAGCTCCTGTGGGACCACAGCTTAGCACAGCGGGGGCTCCGTGCTGAGTTAGCTGATGTGATGGAACCATACATC
Source organism: Caranx ignobilis (assembly GCA_021432705.1). Taxonomy (NCBI): domain Eukaryota; kingdom Metazoa; phylum Chordata; class Actinopteri; order Carangiformes; family Carangidae; genus Caranx; species Caranx ignobilis. Next base: position 75,201,562 of record MU269990.1, on the reverse strand, counting down.
TGAGCCAGACTGAGTCTCTCCCACAGGAGATGTGAGAGAACAGATAAATCCTTCAGGTCATGTGATATCCAGTCTGATGGATCTGTCTGTTTCAGGAAGTGCAGAGGAGGGAAACTCAATCACTGGGTCCACTCTCCAACTTGAGCTTCCTGTCACTGAACGACAGTTGAACAATCAAATCTGACTCACTGAAAAACCAACACAAACGGTTCTGTTCTATTCATACATGCTGCTGCGTCTGTGTGTGAGCCCTGTGGTGTGATGTGATGACATCACTCTGAACAGAAAAACAAAGTCGTCTGGCAGCGTAAACTGAGTCAATAGGCCCTTTTAAAGTTCACTCACTGTTAAAACCTACTTATATCCATTAACTTTCAGTCAAAAGGCTGAAATATTTCCAGAGCAGCAGTAATTAAAGGAGAAGTGCTGTTTTTTACAACCTGGACCTTATTTCTGGCATAAAATATGGTGGTTTACTCACCCAGATAACTTCGGTATCATTAGGAGTCCTCAATATTTAGATCCATTGGAGAGCCGCATATATCCATATAGTGGGAGTGATTAGGGCACTGAGAATGCAGCCTCTAATGCATTATCTGCTGCGAAACTCGTTCATTTCACCAATATTTTGTTATGATTCACTAGTGCTATTCCCCCTTGAGTCCAGAGTTGCCTGTTATCATCATCTGGGGTCTGTAGATTGACCTGCTAAACTCTGAACTGGATGATGATGCCTCGTGCAGCTGCAGCACGGCTCACTCACTCTGCAATGGTCGGCTTGTTTACCTGGAATTTGCTACTGCTGGTTCGTTTTTGTGTATTTCCACATTGTCCCAACAAAATGACCAGTTGGATGAAGTTCAGCTTCCACAGGCTTATTATTTAGACGCTGCATTGTCGGTATGACGATCACTCCCACTATATGGATATACACAGCTCTCCAGTGGATCTAAATATCGTCTGAAGGACTCCTAATGACACCAAAGTTATATAGGTGAGTAAACGATCGTATTTTATGCCAGAAATCAGGCCCAGGTTGTAAAAAACAGCACTTCTCCTTTGACTATGGTAGTCAACCACAGTTGGAGTAATAAATGAAATTTAAATGGTAATACTGATTGTCTGGTATTTCTACTTTGCCATAGCAGAACCTGGTAATGGTTTCATCTGAAGTTGTGAACACAGAGCACAGTATGTGGCAGGACTAGCTGTCAGTAGTGAGGGCTGTGTTCAATATGACACCTAAGAAATAACAGAGTGAGTTCACTTAGGTGACTCAGACAAGTGCAGCACTGAGACAGCACACTGGAGAATACTTTACAACAAGGTTTGTAATAAGGTTTTCTATCAGATGTGACGGCTTCAGCTTCATCACAGACACTTGCCCCTGTCACAGCCTCACTGCACTCTGAGCATCTCCAACTTGATAGAGAAGAAGATGAAGAAGAAGACAAAGAGGGAATTAAGAATATATTGGAATGATTTTAATAACTTTAATGAAGGCCTGTCTAAGTGTTCACTCAGTGCAGTATCACACCACAGCTGTGGGCAGAAAAACCTGACAAGGACATCACTACTTTCTTCTTTCTGGATTATTCTTTTACTAACCATAAACAATGTAATGTCCTCAGCTTGTGCAAAATGTCACTTCCTGTCAAAATAACACCTCCATCGACACCACTGTGGATCAACAGTTTCTTACAGACCTGAGTAGGACCAGTCGATGTCCTCAGGGAGTTTCTTCAGGCCTCGGACCAGCGGCTCTGCGGCAACAACTACAGGAGACAGACAAACAGACAGAAGTTCTTTGTGTCATGTTGTGTTTGAAGAAACACACAGGTTGTGTCTGATATCAGTCACTCACTCCTCTCCACTCACTATCCAAGGAATTTACTGTAGAAGCCTGCACAGTGAGCTCAACGCTGAAATGAAAAAACTATGTCAGACACCACTCAGCTCATTTTCTCTGCAGCGTCTGTCTGTCTTTCAGCATGAATGCAATGCATGATGGTATACACCAATCAGGCATAACATTTTGACCACTGACAGGTGAAGTGAATAACACTTCATCATGGAACCTGTTAGTGAGTGGGATGTATTAGGCAGCAATTGTCCTCAAACATTGGTTGGTAGCAGGAAAAATGGGCAGTGTAAGGATTTGATCCAGTTTGACAAGGACGACTGGGTCAGAGCATCTGAAAAGCTGCAGCTCTTGTGGACTGTTCCTGGTCTGGAACAGTGGAGAACCAGCCACAGGCTCATTGATACACATGAGGAGAGAAGGCTGGCCTGTGTGGTCCCATCCAACAGACCAGCTACTGTTGCTCAAACTGCTGAAGAAGTTGATGCTGGATCTGATAGAAAGTTGTCAGAACACAGAGCATCACAGTTTGTTGTGTATTTGGCAGCAAATGGGACCAACACAGTATTAGGCAGGTGGTCAGAATGATATGTCTGATGGGTGTATATCGTTTAGTTAGTGACCATCAGTCCTATATGTGCTATAATAATTCTCACTATGCATTCAGATATTCAAACTCAGTATACTTTGGACTACAGGGGACGTGGAGAGTGATCTGGGACAGGAGCACAGACTGACAGGTGGAGCCATGACCACAGCAGCTGCTGAGTAGCTGTGACACATGATAAGTGATGAGCTTCTACCGTCTGTATTGGGACATGTTTCGTAAGTGCTGAGCCTGTCAGGAGACAGACAGGACTGTCTCTGTCATATATGATGTCACTGCTCTGAGGTATGAGTATTTCATGTATGAGCCAACAAGAGTGGCATTTACAAGATATGGAGATGGTGGTTTGTGTTGCTGTTTCAAGTTTCATTTTAATTTTCAGCTGCCACTACACACACACTTGTCTTATTATTACTGTGGGGACTTACCCACCACAACTGAATCCACCATCCCCAACCATTCGAAGTCAAAGCCTTTACACACACATTTAAACATCTGGGACAGGTTCAGTCTTTGGTCCCACAGAGCTGTCAAATCCTCTGTCTTCAGATACTATCAATTTAATCTAACACACTCACATACACACCAATATTGTTCACTTTCCCTCCGGTTCTCTATGACGTTGATCCCCGGGGGGCACAACATCACCATTAACCATTATCATTGCTTTCAGCGCACATGTACACGTACACACACACCTGTCTTTTTCATGGTAGTAATTTTCACTCAGGGACAGTAGAGGGTACGGTGATGTATGAAGTCACAGATGGAGTGTTTGATGTGTGTGTGTGTGTGTGTGTGTGTGTGTGAGAGTGTGTGTATGTGTGTGTGTGTGTGTGTTCGTGTGTTCGCTAACAGCATCTCTCCAGCATCCATGCTCACTCCTTGACACATGACACTAAATAACACACTGATATAGTTTTTCCTCTCGCTCTCTCTTCCACTCTATCTCCTGCTGGTCTGAACAGAAATGAAGAATGAGAATGAAAGATGAACATCAAGTATTTTAAACCATGTCCAAATAGATCCAAAACAGCTCCTGTTGTTCGGGCGAATCTGAATTTTTTTTTATCGATTTCAGCAGCTGCATGTTGAGATTTTCACTCTAAATTAAATCAGAAGCTCAACTATTATCAAGAGAAACTCAATTTTCCTACAAACTATTTGAGGGACAGAGCAGTAGAGATGCAGCCAGTGTGAACACACACACACACAGTTCAGTGGCGTCAGCCACCACGCTCACGCAACACAGGCACTGTGTGCTCAGCACAAGAGCAATGAGCAGCACAGGAGTCTGAGCAGAGCCTCAGCTGTGTGCAGTCATGGACTCTAAAGCCTGGACTCATTTTGTTAAGAGAAAGGAACACATTGCTGCATTCATTCCAAATGCATTTACTGCACTTTCACTGGCAAGGTGTACAAATGATCAAATGTGCCTGTGATTTTCCTCCTCATCCTCAGTTAAATATGTGAAAACGAAATATTCTTATTCTTTGATTTGAGACAGCACACCAGCTGTACTCGATCAGATCTAAAACCTGCTCTTATCAAACTGTGTGTGACATTTTGCAAATGCTGACATGCATTTTTTTTAGATCAGTGAAGTCTGTTAGATTTCATTAAAACTAAACCTGAACTTTGTTACTTATTTCAGTTGCAATCATGCAAATGCACCAAGCACCGTGCGCGCAGTCTCCCGCCTGTTTCATCTGTTCCATCAACATCCACATGGCTGCAGACTGAAGCCAGTGGTGAGCATGAAGCTGAGCGTGTGACCTGAGCTGATCCCGCCTCTCAATGTTCAGTTTAGAACAGAAAATGAAAATGACATCCAAAGTGTGTCATATAACCCAAACATCTCAACATCAAGACAATAAACCTTCCAATGTTTTATTCTCAATAAAGTCACAGTTCATATGTTCAAAAAATAAAAACTGTACATTTTCACATCTTAACTCTGAGTTTTCTTGCATGAGTATGAAGTAACAGACTGACAGATGGCAGATTTTGTGTTTTTCATGGAGTCAAACTTAGCAGGTACTTAGACAACTGCTGAGCTCCTCCCTGAAGGAGCAGCAGGGGTCAGATGCTAATACAGATTACAATGTAAAAAAAGCTACTGGCAAAAAAACATGCATAAATAACAAGTTAAGGGAATAAAACAAAACATTGCTTCTCTTTTGATTTGTTAGATTAGAAACCCATTCTCCAACAGCATGAAAGCTCTGCGTTGAGTCAGATTTAGGTCATGGACAACTATCATCACATCCGCAACAACGTCTGTCCATGCGGCACAGATGAACTCAGCATAATCCTATTGTTTACTGCACAACAGCAGCAGGATAAAACACTAGGTACATTACTGCACATATGCCAGAGCTTGCACTTGTTCATACAGTTTTTATCAGACTGTAGCATGCGGAGCAGAACAGCCACTCCGAAAACAAATGCCTCCTGTGTCATCTGTAAAATCCTCTGCATCAATGAATATTCAACAAACCTTGATACAGATGCAGCCACAGGGGGATTTTAAAGCTCTGCTTCACAGTTGTTTGACTCACTTTTGCCTCTTTCCCATTTTCCCACAAGAGACTGATGCTGAAAGTCAAAAATATTTTCCTTTTCACTGCTTTTGGAGGTTGCAGATCTCTGCCGACTATCTGGATGCAGAGCTGAAAACAATATTTGGGGTCTTCAAAAGGCCAAGGAATGACTCAGTTGTTAGGCCTTGAAAATGACAATGAGATGAAATCTCAGCTTTCTACATGCTGCGTCTTCACTTTTATTAGTTTTCTTTTGAGTCCTGGAGATAAAGCTAATAAAGAAGGATAAAGACATGTTAGAGTCTGCAACTTTTCTACATTAATTCTAAAACCACAGAAATCTGTGATTTTAACACTGGCCGACTGACCGTGACAGCATATCCTCTGGGATCATGTTCCAGTTTCCTGCCTGAAGCTCAAAGCTGACTTGTACCTACTTTTTCACCTTTGTGATTTTCAACTGTATATTTGAACCAGATGAAGATTTTCAGTTGTCGGATGTCTAAATCTGAAGTTCTCAGAGAAACAAGATGAGGACATGTGAGACAGCTCAGCTCCCAGCTGCTGGAGACAACCTGTCCTGTGTCCACTGAACTGCATCTGTGAATCACTGATATTCAAAGTGAACCTGCTTTAATCAGTGATTTGACCAGTTTTATTCTCCTGGTGTGTTATAGACAGATGTAAAGGTGTAGATGTCTGGTCCATAAGTTCTCAGAGAAACTATCGAATTCTAGCAGCTATCTCAGCTCTTAGCCCTTCCCAGACTTCCTGACCACTGAACAGGTCGATGAAACACCACCTTCAAATGTGACAGTTTCATTTTGTTTTCCACTGGTTCTAATTCCCTGGTCTGTTTTTTCTATAGAAGATAAGACATCTGTGGATAACTCAGCTGTGGTTAAAAACCACACATCAGCCTCCAGGACTGAAAGATGAATCCATAAACTGCAATTCCTCTAATGACCACTAGTGTAAGTCTCCAACAGTGAGTCAGTCCACACAGACTCCCATGTTAAAATGTCCAACTTAACAGCAGATATTCACATGTTTACAGACTGCTAGAGTAAAGTTTTTGTCTCTGGGACAAATTTCTCCCTTCAGTAACTCCTTTTTATATAACTCATCTGTTTACTGTTTATGACATAGGGCCTGGAGGTGTACAACTGAGGGCATAACCTCTGTGACCAGTGACAGGTGGGTGAGCGCATGTTTGCCTCAAACCTACATGAACAAAAGTCTCTGTTCCTCACACACTCCTCCCTATGCCCATTTTTTTTAATTGGCTGGGAGTTGTGGGTGGAGTCAGATGCTGCCAAAATGGCAACAGTGGAGCAGCTCACTCTGAGCTTCACAACACCTCCTCAGAAACCTGTGGGTGACTCCATCTTTATTTATAGTCTATGACAAAAAGAAATCTCCCAAACCACAGAGGATTCAACAGGAGAACGTGATTGTGATGATGTTTTTATCAGGCAGAAGTGCAAGACTGTGGGTTTAAGTTAAGGAAACATGATTAGTGACTTGTTTGTGATAAAGCTGACTTAAATGTCTGTGTGAGACAAGAGCACAATGAAGATATGGACCACTCTGTACTGAGAGAGAGAGCTCCATCCAAGGCAGGGGGACGATAAAGAATGGAGGTGACTGTGGGGTCACAGCTTCGATAATGGCTTCATTAACATCACACTATGAGAGCTTTTAGCACACACACATGCACACACAGACAAAGGACCACTGACAATTTCAGATTTTTCATTTCCTTTTTGAATTTTGTCATACAACAGAAAAGTCTACATTGCACAACTAAAATGGATTTTAAATCACTTTCATGCATTAAAAGTGAAACGCATTAAAAGTTCAATATTTATAAGGATTCTGGACAAAATCACACACTTAACGTCAAACACTAATGTCACAACACTGCAGGGTTGTAGCTCTACACTCTACACTCTTCTATCTTTTCACTGCATCTGTTTACCTTCTTTAAACAAAGCCATCTAGACCCACTGACACCTGTAGCAGTGGATTCAGGTCAATCATCTGATGTGTCCTGATGGGACTATCAATAAAATGTTCCTTTGAGATGTCTCAGTGGTGCTGCACTCACAGGAGTGAGCCGGCCAAGTCACTTCTCTTACAGTGATGGATTACACCTTTTAGCCCTAGCACTGTGTCTGAGGAGCTTTTCACACATCACCACTGTTGGGACTGTCTGCGGCTCCAACCTGCAGCGTTCAGAGTATCCACACAACCAGGACTGTTAAAGGCCCAACCAAACTGTTCCAGTGAGGCGGCACAAAGACAGATGCAGCATATTCATTTTGAACATGTGCTTTATGTGCTGCTCTGACTCTTTTTATAACAATAATACTAGTCATCAGGATATGTTCCTGAAAAATATCATTTTACCTACATCCAGAAGATCCAAAGCCCGTAGCCATGTAATCCACCTACTGCCTTTGCCTCATGGTTACAGCCTGAAGCGTCCCAGTTCTTGCATGGCCTGAGAAGTCACTTAAAGGGGATATATTATAGGAATATCACTTGAAGGCTCTTTAACATATATTTGCGTGTGTGTCTTGCCTTCTGGCCCCAAAATGTGAGAACTGACAAAAAAACTTGTAAGTTGTCTGATAATGATGTCATTAGTTTTTGAATTTACATAATACCACCCCTACCTGGTACCGGAGAAAGGGGTGGGATGGGGCTAGCAGTGGTTCATTTGCATTTAAAGGGACAGGCACTGAAACCAGCTGTTCTGAACAGGGCTGTTTTGAGTGGATGAAAAGAGCTGTGATGTTTGATCTTTGGGGTGTTTTGACTGAAGCAGGTCACAGACATGTCTTTAAGACACCTGGGAACTATTGTAATTTGAGGAAAAGGGGCAGAATATGTCTCCTTCAATATGTCATGTCACATATGTGAAAGCTCTGGATCTGTGTGAACAATAGTGAATCCCTATTCCTGCTAACACCCAGCAACCTCACACAGCCATCTAAGAGGAGCTTCCAACAATCAACCACCTGATCAACTCTGTGCAAATAAGTCAATGGTGATCTCACAGGCACCGACTCATTTCCCAAAAATGCACATCAGTAGATGAATGAGAAACACTGACTAACAGAGATTTAAGTGTGAGAAAGATTCCCCAGTGAGCTGTCATTTCAACTCATGATTAATGTGGCCAAAAACAACAGTGTAGGCGTTGAGTCTTTCTGCTACATGAACAGGGATGCTCATGGTTCTCTTTTTGGTAGAATGGACTCAGAGCAGGATCAGCTGGCAGTCACCACGGAGGACCATGGAGTCTGGATTTGAGCATATATTTTATAGTTTCTGGGCAATACTTGTCATTGTTTTTGATGAATGTATAATAAATCATTATTACAGTACTTGAATTATAAACATTTTGAGCAAATAAAACGTGTGGTTACTCATGATTAATGATCCTTCATGCAGTTAGTCACAGTTATGTCCAGTGTATGTCACAGAGACTAATTCATTTTGAAGGTAGCGCTTGTGGCTTAAGGGATAAGACACTGACCATAAACTCTCTACTGTTGGTAATAAAGTGTAAAATAACAATGTCATATGAACTTGATTCCCATGCTGCCTCATGAGTTACAGTCTCAGTGGTTCTCACCAGGTCTCTCTGTATTTATCTCAACAGGACAGGTTATAGTGGCAGAGTTTAACAGCAGCTGCTTGGTTTTGATGGACATTTTTGGTCCTACAGTGGAGGGTACATAGTAAGAGCTCAGGAGACTCACAGAATAGCTGTCAGTCACAGGAGAGGAGCGAGGCGATGAGCCGACACTGCACGGCCCAGGAGCCGTGAGCAGAGAGGAGGCTGGTGCTGGGCTGTAAGAGCACAGCGGATAGTGATGGGACTTCATCGCTGCAGGCTGGCCACGCATGACGCTCACAGCTGAATCACTGTATTATTCCACCCATCTGCACTTGATATGCTTTATCGGATTTCCCAGGAGGATTCAGAGCTCTGACATTAAAGGTTTGGGTGACTGCTGTTGCAAACCAAAAAATTTGGGATGTTTTATTCATGTAAGAAAGGTCAACAGCCGAGCAGTTTCCTAACAATCCCCACACCTTCACACATCCATGTCCAGTGTCTGAGTGAGGGTAGTTGACTGTTATGAATTTGGAATACAATTACGTTTCAGCCTTATCTGAGCTATGAGGGAGGATGAGAGCTCGTCTGTCAGAGTGAGACAGTAATGAGGCCAGATGAGGGTGTGTGTGAGCCAGACACCTGATACTCAGACTGGAGTGTCAGTCAGTGAGCATAATTTACTGTGAGAGCATTCCTCATAAACACGTTGACCAAAATGAAGACCATCACTTCTCACTTGTCAGTCAGGTGGACGTTAAAATCCCTATCATGGCGGAGGACTCCCGCTATAACAGTGACATCTGAGCTGAGCTGAGCTGAGTGTGCTACTTCAGTCGTGGAGGACTGTTTTAAGTCCTTGACTGATGAAATGCAAACACAGATGAGATTTTCAGTGATATTTAGAATACCAACAGAAAGGTTCACATAAAAGACAAAGAATATAGTTTTCAAATGCAAATGTTTGAGTATTGTAGAGTATCTTGTTTTCATTTAATGTGGCTTTGTTTTGGTTCTCCCTGTGAGCCCCCCATGAGTTCTGTCCTTAAGAAAATAAAGACTGAGTTTCAGAAAATCTGTATAAGGAGATGCAAATGAATGTGTTTCTATCCACTGTTATGCCCATATAAGGAGCTGCGCACACTGAAATGTACTGCAATGATGATTGTCCAGTTTGTCTAAGAAGAGAGTAAAATATATTAGTGATGAAGGATGTGCACGTGTGAACATGACCCAAGCACACAGAACAGACCTGCAGCAGGAAACCTTTGTTGCCGGAGAGCCTTTCCGCTCTGCACCCACAACTACAGCCAGACGAGCAGGGATATGTACAACTCTCAGCGCTCTTTACACACTCAGTGTTTCCACACACACTCATCAAGTGGAACGGGGGGACAATGGCTGACATCTCCACTGTTTGAGTGGTTACTTTCAACACCACACATGGCACCTTTTCAAGACATTTTAACAACAGGATAATATGACCATCATCATAACACTAAATTTGTATATGTCTGTTTATTTTCCCGCTCAGATGAAACTGGAGAGTGATGATGTTTCAGCCTCCTAACGGGCTGGTTTGTTCTTTCAGACACAGTCCCATCAATCCATCACACTGAGCTCCTCCCAGTTGTGATTTAGTGATGAAGTGTTGAAATTTACCGGTGTGGTGTATCCACTTGCCCTCGCCCTTTGCACTTCTTCAGTTACTGGTTTCTTATGTTTCCTAGAAGGCCTTTCTACGACCCCCAGAGACGGGGCCATGAACTGGCTGCTTTCCATCAATCAGAGTTATTGGCCAGAGAGACGTGGCTGCAGGAGCTGCACTGAATCAGTGGTATCTTGATGTCTACCTGTGTTAAAGTTGCATTAAATTCCAACAGTCCAACAGCAGAGAGTCTTGGCTGGATTTCTACACTACATGCAGCAGCAGCCCTGTGCAGCTTTTTGGGATGGAAAGGCTGCGGGAGGATTCACTGAAGCCGACCCTGTGTTATTAGTGTTGGGATAAGTGAAGCTGTCCTGGATGAATGCTGATGAACAGCACCGTGTTGGATTACATGACTCCTGGGGCTGATTCAGACAGAATCACTGATGTCAGGGAGTCATTCATAGGCTGAGTTTTCACCACCACAACCTGATTTTTAACAGTAGATGTGATTACTGTTGTTTGATTAAATGAAGCCCAGCGTGCCTCCAGGGACAGAAGCCCTGTGTGTTTAACACACATACACACACACACGAAAAGTGTGTGGGGTTCTGTTTTATAGACTTATAACTGTCTTCTCTGAACTAATGGAAGCATTTATTCTTCTATCTTAACAAGACATTTTATATTCCTCCCTAAAGCAGGAAGTGACACAGTAAATAAAACAGCACATGGCTGCAGCTTGTATTAATGTGGAATACAGTAACTTCACCAGGAGCAGATCAAATCAGGTTCTGATCAAACCTATACATCAACAGAGTTTAGAAATAAACACCTGTTGCCCTCTGCAGCCAGTTAAATAAAAGCCCTGGTTGCAATTTTCTGTCTCTCGTTAGTTGAAAACTGGACACGGCCTACTGACAGAATAGAAACTGTAACAAATCAAATGTTCTGAATCAATTTGACAGAGCAACAGCCAATGAGAAAAGTCAACTCAGGCGACCGATGATGTCATCTCAGGTCGGACAAATGTCCCTCAGTCATCGGGACATGAGAACTTGCTGAACTACTGACTTTCAGCTCCTGTCCTACAAATGGAATGAGCTGTCTTTTGCTAAGTGAGAGGACTGAGACAGGAACTGACGAGACCTTTCACATGACCACAGGAAACCTGTCACCTGTTGACCTCAGTGTCACACATGCATACATATACAGGCGCACGTGCGCGCGTGCACACACACACACGCACATATACATACAAGCACATACCTCCAGGGACCAAGCTTTAACTTATATAGCAGTCAGCTGCGTTGAGAGTCAGCTGGTTAAATCAGTTCTCTGTCTCAATGTCTCGGCTGCTATATCTCACAGACCCTTGAACATGCTGGAGACACACAGTCAAAGCAGAGGAGAGATCCAAGACGATGTATGACCCGTGGTCTGGAGCATTTCCTAATGCAGCTTTAAAATCAGTCATTTGTCCATCTGAGCTCAGGCACTTTGAGATCCTTCATGGTCCATTTGTTCCTGCAGAGCTATGTCTCAGATTCACCTCCTCAGTCCAGCTGGATGAACGGAGCCTCACAGTGAAGTCCAGCAGCACAGGTTATGAGTTAACCAGATTAGGCCCCACATTAAATGGAGGATATTGTTTCTGAGTGCTAAACAAGCTCAGCATTGTTCCACAGAGACTCTTTTGTATAACAGTCGCAATATAAAACCTTATCACACAGGCCTATCACTGGAATCTGTGTGTGTGTGTGGAGTGTCAGGCACTCCAGTTGTTCTGGTGGGGACAAGTGTATAACATTTGAGTGTGTGGTGTGTGTGTGTGTGTGTATCTGGGGGTGACCGTGAGAATCTGGGGCCCCGTGTTGGAGGTGTTAATGCGGCTGAACAGCTGGTGGGGTTAAAAAACACACATGTGCACACACATACAGACGTGCACACATACATAGTGTCAGGTAACACCCCTCTATGTGCAGCCAGATGAGGTATCACAGATTTGCTTTGGCTCCACAGAACTATAGTAAAAACCAAACTGATATCCAAACCTGGGCTCAGCTTCAACCCAGACCCACTGGACATGATTCATGGGTACATTTCTATGGGGTGTCAGCAGGGACTAAAGGTTTAATAGGTTTCAAGGCAATAGATCAGATTGTGATACTGAATCATTTCTCAGAGGCAGAGCCCGGGACAGCTACAGCAGCTACCATATACACTGTACAGCATGAAGCCAGGCTCAGTTATGATCCTTTGTGTTACTGAAACCCTAAAGAACACTAAACGTGAAAAATTAGCTCATGGTGGCACAGTTTACACACACACACACACACGAACTGCAGACAAACAGATACTAGCCTCACTGGCAGCCTGAATCAGGGCTCAAAGCTTCAGGTGTATGTATTTGCCTTGCCTTTGGTTACATTCAGACATTAGGTAAAGGCTGTGATGCAGACTTTCTTAATCTCAGGCTGGGACAACAACAGCAGTGTGTCTCACACCTTGCAGTTGCATCTCATGATCCATGTATTTGGTGTCTCCCCTATTTTCAATTGTTGAGCCCTCTGTGGTTTCAAGAAGGAACAGACAGAGACAAGATGTGTTGATGTCACACTGACCAGCAACATGACACAAAGCTGACAGCTTCCACTATAGCTGTGTCTGAGCCCCGAGAGCTCAACGCTCTTCAGAAATTGGGCAAATACACAAACACGCTGCAAAGTCAGGGAAAAAAATCTTCAGCAGTTTAGCAACACATGAGCTGCAAATACTCACAACCCAGTAAACTGTTATATTCTAACGCATGCTCTTTCATTTTAATGCCTACATCAAGCTGCGTGGGCAACATGCAGCTAAGGCTAACATATGCAAAAAGAATTTACTTTAATTATCAATAAATCTGATTCATCATTTCCAATCATATAGAAAAAGTATGATTCAATGATTAAACCATTACCCATAATGCTCTACTGAGTCACTTGAAATGGTTTGATGAAATGGTGCGTTCTGTTGTCATACCTTGACTCTCTTTCTCTGAGCCCCCCCAATCACCCTTGGGATCCCCCAGAGGTCTGGTGTGAAGCTCGGTGTTGATGGGGCGATTGTGACTGTTCCCTCCACAGTTTACCCTGAGGCTGAGGTATTTCTGATCAGCTGTGGGTGGCGGAGGCCCTGCAGGAAGACTGACCTCAAATCTTTGCCTCCAGCTAAAAATCTAACTGTGCAGCACGCATCTTATCAGAAAGCTATGAATAAAAGACGAGTGGAGGCACAGAGACATGAGTCAGACATGGACAAACACAGACCAATGTATCTGATCTGACAAATGAGGGGTGACAAATGATCTTAGGGGACTCTTAGGGAGTGTGTGTGTGTGTGTGTGTGTGTGTGTGTGTGTGTGTGTGTGTGCGTGCATGTGTGTGTTTACTGTTACAACCCAATTTCTCACTCCCCGTTGGTTGTTGTGTGATTTCTGTGCAAGCAGGCAGCTACTTCTGGTTCATCCACTGAGCATGTATGACTGCACATGTCCACCTCAGCTGCAAGGGAACTGTGTGTTGTGTGTGTGTGTGTGTGTGTGTGTGTGTGTGTGTGTGTGTGGGGGGGGGGGGGGGGGGGGGCTGTTGTGTGTGCATGTGTCACTAATCTGCCTGCACAGTTAGGGCAGTGAGATGCACCAATTCCATCTGCTCGGTACAAATTGAGAAAATACTGCACAGTTAATGTCTGTGTGTGTGTGTGTGTGTACTGTATGTGATTAGTAATCCTGTAGCAGTTCAGTGAAACACAGCTGCAAACTAATACAGCAGCTTCAGCTTGTGTAGCGTTTAGCAGTTGTGAGGGCGCTTATCACTTGTTTATGAGCAGAGCTGAGGTCTGCTGCTGTTTTGACCAGTGGTAGAACAGTGAAGAACAGAGGCGCTGTTTATTATCAACTATCTGAGGTGGCAGCGCCGTGCTACGTTCCCTCTTGTTCCTGTAAGTCTTTTTCTGTGTACTGCACTGTGTAAATGATTTAAATATCCCTAATTTCACTCAGATTTCTGCATTTCTTATTTCAAGCATGTTGCTTTGCTCCATTTAACTGACAATCAAAAAGTCACATAATGATTTATTGTGTCAAAATCAGCAGGTGCAGCAGAGAAGAGGCTGCACACACCTGACAGCAGCAACAGATGCTGGGTCTGGCTGAGGCTCAATGCTAAAATAGTGGTGGTGGATCCTTCAGCTGTGACTGAGAACAGGCAGAAAAGATGGATTCGCATGTGTGGAGGAAACAAGGCTCAGAGTAACGTCAAGTCAGGTGTGTGCAACACTCTGCAGCATCAACAATTACTGTGTTGCCAAGCAACATAATGTATGATAGAGTGGAGTTGATGTTGTCTGTATATCCCTGCTGCTTTATATCTGTTTCTATTAATTCCATAAGAAGCAGCTGCTGTTTCATTGGTGTATAAGTCTATGGATGCCTGCTGTGTCCTGGTTCTCCTGCTACTTTGTCACTTATAGAGGCTAAGCTAAGTAACAAAAACACCTGCAACACAGCTCAACCCATGACTTACTCCACAGTGATCACAAGGCCTTAGCCAATTAATAATCATAACACTACAGAGCTCCTATATTAGACTACATGGTCCTCCCAATAAACAGCCAGCTGAGTGTATATTAGAATAGAAATAGAATAGAATAGAATAGAAAATACTTTATTGATCCCAAAGGGAAATTCATTTGTCTTACAGCTCATCTTGCATTTGGATAAGAATTAAAGAGTCTGATGGCTGTGGGTATGAAAGATCTTTGGTATCTTTCTGTCCTGCACCGAAGAGATAGGAGCCGTCCACCACTGCTGCTTCTTTGATCCATCAAGGTGTTATGAAGTGGATGATCCGTGTTGTTCAGTATGGCCTCCACCATTCTCATTGTGTATCTCTCCACCACCTCCTCCAGAGAGTCCATCTTTACTCCCATCACAGAGCCAGCCCTCTTGACAAGCTTATCCAGCCTCTTTGCCTGCTTTTTTCCTAAACTTCCTCCCCAGCAGACTGCAGCATAAAATAAAGCACTTGCCACCACAGACTGATAGAACATCTGCAGCATCTTATTACAGATGTTTAGAGATCTGAGCTTTCTTAGGGAAAAGAGGCAGCTCTGCCCTTTTTTGTAGAGTGCATCTGTGTTAACAGACCAGTCCAACTTGTTATCAAGATGAACACCTAGATATTTATAGGTTGTCACCACCTCGATGTCCACTCCACAAGTGTTCACTGGCTGAAGAGGGAGCTTGGACCTACGGAAATCCATGATCATTTCCTTATTATTAATCATCCTTATATTATTAATCATCCTGACAGGAATTGATTGGTTACTTTAGGTGTATACACTATTGCCTTACTAGTCTTGCTAATTTAAGGAAATTACAAATAAAATAATCAAAACAGTAAAACAATTAAAGTTATTTTTCCAGTACTCCTTCCACCCTCTCCAAATGACATCATTAAACACTGTAACATTTAGCTTCTATCAGTGAGACACTTTTTAAGTTGTGTTGAGGCTGTGGATGATAAACGCTCCGTGAAGACTCAGTCGGCAGCATTCTATCAGCATTCAGACCCAATCAGTGGAGTTTCCATGACGACACTTCACAGCGTCATGACAACGGAAGAGCCCCCCCGATGGCGTGTGGAACACCCTGACTTCCTGTCGGCTTCCTGCTCTGAGTCTCACTATCACCATGGATACAAAACCATCCCCTTGCCTCTCTATCTTTCAGTGTGGGGTCACGCCCCCAATTCCTCACTTGTCTGGCAGTTGGCAGACACACACACACAAAGGGGTGACAACACAAAGACACAGGTATTCCCAGACACATAAGCACTCATGGCCTCACTCATACACACATACACACATCTGCTTTAGTGTTGCTTTTGTGCATGTGCGTGCATGTGTGTGTGCATCTTGAAGAGGAGAGCCCACCCAAAGATTTCTATTGAACTGAGTGTTGATTAACCCCCACCCTCACCAGCCCACCACCCTCCTGCAATGGAGGGTTAATCAACTTTCAACCCACTAATTAGTCACAGCTGCACCCCCTGATGAACTATTCCACTGGGGAAAGAAAGTTGGTCCTGTGTTGGATCTCACTTCCACTGACTTCTACTATTGACAAAGCAGCAGAGAGGACTCGATTGACTTTCATTATGTAGCTAGTGGTTGTAGTTTTCACTTCACATCACTGCTGCCTGAATTAACCTTAATTAAACCAACCTGTGGCTCATGAGATGAAAACCCTGCTGCAAATGTCAGAAAAACAGTCAACACCTATTCTGCTGAAATCTCTGTCTTTGATCAGAGGCATTCTCTGAACAACAGAGGTCTAGATGACAGCACTGTCCCTCTCTAACTTTCACAGACAAAGTTCACTTCACAGAAACTGCTTTTACTAACACGCTGAATATATCTAAGCTATTTAAACTGAGAATCTGTTTTCTGTCTGGCTAAATGTTACCTCATCAATTGAAATTCACTCAGAGCTGTATAACCTTTCCCATCAGAACTCCACTTTGTCAGGACACCGGTCCGACTTGCCAACTGAATTTTCGGTGTCAGTGTGGATACTAATTGAAAATGTGCGAGACATGATGTCCTCCCTGAGAATAACAACTAAACTCCTGGAGTGGGGTGTAAAAGAACAGGCGATCTGAGCTATGCCCTGACTTGTGTTTAGGCTAGCAAACCTACGGTGAGCTCAACACACTGCAGTTTAAGAAAACACACAAAAATACACAAACTCACTGCAAAGTAAGAAAAATCATCATCAACTGCACAACATATGAGCTGCAAATAATCATAGTGTTTCTAAGAGACATGACGCCAATCTGTTCACTTCAATTCTATGTTTGTGAGCATCAGTTCGTCAGCGGCAGGCGCAGCACACCAACAAACACAGAGCAACAACGTTGGGAAAGTAATGTTAAGCCTGAGTCAAGGCTGATGCCTTCACTGTCTTCCACATGGTAAAGGGATACAAGTTCTTTATTCAACAGTGGTATTTGATCAGTATTGGATCGGTATCAGATATCGGCCGATAAGCTAAGCCCAGTTATTGTATTGGCATCAGGACTGAAAAAGCCAGATCGGTGCATCCCTATAAAGTACAGCAATAGAAACATCATGCAACAGACCAAGACAAAGTCACCGCAGCAGTGCTGTGATCTGAGCCTCTGATGTAGGTCTATAGATGTTCAACCAAGGCTTTGACTCAGTGTTTGCAGAATCTGCAAGACAACAGTCCCACGGGTGGAGCACAGGAGCCCCATGACAGACAGAACAATACAATGCAGGAGAGAGACTCCATGACTGTGACGCACTTTGGTGAGAACATCCTGGTTGATGAAGCTCTGCTACATAAGACAGATACATCAGTCTCATTACCACCTCAACAACTCCCCGACATTACACAAATATCTTGTGAGGAAATACCATGAAAGCTGAAGTGTGTGTGACTGTGTGTGTTTGTACATGTAAAAGCTCAGCTGGCCAGCTGAGTGACAGTGGGGCTCTCTCCCTCTCCGGTAGCCTCAGTCCTCGGTGCCAGCCTTTTAAAAACACAACAGTGGCTTTTGTGCGAGGGCACCAACGGAGACAGACGGCCATTGTCAGCCGCTGTAACTTCAGACAGACCTCCTCGACTGGAGAGACTGCGCACAGAGAGTTGGCATTTGATGGTTTCACTGACTTAGTTTCACTCTTCCTCTCCTTTTCACCTTTTGTTCTCTCTGATCCTGCCATCTTCATTTCCTACCTCACACTCCTCTGATGGTCACCCCCCACTAAACCCTTCCTCAGTAATTCTTCCTTAGAACTGACCAACTCCTCCTCCTTCAAAATTCAATACTACAGGGCTCCAGACTGCCCCTAAATGGGGGCATTTTGCCCCAAAAATTTGAGACAGTGCAAGTCAAATTTTCATCTACTTGCACGTGTGCAACCAGCAACTTTGCTGTTTTAATTTTAACACTGGTGAAACATGGAGGGGCTGACTCAAAGAATCTGAAATCTATGATTACAGGTGGCATGCCAATGTGTGTGAGGATCATGAATGAAAAGTCCATTTACAGTGTGCGCCCCTAAAAATTTTCTGCTTGTGCTCCTAAAATTTTAAGTTAAGGGCCGCCTTGTAAAGAAAGTTAGTCTGGAGCCCTGTACTACAGAACAAATCATCACACTCAAAGTTTCATCCATTTAAAATGATACAATATTTTGGGTTCATAATGAAACTAACTGTGTTGGGACTGATGAGTCCGTGTCAGAGGACATTGTTAGAGTACTTTGGTCCTTTAATGCGATCAGGACACATTTGTGCTCACATTGCTAAAGGAAACCAGCCACATTGTGGCTCAGCCCACACCTGAATCTGGTCTGAGAGAGTGTGTGTTCACACCTGTACTTGTGATCAGATCAGCTGAGACAGTATGATTGACACTTTATCTTTTACTCTCATGCCAACAAAGCTTTTGAATTGCATTAGATTGAACTGAACTGATTGTAATAGCAGGTGTAAATAGGACCTGTGACAGTTGACCTTTGAACCCCACCCCAATTCCGCCTTTCTCTTACATGGTCATACGACAGCATTTCAAGTAAACCTTTAAATCAACTGAAGAATTCTGGATGTGATCTGATCGATAAGTGATTCAGCAGCGGAGAAGTTTCTATTTCAGCCACATGACTGATAGAATAATGGGAGTCTCTATGTGGTTTTCAGTTAAATAAATCAAATGTATGGAAGCCAGGACTTTTTGAATAATGTATCATTATCAGTATCTTGTTGCACTCCTGTCAGTTTCTAAACAGGAACACCAGCCTGGTGTACAACTTCAAGTTCAAGCAAGAGTGAACCTGTGCTGATGCTTCATTATGTGGCTGAGATCTAGTTTAGCTTTCGTCAGTTATTCACCGTGGCCCAACATACATTTGAAGACAACACACATCCAAACAGATCCAGCATGAACAAAGTCTCAGGACTAGGACCAAATGCTCTTTGGCTGGTTGGAATACAAAGAAATGTATTAACTCCTAGTACTCGAATTACATCCAATAACTACTCTGCTCACTCAAGCAGTACAGTCAGTTTGCATGAACTTACTTCAGTCATTAATGTGCAACCTCCAAGGGGAACAACACGTCCATAACAAACACAATGTGGAGTTTTACAGCAAACTGTGTGGTGTTTGCTGCACACAACATGACCAGTTAAGAACAACACCTGCAGTTGTGACCCTTTAGCCTGCCATGTTTAAATGTCCAACTTAACAGCAGAAATGAACATGTTTACAGCCAATTTCCTCCTTCATGCCAACTGTATACATTTTATCTGGCCATCACTCAGCATCCCGCCAAAGCCAGGACCCTTTAGTCTGTGTGAACATATACAAGTGTGCTTTGCTGACTTCTCCTTGTGTAATACAACAATACCTTTTCATGACTGTATCCCACTTTTACCCAATCACTGCTAAGAAGAGCAGCCAGAGCAGCTACAGCAGAAACTTTTGAGTGGCACAAGTGTTTCACTGAGCTGAGTTTCCTGTCCGGGCGGCTCAGCATCAAAGAGATCCAGCTGTCCTTGTGGCACAGACCGGCTCTAAAATAACTGTGACCGTACACTGCCACAGTGAGAGCAGACTGCTCCTAAGTGGATTAAAGAATAAGAGCACTTATGAATAAAATGCTTTAGATGGAGAGGCCAGATAAAAACTCAGCAGAGAGACAGAGGGGAGGGACGACAAAATACCAGAGTAGAAAGTAGCCAATCAATTATTCAATGTAACATCTGTGGTTTTTAGCACTGCCAACACTGTGGTGATGATAACACTGCAACCCACTTCCATCCGTACACACTTTTGGTTTTCAAAATAAGTGTTGTCATTAGAAAGAAGACTGCAAAGAAGACTAACACTCGGATACTACGAAATTAAAAACACAATGCCTCATTCTGAAATTTTAGACAGAAACATTTTACTTCAGTATCACCATCTCCTGAATTTCAGCACCAAAAAAAGAAATCTGATTATACTTTTTTCTGCTAAAACCAGACAGTTAAGAAGGCTTTGGAAAATCTTGCTAACAAGATTTATTTCCCTCAGTGAAGATTTTTATTTGGCTGGTTTATGGAGCTCGACTCCATCATGCTGTGCCAGTGCATGTGTATGTGAGCGCGCATGTGTGTAAGTTAGTGCACACATAATCTCATCTTAAGCACGGAGTTAAAGCTACAAGGAGGGAGACGCACAATTATATCTCATGTACTATATACAGGCACAAAAAGGAGGAGTAGGGAGTTTCACTCTTTGGCATCGGCAGTGATACGTGATGTTGGTGCATGAGTTAACAGTCCAGTCTCTTAAAGTGTCACCACAGGATTTTTGGATGGTGTGAATTCTGCCTGTTATGCAGCTTTACTGTGGTATGTAATCCGTACATTAATTTAAGGAATGGATCAGATCATAAATGTTCATGATACATGATCAACATTCAGTACAGTTTATCTGCAAATGTCAGGGATCCAGGTTAATAATTAACCATTGAAGCGTTAACTGAATGAGCACTTTGAGTAGTTCTATCACTTACACAAACTGGTACAATAATGTTTCATATTCAGTTACATTAGGCCATATGCAATTGAGGAATGTGGCTTCTTTAAGTGACCGATGGGTGCCCCTGATTGTTGAGGTGGGAGAAATTCTAGTGTTCTTTGACATATTAGCAGTTATCTGTGGCAGATTTAGTTGTGCATGAATCTGCAGATAAGTTCAAAAGGTATCACTGTGACTCATGACACCTTCATCACTACTCTGTATCTTCTACGTATGTCACCACTGCTCTGTCTACATTATTTATGGATTTACTCACTCGGTACGCTGCGTGTGCCGGAATGTGTGTGTGCCAGTATTTTGTAGGCAATTACTATTACACCATCAGGCGCCCTATTATGCCACCGGATGGAACCCCTCTGGTTCTAATGCTCTGAATGCGCTGGGACGCCAGATGGTATCTCGTGAGCAGAACATATGATCACTGAACTCATATTAAACATAACACATGAGCAATTACAGTGTGTTTGGTGGAATGTTGGCCAGATTAAGATTATTCTTGCATAGATGTAGAAGAGGTATGAACGAGATGAAACTGTTCCACCGATGTATAGTAAACACTCTCACCAGCACAGTGCAGTATAGATCCTACTGAGCTGCTGAATGATCAATGGCTCCATCCAGCCTATCTCCATGCACCTCCAATCTATTAACCCCGTTGTGTATTTACTACTAACTCCAATCCAATTACTGTGGCTAAATAACACTAAAAATGTATCTAAGCATTGATACTGTCTGTAGTAAGATGATGCAGGACTTACTCATCATTTAAGGCACTGAGATAAAAAACCTTGTAGTGACACACTGTTGAAACAAACCCCCTGAAAAGATAACAGTGAGTCATCAGATGCAATGTATCACCACTAACAAAAAGAAACAACCGACAAATACAAGCAATTATTGTCAGGGAGCATCAGATGCGATTTCCTGTTTGGAAAACCGAATGGAACAAATGTAAATCTGGGGTCTGAAGTCAAGCGTTCTGACCACCAGTGAAGAACAGATACAGACAGGTATGGCTGTCATGCTGGGCTGAATCTGAGTGGTTTTAGGTGTAACCAGCAGAAACCTGGAGAGGTTTCTTCCACTTCTGAGGGTTTCGTATCGACAGGTACACATCTTCAAGCTCTCCCTTCCGACACAATGGTACATACAATAACAGGCATCAGGTGAGCAGCCAGTGGCAGGTCAGATGTATGATGCATAATGTGTAGTGGGAGCCTTGCTGCTGAAAAGCATACGGTACAGTGTTCCCTGGCAGAACAAAGCCACTCAATCACCACAGAGATCTGTATGTGTGTGACTGAAAGGGGCTGGGCAAGAAAATGTGTTGCTGTGTGATTCTGAGTGGTGCCCAGGCATATTGTGGGACAGATGGCTGGAGGATGCTCTAGTTCCTGTCCCTGAAGGAAAGGATTTTTTCTCTCTCCGTGGATGTAAACAACAACAAAACAGTATCTTTTACAAGGAGAGGAAAATAACCAATGCGCATGAGATGGCTGCAGCCAAAACAAAGTTGGTGAAGATCCTCTACAATTGACTCAACTGCTGCAGCTTTGCAGCACAGCCAGCCTTTGACTTTGCAAAGGAGCATCAAGATGGACTGATCCAAGTTGTGCCCTATTTAGGATCCAGCAACAGGGAACAGTTTGCTCCTCTGGTGACAGTATAAGGGACAGACAGCAAAGTTGTGGTGTTGAAGGGAAACCTGATCTGTACTTATTTACAGGAGCAAAGGGTTGTAGACATGAACAGAGCTCGCTCACTAACTCACCAGTCATTATTTATCTATTTCTGTACAAAGTTGCAGAACATTAAAAAAAAAAAGTTAATCTGATCAGAAAATCTCATCAAATAGGAACACACAGGTTTGTACTCAGGACACTGAGACACAGCTTAGCCTACATTGAATGTCATGAGACTTACATGCTGATTGAACAATAAGATAACCTTGTTAAGAACCAGTGCTGATCAGAGTGAATTTGATTCAAATCAAGACGTCATCAAAAGCTGGAAGTGGATATGTTTCTGTCTCCATATTTCCTCTTCATTGTTTTATTTTAAGTGTTGATCCATAAGAAGATCTATTTGTGGCTTTAAGAACCAAAAACCATCTCAGGAGTTCTAGTAACAACAGGTTGGTGAGTCAATCAGAGAGGAGACCCTGACTCTTCTGGATTGTTGACTGCTTTCTGAGTGATCCAATAAAAAGTCTCACAGATTTCAGGTAAAACCACATAAGGTGGGTGTGGTCTGGGGCGTGGCTGAGAGCAGCAACTGCTTGGTGGTGATATCACAAAGTTACAGAAGTCCTGACAACTCATCTGCAGGCAAATGTTCTTCTCACTGGAGCACCTGCGCTCATTTCATACAAAACAGACGCAGGACTTGCACACTGGTATGATATATACTAGACATTTAGAATTTTACATTCACATCATAAAACTCCATAATTGCATTTACCAGTACTGTTGGATTAGCTATGATTTGGTTGGTGTGAGGCCGGAGGTCAGCTGGCTCTCCTTGGCATGGTCCTGACCTGCTCCTGGCCAGGTTTGGCAGTAACATGACAGTAGTTTCATCTGATTGGTTAAGCATTCTTTTTTTTTTCCCCATCAGGAGATGATGCCAACTACAACCTGGCCTCCTCAGAGAGGTGACATCAGTCTACAGAACACATTTAAAGCTGATGGCCACTGCGTCAGGTAGACAGCTGCTGTTTGTCTAAATGAGAGCGGGGAAGAGGAGGGTTGGCAGCTACAGACTATTTACCCAGTCAGAGTGTTGTTATTAAAATGACAACTGCAGTCTAAAACACAGGAGGAGACAGTCTTCATTGGCCCCTGGGAGAAAATGCCTCTGCAAACAGCATGATGTGAGCCGCAAAAGAAAACTGAAACACAATGATTTCTTTAAGAGCTGCTAAGTCCCCCTAACATCACCTGAAATAAAAGACCCTCTAGGGAGCAGTGAAGCTTTGCCACCGGCCCAGAGTGCTGCTCTGAAAGGACAGTGTGCATTTACATGATGTTATATGTTAAAAGCTTGCTAGGAGGTAGGTAGTCTGTTAGTTACTGGTGGAGCACTCATGAAACATAACTGCTGCACCACCAGTCTGGTTTTGATGAAAGCTGGAG
Source organism: Caranx ignobilis (assembly GCA_021432705.1). Taxonomy (NCBI): domain Eukaryota; kingdom Metazoa; phylum Chordata; class Actinopteri; order Carangiformes; family Carangidae; genus Caranx; species Caranx ignobilis. Next base: position 75,177,480 of record MU269990.1, on the reverse strand, counting down.
CGATGATTCATCTCGTTACTTGTTGTTCATGTAACTTTTTGGGAAATAGGAGGCAACAGTACGTTAAGAGAAAGCACTTTTTTTGCATTTTACTTCCCCGTCTGCTACTCACTTACCCAAATTATGACCAAGTGTATGGGAGAATGTGAGATTTGACATCTGCTCTGCTGACACTAAACATTCTCTATTGAAAGTAGCAACACCATTAAGGTAAGCAGTCTGAGTAAGCCACAGGTTATAAACTTTTCTAAAGCTACTCCTTTAACAGCCATGATCATTTTAATTGGTAGTCAGCATCCCAGCTACAAAACACAGGTCTGACATTTGAACCTACATGCAAAGTGCAGGAACGGTATAACTTAAGCCCAATGAAGGCTGTGAGATTCAGGACAAAATGACACAACGAGAGAAACATCAGACTGTTGTGTTGCAGAAACTCCAGCTGAGAATCTGAAGGAAAGGCGAAGCAACACATGACTGAACGCCTTCATCAGCTGAGTTCAACAGAGGCAGCGGAGCATCGTCACACTGCACAACACTTCATCTGATTCATACTCCGACTTGTATTTTGGTGAAATGGCTCAACATGTTGAGATCAGTGGTCAGAGAAAGCACCGCATGCACCGCAGAGCTCTCAGTGAGACTGAATCCGCGTGGACGGGAGCGCTCAGCGGTACACAGCACAACCTACACTCACATGTACACGTCGGAAACGCGTGTTCTAAAAAATGTCATAAAGCCTAGGTGTAGAAATCATCTTTCCTTGGCGCTGACTGCAGATTGTGACAGGCGGGCTGGAGTGTGCACAATCTCGGGGGAATAACACAGACGCTCTGCTCAACCCGTCCACAGCATCACATGTCAGCCACTACAGCCGATTCAGTCAGGGTTGATTCCCTTCCCCAGTTCCTTACCTATCTGGCTGAAAAGGAGCAGCTGGGAGATGATAAGATCGGTCCTCGGGACTGTCGTCTCCATGGTGTCGGCGAGAGAATCAGACGTGAAGAGGCAGGATGAGGGTTTATGAGGATGGACGGCGGGTCGGGTGCGTAAAGCTGCGCTACCAGGTCATCGTTCCTCCTCCGCTGCCTCTGTGCGGGGCGGCAGGGGCTCAACGTTTGGCTCTTCTCGGATCGGATCGGCTCGGCTCGGCTCGGCGTGATTCTGCTTGGTTTGGCTGGGTTTGGTTATATGAGTGCGGTCTCGCGGGGCGCTTGGATGATTAGGGACGCGCTCTCGCGCATATCTCAGTAAGAGGCGGGTTGGGCGCGCGCGCCTCCCAGTGCCCTTAATGGAAAACACTGTATCACTCCTGTAATATTCTTATGATATGACTCCAGGGACGCGGTGTGCGTCTGCGGCGCAGCGGCGCAGCGGCGCAGGGCAGCGGTATGATGCGCAGTCACATCAGGCCAGACTGAAGATGGTTGTATTATTTTTTACATTTTGTCTGCATCTTTCAAACCACTTTGCGTGCTGTGGTGTAATTTTAAGACAATATGTTTAGTTTAGTCTGAAACACAAGCAATGAAATGTTACAATTACACTCATAGTCCAGGTTATTGTATTACACTGGGTGATGTACAACATCATGACATGGGGATTATGATATTGGGAAAAAATGGTATTGAAAGATTTACAGGCTCTTGAACACTTGAGATGACTTTTGACAGTTATATAAGAGACTAGCACCGACTGAACTGGTGCAACATCTAGACCTACAATAAACTAAACTAATAGTAGCCTGTTGAAGCGGTTAACTACAGAGCAGGCACCCTGCACTGCACACATCACCCAAACCATTTCAATCACCATACAAACTGCCTGCATCTTTCAACTGGTGGTTTATAACTTGCCCCTGATAGGAAAAAAATACAATATCTTATATAGACAGTATCTGACCTAAATATTATAACAAGACAAGTCTTGGAAATAAGAATATCTAATAGCCTAACATGAGAGGTCCTGCCAGGTATGAGACAGTGGTGACACCAGGAGGTGTCAGTGTCTCAATGTTTTAGTCCCACAAGCATGGATAAATAAATGTGATGAGTGCTGTTTGTATAGTAAGGGTAAGGAAGGGTCTATAAGATACTGCACTGAATTTATCCAGTTAAATATTTAGGAAAATTTAAACTGCAACAATCCCTTATGGACTAAATGTTCTTGAGTGTGTGTTCCTGTGCAGCCAACTGTCTAAAAACAAAACCTAAAGTGAATATTGGAATAGATGGGTTTGGTGTAATGCTGCGGCACTGTGGAAGTAGTGGGTAGCACTCATTCACACTCAATCATACTGTCTGTAGGCGTGAATGTGTGTGAGGTTGACAGCCCTGTGGTAGACTAGTGACGGCTGGGATTGGCTCCAGCCCCCCTGTGACCCTGCATGGAAATACTTCAGCCAAGATAAGGTTGTGTATAATGCAAGGAAAATGGTCAAGAACTTTATTAAAAAGATTTAGACAATATAAGTGTTGTTAAAAACAAAAGGCTCTCAACACTACACAACAAACTAAGGAATCAGTATGATGTGTGTGAAACAGGCTCTGGCTTGGTATGTCCATGTGACTTTTTTATGTCTCTTATTGTTTTATTGTCTGTTTGTGTCTGTACCTTGATGTGAACTTGTGCACAACAGGGAGAGTAAAAACAGGTTCTCTAATCTTAACCCTCAGACATCTGTAGAAGTTTCACTTAATTTAGTAGAAGAAGAGAGAAGAACAATGTCAAGATTGAGACCTCACAATGTGTTTTTTATATCCGATGTGAAGCAGAGGAAGTGTCAGGCTGCTGAGCTAAAGAAGCATCACATAATGAAACAAGAATGCAGATCCAAATGGGCCAGGACTGTCCCACAGCCGAATCTGTGTGTGTGTGTGTGTGTGGTGGTTGGACTACCAGATTCCCATGAAGTTCACAATGGCATAATACTGAGTGTGTGCATCTTGTGAATGAGTGTAATTCCGCAAGCAACAGGCTTCAATGGTGCAAAAACACACCGTCGTGGTAGCTCGTAAATGTTTGTGAGGGCGAGTGTGTGTGAGACGGGCTTCATTCACACAATAACACGCTGCTCTCGTTACTCTGTGTGCATTAATTACCATAAATTAAGAGAGATAATCCTCTTTAATTCAGGCGGGAACCTTGTCTCACTTGTTGGACCAACATTTTTTCAGATGCTTGTTACAATATCCTCTGCCTCTGTGCTTCCAGGACTTAAGCTTGTGTGTGTGTGTGTGTGTGTGTGTGTGCACGCGCGCGCATGCATGTATGTGTATGTGGTGGAATTAGAGACAAAAATGGAACAAACAGAATAAAAGAATGCTATGCTAAAAAATTTACTCCAACATAACAGACATACATGCACAATCACACACACACACACACACACACGTACTGTTTGACCTGAAGCCAACTGACACAACATGAGTGTAAAAAGAAGAACTAAAGTAACAACATGTGAACATTGCAGAGTTGTGTTGTTCTCAGCTGTGTGCTGTGACAGGTGTGTAGACACGAGCTGTGAGAAACATCCAAAGCTTTTTCACATCTTGTTACTGTGGAAAGCTGATTCTGTTTTCACTGCACACTGGCAGCAATGGATTATGGATTACGTGTTTGCTCTCTTCCCTCTCTCTCACTGTGTATTCACATCAAGAGTGGGACAAAGTCAACAACTCAACAGGAGCATGACATGTCAGGCTCAGAGGCTAGATCAAATGTTAAAGAAGCTCTGGGACCACTATTATTTTTAATCTAGTGGTTGGTTTTTCTTAAAGGGAGACAACAATTCTTTGCCCTGTCACCACAAGCCAGCTGAAGTTGACAGAACCAGATAGAACCACTGTCCAACCACAGCTTGTTTCTGTGTTTTGTGTTTATGCAAGTTAAAGCCCCTACAAAGAACTTTTAACTGGATATCTCTCCTTCCTGCTGGTGTCTCTGTGTGACCTACAACAGCAAATGAGGCCATCGGTGGGAAGATAAGCTATTTCTAAATAGTCTAACTCTTTACCTTCAGGAGGCAGAGGACAGGTCGGTCCACCGGACAACGAAACTATGTATGGCACTCAGACCAGAGGAGATGGCACATTTGACTAGGCTATTAATTAGCATTGAGTTGTTGCTACGCTAGCAAGTAAAAACTGAAATCCATTTCATTGCTATATGTTCATCATGGCTGATATTGGGACAGGATCCGCAAAGAGAAACCTACCACTTTTGTCCACAGGGGGTGCCAAAATCAACACAAGATGAAAGTTCCTTGTAGGGGCTTTAAGTTATGGAGTAAATCGTTACGACAATCAAAGTCTCAGTCCAGAGAGAAATGCACACAGCCTGTATTCAACTGGGCCTTAAAACCAGCTATCAGGACTTCCTGTGACTTTGTGATGTCACAGCAAAGCAGTCAGTGCACAGCCCCACCCACCTGCACCCACCATCCAACCTTGTAGGACTGTGGAGGAGTGTTTTACCTGAAATCTGCTATATCGTTACTGAATCACTTAGACAGTCAGAGGAGAGGATCACAGCCTCCGCTCTTCTGATTGGTTCATCAATCTGTTGTCACTAGAGCTCTTGAAACCACAAATATATCTTCTTAAAACAGTATAGAAGAGAAAAACATGGGACCGCAGTAGCTCTGCTATTATATTTTGGCCATACCACCATTATTACCAGTATCTACCTGACCATCATCAGACAGCCTTGTTACAATAAGATCAGACATCTCTAAAGGTTCATCTGAAGAAGCCTCCTCAAGTCATCAGCTCATAATGGAAGGACAGAAATGGAACAAATGCTGCAACTGTAACATCTTTAAAACATCTGTTTTCTTCAGCCACTTTATCCTACTCATGTTTTGTTCATGTGTATGGGTTAGTGTGTGTGTGTACAATGAGTGTCTGAGCCCCTGTTGCCATGACAGTGAGTACCGTTTGCCGGTTGACAGTGATATTGACTTTCAGCAGTAGCAACTAGAGGTCAATATCCTGGGCACCACTGGGCTGACAAACACCGGTCGATGTCTGCTCATGTGTGTGTGTGTGTGTGTGTGTGTGTGTGTGTGTGCGCGCGCATGAGATGCCATCAGTGGCCTGCTCTGGAAAAACTTTGCTGTGTGTGGGGAGGAGGGGGGCTTATTAGTCTTGAACATGTTAGAGCTCAGCTATATACTGTAATATTGTAATGCCACTGTGTGCACAGGAAACACTGGTATGCTAAAGAGGCAGCACAGGGGTGGAATTTTAAATATTAGCATGTAAACATTAGAGCCAAGGTTACTAGGTAAACACACATCTCATAGTCATTAGTGTGTGTTGTGTTCTCTTTAAAGGAGACAAATTCTGCCCCTTTATCTCAAATTAAAACAGTTCCCAGGTGTCTTAAAGACATGCCTGTGACCTGCTTAGGTCAAAATACCCCAAGGATCAAACACCACAGCTCTTTTCATCTGCTCAAAAGAGCCCTGTTCAGAACAGTCTGCTTCAGTGCCCTGTCCCTTTAAATGCAAATGAACCACTCCTAGCCCCATCCCACCCCTTTTTCTGCTACCAGGTAGGGGTGGTATTATGCAAATTTGAAAACTAATGACATCATTATTGGACAACCGAGGGGACAGCTCGAAAAACCACCTGGATTTCAACCTGTGGAATCTACTCACTGTAGCAATCAATGCACTCATTCTTATAAAGCCATTTCCTTTAAGAACGATCCCTCTTTCAAAGAAGGAAGAGACCAGGAAATTAAAGAGCGCAGAATCCAACATGTTGTGGAAAGTAATGTCATGGTTGTCATTTTTTATCTGCCTCAACCAGCCTCAGAAAACAGTGAGAGCTGCCAGCCTATATCTATCTATCTGTGTGTGTGTGTTTCTGAGAGTGAAACTGAAAGTGAGCAAGAGTGTGTGTATTGTCCTTTTTTACAGTGTCTGACTGTGATCTGACATTTACCTTCCTGACATACTAAAGGTTCCACTAAAGTCATAGTATGACTCATCTCACACTCTCTACACATCATGTGAGAAATAAGGGTCAGCACATCATACAGCATTTTACATTTCTAATGATCGGCTTTTTTCATCTTTTAAAGGTTCCATATTTTACACGTCTCCAGAGTTTTACTTTAAATGTTGATCCATAAAAACACAAACTTGTATATTTATTCAAGAAACAAAAGTAATCAGAGGAGAGGCTTAGAGCCTCCTCACTTACCTCACCAGATCATCAGATCCTGTAAGACTGGATGATTGGTCCAGGTGGGACGGGTTTATGCCATGGCTACACTCTGACCAGCTAGACACTGCAGGAACTGGGCAGTGATATTTCCCACCAGGTCTCTCCCTCTGGTAGGATGCTCATCACATCTCTGAAAGCACCCAAGAAAATTTCCAAGTAGGCACCATTTGGATAGTTTATAACTCCTTTCTAGCCTCCATCCATCCATCTTCTTCCGCTTATCCGGGGCCGGGTCGCGGGGGCAGCAGCCTGAGCAGGGACCCCCAGACTTCCCTCTCCCCAGACACTTCCTCCAGCTCTTCCGGAGGGACCCCAAGGCGTTCCCAGGCCAGCCGGGCGACATAGTCACTCCAGCGTGTCCTGGGTCTTCCCCGGGGCCTCCTTCCGGTGGGACATGCCCGGAACACCTCCCGAGGGAGGCGCCCAGGGGGCATCCGGTACAGATGCCCGAGCCACCTCAACTGGCTCCTCTCGATGTGGAGGAGCAGCGGCTCTACTCTGAGCTCCTCCCGGGTGACAGAGCTTCTCACCCTATCTCTAAGGGAGCGCCCCGCCACCCTGCGGAGGAAACTCATTTCGGCCGCTTGTATCCGGGATCTCGTTCTTTCGGTCATGACCCAGAGTTCATGACCATAGGTGAGGGTAGGAACGTAGATCGACCGGTAAATCGAGAGCTTTGCCTTTCGGCTCAGCTCTCTCTTCACCACGACGGACCGATACAACGACCGCATTACTGCGGCCGCTGCACCGATCCGCCTGTCGATCTCACGCTCCATCCTTCCCCCACTCGTGAACCGGACCCCGAGATACTTAAACTCCTCCACTTGAGGCAGGAACTCTCCCCCGACCTGGAGAGAGCAAACCACCTTTTTCCGGTCGAGAACCATGGCCTCAGACTTGGAGGTGCTGATTCTCATCCCAGCTGCTTCACACTCAGCTGCGAACCGCCCCAGCGCATGCTGAAGGTCCTGGCTCGAGGGAGCCAACAAGACAACATCATCTGCGAAAAGCAGAGATGAAATCCTGTGGCTCCCGAACCGGACCCCCTCCGGACCCTGGCTGCGCCTAGAAATTCTGTCCATAAAAATAATGAACAGAACCGGTGACAAAGGGCAGCCCTGTCGGAGGCCAACATGCACTGGGAACAAGTCCGACTTACTGCCGGCAATGCGAACCAAGCTCCTGCTCCGGTCGTACAGAGACCTTACAGCCCTCAGCAGAGGGCCTCCGACCCCATATTCTCGGAGCACCTCCCACAGAATGCCACGGGGGACACGGTCGAATGCCTTCTCCAAGTCCACAAAGCACATGTGGACTGGTTGGGCAAACTCCCACGAACCCTCGAGCACCCTGCGGAGGGTATAGAGCTGGTCCAGTGTTCCACGACCAGGACGAAAACCGCATTGTTCCTCCTGAATCCGAGGTTCGACTATCGGTCGAATTCTCCTCTCCAGCACCCTGGAATAGACTTTCCCCGGGAGGCTGAGGAGTGTGATCCCCCGGTAGTTGGAACACATCCTCCGGTCCCCCTTTTTAAAAAGAGGGACCACCACCCCGGTCTGCCAGTCCAGAGGTACTGTCCCCGACTGCCACGCGATGTTGCAGAGGCGTGTCAGCCAAGACAGCCCCACAACATCCAGACACTTGAGATACTCAGGGCGGATCTCATCCACCCCCGCTGCCTTGCCACCGGGGAGCTTCCGAACTACCTCGGTGACTTCAGCTTGGGTGATGAATGAATCAACCTCTGAGTCCTCTGTCTCTGCTTCCTCCATGGAAGACATGGCAGCGGGATTGAGGAGATCCTCGAAGTACTCCTTCCACCGCCCGACAATATCCCCAGTCGAGGTCAACAGCTCCCCACCTCCACTGTAAACAGTGTTGGCAGAGCACTGCTTCCCCCTCCTGAGGCGCCGGATGGTTTGCCAGAATTTCTTCGAGGCCGATCGGTAGTCCTCCTCCATGGCCTCCCCGAACTTTTCCCATACCCGAGTTTTTGCTTCCGCGACTGACCGGGCTGCCGCACGCCTGGCCTGTCGGTACCCATCAGCTGCCTCAGGGGTCCCCCGAGCCAACCAGGCTCGGTAGGACTCCTTCTTCAGCTTGACGGCATCCCTTACTTCCGGTGTCCACCACCGGGTTCGGGGATTGCCGCCACGACAGGCACCGGAGACCTTGCGGCCACAGCTCCGAACAGCCGCGTCAACAATGGAGGCGGAGAACATGGTCCATTCAGACTCAATGTCTCCAGCCTCCCTCGGGATCTGGTCAAAGCTCTCCCGGAGGTGGGAATTGAAGACCTCAATGACAGAGGATTCTGCCAGACGTTCCCAACAAACCCTCACAGTACGTTTGGGTCTGCCGAGTCTGTCCAGCTTCCTCCCCCGCCACCGGATCCAACTCACCACCAGGTAGTGATCAGTTGACAGCTCAGCCCCTCTCTTCACCCGAGTGTCCAAGACATACGGCCGGAGATCAGATGATACGACTACAAAGTCGATCATTGAACTCCGGCCTAGGGTGTCCTGGTGCCACGTGCACTTATGGACACCCTTATGCTCGAACATGGTGTTCGTTATGGACAAACTGTGACTAGCACAGAAGTCCAACAACAGAACACCACTCGGGTTCAGATCGGGGAGGCCGTTCCTCCCAATCACGCCCCTCCAGGTATCACTGTCGCTGCCCACGTGAGCGTTGAAGTCCCCCAGCAGAACAATGGAGTCCCCAGTTGGGGCACTTTCCAGTACCCCTTCCAGGGACCCCAAGAAGGCCGGGTACTCAGCACTGCCGTTTGGCCCGTAAGCCGAAACGACCGTGAGAGACCTATCCCCGACCCGAAGGCGCAGGGAAACGACCCTCTCGTTCAGCGGGGAGAACTCCAACACATGGCGGCTGAGATGGGGGGCTATGAGCAAGCCCACACCAGCCCGCCGCCTCTCACCATGGGCAACTCCAGAGTAGAAGAGAGTCCAGCCTCTCTCAAGGAGTTGGGTTCCAGAGCCCAGACTGTGCGTAGAGGCGAGACCGACTATCTCTAGCCGGTACCGCTCAGCCTCTCGCACTAGCTCGGGCTCTTTCCCCCCCAGTGAGGTGACATTCCATGTCCCTAAAGCCAGAGTCGTTGTCCAGGGATTGGGTCGCCGGGGCCCCCGCCCACGACCGCCACCCAAACCACAAAGCACCGGCCCCATCTGAACCCTCCCGCGGGTGGTGGGCCTACGGGAGGGCGGGCCCACGTCGCTCCTTCGGGCTGAGCCCGGCCGGGTCCCGTGGGCAAAGACCCGGCCACCAGGCGCTCGCCTGCGAGCCCCAACCCCAGGTCCTTTCTAGCCTGAAAAACTAAAACTTTATGACACGAGTGAGTGTTGCTGAGAAAATGGAGTGACGTGGTTCAACTGTGGCTCTTTGGCTGAACCAGTACTTAGAAGGGTCACAAGGTTCACATTGTAGCTCCAAGTTCATGTTGGTGGCAAAGAGGTATCCATGGACTGAGGCTTTCACACTTGAACAGTATTAATACAGAACCCAGACCTGCATCAGTCATCGTCATCAAACACACATCAACAACTATTTTTATACTGTATCAGCCTTTAACAATCATTAAGTAAAAGATGCCATCTTGCCCCACTAATACAATATGACTGTGTTTAGCATGTGGTAATAACTGAAGGGATCAGAAATCTAGATGTGTAGAGCACACTGATGTTAGTATTATCATCTCATTAGCCTTATTTCAATGGATCAAATCACTGTGTTCACCTGACAGTCACCACAGAGAAAAGGACTGAACAAAAGCCAAGTAGCCTCACTGCTGTGTGACAAGTGTCTGTAAATGGATCTGATCATCTGAGCCTTTTTGTAGGGATCTGGATTGTGCCTGTCAAGTCCTATCACCTAAACCTGGCTTTAACCTGCCTCCTGACAAGCACTGCCCTGCTGACATCCAGTCTGAACTGACAGATTGACAGGTGACAGCTCTTCTTTCTACGGAGTAGGTAGCAGTGGATCAGCCAGGTCCCTTTTCTGCTGTAAAGTGTAAAGTTCTACCAATGATCCATGTTTAGCACAGATGGCAGGTGTGAGGTAGCTGCTTCTCTACCATGGGACGGGTACTCATAGTATTCCTTTCACTGTGAATGGACAGTCATCCATCTGCTGCAATCTGCGCCCCTTCCTGTTTCTTCTCCCCACCAATAACCTATTGCCAGCTTCAATGACTGCTGTTCAGAATAGTGCAGTGGGAGCACAAGTATATGCTTTGGTGCTTATAATAGATTCAAAATGGAACTATGGTTCAGCTGTTTCACTTGTTTGCTTTCAGAATGAAAAACTGAAAATAAGAGCTTCAAACAGAATGGGACTGCCATCAGGCTGTAATGAAAGCCTGTCTTACATGAATGAAAGAAGTGTGTGTTTATCCAACAGGTTGAGCCTCCAACACTGCCTGGATTAAGTTTCAAATTCTATTGATGTCACCTATGCTGAACATGTAAAACTTACATTAAAATTACTGACTGTCAAGCAATGAGGAGGAGACAAGAGGAGAGGAGAGGAGAGGAGAGGAGAGTGTAAAAGATGTTTAATTATTAAAATAATATGCATAACCAGTGATTTCAGACAATGCTAATGTACAGTCACTGTAATCAATCAGGAGCACTTGATTAAAGACATTCACCATGGTCAAGATGTCATTTCCATACTGATCCCCAGGTGAGGGTTTGCGGACTGTACAACTGATCTGTGGCCAGGTTTACTAAGCAGAGGCTTCTTCCATTTACAAAAATTCAAAACAGGGTCAAATTGTTTGTTGCATCAGATTTTCAGGTGGTGAACATGAACATATAGTGAACATACCAAACAATGGTGCAAGCCTAAAATCACTGTATGATTTACACATAAAAAGCTATAGTGGATAAAAGGCACGTAACCTTGCAAGACATGTTTTGAATTAAGGCTGGCACTGTGGTGCAGTGGGTAACACAGCAGCAAGGGTTTGGGTCTATATCTGGAGCCTTTCTGTGTGGAGCTTCATGTTCACCCTGTGCCCTGCGTGAGCTCGTGTATATGTGATGCTGTTTGTCTCTATACATCAGCCCCTCCAGGCTGTACGGATGAGCCATGGTGGTGTGGCCATTGAATGGGTACTGCAAATGATTTCCTGAATCAATTCAATTGAGATTCAAAAGGTCGTGATTCGTGATCATGATCAGTTCAGTCAGAGATATTTCACATACAGTGTCAGCTTTGCTGTCAGTTTTGCTTTGGAATGAACAAGACTTGTACAGAGCTTCTACTGCAAAGCAAACCACTGATGTGGTGTATTATTAAAACACCAATGTTTATGAAAATATCTCAACTGTTTAGATGTGCATCTGAAAACATAACAGTTGTAGTGCTCCTACTTGATGTGTCCCAGTGCACCAGCTCCACTGTGTATGAACAGGTACACACACCTTCTTCCTGCACATCTTAATAAAGTTTTGCTTTTGTCAAGCTTAATTGTTTTCAGTTTTTAAATGAAAAACAGCTACCCTCAGATTTGCCAGTGACTTCATGGGAAGCATGTTTGCAACATTTGTCTGTCACACAGCTGTGGTTCACATGCACAATAAGCTAAGTTTACATGATACATTTACTAACCTGTGAAAACATCCTATGAAGAAGCTGCAGTGCAGGCAAAAGTCAGGCTAACCAAACAGGCTTGGCTGTGGTTTGTCGACTCCTGTCAACTGTCGATCAGCTAGTTACATCAGTGACTTCAGGTTTATTCTATAACTGATGACTGTACATTGAGACTGTATGGATCCAGTAGACCGAGTGAAGACACGTCCATCACTTCACCAGACTGTAAGCATTTCACATTACTGCGATGAGATCAGACAGGATTGGAAGCTCACTAGCCCTCTACATGTTTATGGAGCTGAGCCAGTACAGACTCCACCTCCACCTGTCCAAGAGCAACAGAAGACAGTGGACAGACTCAGTGAAGAGAGTCCAGGTGAGTAAAACTCTACATTTACATTGGAACCTGGAACCAGCAGGTTCAGAATGTGTCTCTAACTCTCTAACTTTCAGAACTGTCAAGGTTTCACATTGACATAAGATTGGTTCTTTGGGTTTGTGACATAAAAAACCCTGGCTTCTGACTCTGTCTTTGGTTTACTGCAGTTTAAGATGGAAACACTCAGCCATGGTGCGGATGATTATTTCTCCCATCATCTGTCTTGTATTATTAAAAAAACACCATAGGAATGTTAACAAGGATTAAAACTTGATTTCCATCTTCAGTCTTTATCAAAATTTCAGTGGTATCTTGCACAGAGTGAGTCCACAACATAAATACTGCACACTGGATCTTTCATGGCAGAGATTATGTGAATTTGTGCCATCATATGAGAGGAGGCAGGACAGAACGATGGTCTTACATTTCAATGCTGGAGCAAAATTACATGAAAAACTCATTGACAGCAAAGGAAACAAACTGGAAGCGGGGTCAGTCAGTAAATGCTGTGTGACAAATAGTGAATGGAGTTCAGGCTTTGAAGCAGCCACAAACAGACACACACACACACACACACATAGATGACAAACACTTACTTTGCTAAGAAGAGGGCATGTGCCTCAGCCTTGCATCAGAGTGCTTGTTTTTTTAATTCCCTTCAGTCTGCACAAGCACACAAACTGAGATGGATTTGTGCTGGGCACCATGGCAACCAGTGGGGCTATTCTCTGTCACAGTGGCTGAGGGAGGGAGGAGAGAGAGGGAGAGAGGGAGAGAGAGAGTTGATCAACAACACACATTTTCATTCTGCCTTTACTCACTGGCAACCTACACACACACACACACACACACACACACACAAACAAACTTAATTGCACATTCACACAGTTCAGTTGTTGTACAGACTATGAAAAGAGGCTTCCACAGACGGTCAAAAACAAGCTTGATTTAAATGAGCACACGTGCACAAATATAACTTTTACCCTGTACTTCGAGGAAAACAATTGGAAAGGATTATGTGTGTGTGTGTGTGTGTGTGTGTACATATATAAAGAAGAGGAAATAAATAAGAAACGTTTTCCATGACATCACTGCTCTGATTCTAACAGCACAACATGCTAATTTTGACATCTACTCTACCAGGCCGCCATGACAATTCAGCACATTATTGGCCTTGTTTTCCAAAAGAAATATTGCCATATACAGAAGTATAATACAGAGATTGATGTTGCTATATATGTCACCCAATGGGGATATCTCATTACCATCACACAAATATATCCTCTGTTTCAAAATAATAACATAGGAAATACCCATTGTCAAAGGTATATATATATATTTTTTTTTTTTTTTTAATATGGTATTTATATTTATATCCTTCCTTTTCTTCTTCTTTTTTTAAAAGGACCTGGAGCCTGAAATAAAGTTTAGCTACTTATTATTATTTATTACTTAGCTACTGTATGTCAATATAAGAAATTGTTCCAGCGTATAAAATAATATTTTTGGGGTGCTGTTTGTGTGTTTGTTTGTTATGGTATGTAAATGCCAGTATGGGTCTATACATTCCACATGTATATGAGTTTAAGATAAAATTGAATCTAATAGGTGTACAGGACAAAATGAGGACGAGCCATAACCCCACAGTGGAGAGGCTGCTAGCTGCAGCCGGTCATTGGTCATTGTGCTCTCACCTGTTGCGTCCTTTCAGTCGGATCAAGTGTGGCAGCCTGAGGCAAACTGCCACGCACCAGATATGACTCGTGACATTCTGCTTAAAGACGCCGTGTGAAGGAACGACAGTTTTAAACGCCTCTGTCGCTCGAGCTCCAGTTGTTAACCAACACCGCCATCACCCGGTACGCTTTGCTAATCACGCCGTTACGTCATCATGTCGCGACGAGGAAGTGGTGTTGTGCGCGTCCTTCACTCGTCGCCACTGTTACTAAATTCGTTACAAAAGTGTTGATTTTGAAGCACAGCAGCAGTAAAACGGTGGTTTTTCGGATTTTATGAAGTGAGAGGAGAAAACAGCAGAAGTCAGGAATCCTCCGGAAGGTTTTAGCCTTTCATACAGTGAGTTAAATATCAAATTACCTTCTCTTTATATAGAGTTAATTATTTGGTGCCTGCTAAGTGAATGCAACACAGAGAGGCAAGGCAAGTTATATTAAGATAGTAGTGTCTTAAGTCTGATGTGAGGTCGTGAATTAACAGTATAGACATACAGAGACCAGTGGAAATGAATTGAAATTACACTGAGTGAAAAATAACAGGCCGGTTTGTCTTATTGTTGTTGACTTCTCTTACAGCAAATACAGCTGTTCTTGTACCTCATCCTGCCTGAGTCATTTGTGATCCCTCCAAGAGCTAAGAAGCCATGACAGCTCCAAGTTCAGCGGAGAGGAAGGCATGCTGGGAGGCCAGGGACCTGCTGTGGAAATGTCTGGATGACAATGATGACAAAGTAGCACACTGCCAGAACTTCCAGAGCGAATTTGAGGCAAAATGCCCCGCTCAGTGGGTAAGCTCTCCCGTCCTTCAACCATCTTTGAACAGCAAAGCCAGGGGTTTACTATTAGTGCAAATCACAAGGTTGGAAAGGAATATGTTTATTCTGCAACTGTGTCATACTCCTCAAAGTTCCTTTGATTTGACAGCACACACTGTCTTACTGTTACTACCAAAAACCTTAGTGTACTTCCTTCATACTAAAGTTCTTATTAGATTCAATGACATATTGTTGCTCATGTTTTCTATCTTCCCTGGCAGGTAAAATATTTCATGAAGAGGAGAGATTTCTTGAAATACAAGGAGAAGATGCAGACAGAGGGTTTCACGCCTACTGAAGGCCCCAAGCAGCCCTCCTAACAACTGAGCAGCAGACCAAACATCTGCAGACTGACTGACTTTTGGCCTTGTTCATGTCAGGGTCAGGACTGGGAGAGTTTTTCAACGCAACTGTGGACAAAGTACCTGTACGCCTTCACGGTTATTTATTTGTACAGAGACAGGACACAATGCATTTGAGCAATCCCAAATAGCTTCCTGACAAATAAGTGGTGTCAGCTCATATTATCCAGCCCAGCTGGTCTGAGATGCTTTGTAACCAGAGACAAAAGACAGAAAGGACTACCATAATTTCTCTGTGATCATTTATTGAAAGCAAAACCTCCTGTGTCTATTTCTATCAGCAGCCACTGTTTTATGTGTCCAGAGCACAGAGGGTTGTTCTGTTGTTTGGGGTGAATGAAGTGTTTGTGCTTTTAAACCAGTCATGAGTCTCGATTAATTAAATTATACTTGAATGAAAACTAATCCATGCACATCTTTACCAACTTCTGATACATATATTTAATTCTATGCCTCATCAGGCAAAATGTAAGTGTGACTGGCACGTTGTTTGTGAGTAAATCAAATCAACTCGTTTCACTCATCGTTTTAGTGGTTTTATTGTTGTACACGCATAATGCTGCATCATCCTACCTCTAGGTTGTATCTGAGTTGGATATGAATGAAACATCAAGGTATGACACATAATTTAGGAATATTACAGTTCATTTGGTAACAGGCAAAGGCACATTATCTTTATATTACAAACCTGTATGTATTTACAAAGAAGTGTGGCCCCTGGGTCAAAGGTCACCGCTGCAACACCATTGAGATGTATGAAACCTTCAACAGAACTTAATAAATTACAAAAGAAAAACATAGGCTTCTGATTCTGCCTAAGGCCTATATTCATACTGTAGTGATATAAAAAAAGGCACAAATTACATTGAAAATTTGTGTAAAAATATAAAGCATATCTTTTACATGTTCTGCACAGTACAGTGAATGTTATGTGCAAATCTCCTCACCAACAGACAACAGTTACTGTGATTTGACAGATGATTGAACATACTACTGCACCATATGACCTTGTGCTTGCTCATTCACATTCTCTTCCTCAAATACTTTGGATGCTGCGTTCAAAATAAATCAGTCTGTAGAGACTGTGTGGCTTTTCACATCTGTACACATGTCAGAAGAAGTCACACCTCCGAGGTGATGACACATTAAGACCAAACGTGGTCCCGTTGCTTAATATGCTAGAGTAAGATATTTCATGATATATATATTTGTAATAATTACTTAAGCTACTTGATAAAGGTTTATTAAAGGCCCATATAGTATGAATGTGGAGGGTTTTTTTGTTTGTTTTGTCTGTTCTATATATAAATGCTCAGTGCAGAGAAATACACACAACCTGTATTCAAAAACTGAACCTTAACAACAGCAGTCAGGACTTCTGTGACTTTGAGATGTCACAATAAAGCAGTCAGGAGAGGCTCTGACCTCTCAGAGAGAAGCCTGTGAGAGGAAATGTAAAACTAAACTGTGACAGTTATTGGTTCTTAAAGCTACAACTATACATTCTTATGGATCAACACTTTAAATAAAACAGTGGAGAAGAAGAAAATATGGGGTTTTCCTACCTGCTGACTAAAGCAGAGCTCCATTTACAGAGGTAAAGATCATTAAATTGACATAACCCAAGACCTCAGCTAGTAAAATCATCTCAGATTTCACGACTTCATCATCTCATTGTGAAGATTTCAGTGTGGCAGAAAAGAAGCAACTGACCAGCAGGCTGAGGACAAAGCAGTAATTACAGAGAGCACAGTAAGGGCCTTGTGTGTAGTCACAAATCCTCTGTGTCTAACCTCTCAAGCCTTCCAAACAGTAAAATAAAGGGACAGCTCAGAAAGCAAGTCAGTATAAAAACATTATGGTGCAATTAGGCAAGCGAACTCCAGACTGGATATTGTAATGGTGACAAATGCAGGCATATATGTGTGTTTTAAGGCAGATGCTAATGAACTAAAGATTTGCACTGTTCAAATGTTACTGTTAGGAACTAATACTGTCAGGGTTAGAGATTGGAATCCCGCAAGAGACTGTCCTGCTGATGCTGTGGTACAGGCATCTGTTGAAAGGCCCTTAGCTGTCCTGCAAGGCACTTAGTGTAAATGTGGACAACACATATCAACATATTCACAGCATAACAATGCACAGAATCAGCTTTGGTAAAGGCATCAGTTAGATATTAAAAGGCCTGGATTTTCAAACTACTGCAGAGAGAAGCCACTAACATATATGGACAGCATGTAAGCTAAATATACACAAGCTTTTATCTCCTTGGAAACAGATCATATAGACACTGGGTGCATCTGATGATAAGTAGCTGTGTGGATACAGTACATAAGCAGCTGCAGTAAAAGCCTCTTTTCATGCATTTATCTTGTGTTCATACAGCATTCAGCTCCTCGTGTTTACACTTTGTGTAATCAAAGTGGAAATAAACCAGCCCACCATGTTGCAGTGTGTGTATGTGATCTGGTTAAAGAGCAATACATTTAAGTGCAGCAGGAATCCTTGCAGTAAAGAGGCTTGTCCATGTAGCTTATTTCTATCATAAATACCATTAAATCCACAGGAGAAGGCACGGTGTGGTTGTGAAAACACTTTGCAGACACTCTAAAAACTTCTTTTTCTTTTTTCTACCAGACATCAAAAGACAAAATATCAGATAGTGATCATCAGTCACATACATTTGTAGCTTTCAGTGATTTGGTGAAAACAGTCTGCATCGAATTTCTTACATGACAACAGAAACATTACCAAAAAAAAAAAAGTTTTCACTGTAGGGCTTCATCCAGTGGCCAGCCTCACAAAGATGTTCCTTGTAACACCCCCTTGTGGTGGATAAAAAATCTAACTCTAACTCTTAAAAGTAAGCAACAGATTTTTTCTCTTGTCATCTTCTCCTCCTTCCCTCCATCCATCTAAACAGTCTACAATCTGAGCAAGGCCATCCTCTTGGCACACCATATGTTGTCTCTCCACACAGAAACAATTTGCCCCATCTCTTTCTCTCTCACTGATTCATCCCCTCTTCTTCCCACTGGCCCCTTCAGACCGGTGGTTATAAGCTCCCTGTGACGTTCCTGGCCACCGCCCAGGCTGGGAACTCACTCAGGTTGAAGAGGGGCTCTCCCCACGTGGTTATGGCCAACATTACCACAGCCACGCCGATCAGGTTTACCCCGAAGCCTGCCTTCACCTGGAGAGGAGATAAAGACAAGTACATGATGCCCCCGAAGAGTACTTAAGCAATTCTAAGTATCAGATTTAACTTCTTCAACTGTCTGATTACATAAAACAACTGTGACACCCTGTAAACTTCAGCCTTTTGATGCTGCAGGTGCAGAATGAGCATGTGACTGTGTGAGTGCATGTGCAAGAGTGTGTGTGTGTGTGTGTGGGTGTCGTACCATGTCGCTGATCTTCACGTGGCCGTAACTGAAGACGATGGCGTTGGGGGGGTTCCCGACTGGAAGCATGACCCCGAACGACACACACATGGTGGATGGGATCAAAGTGTGGAGGGGGTTGATGAGCAGAGTCTCAGACTGGAGAGAGGGGAGGGAAGAAGGAGAGCAAAGGGAAGGAAGGTCAGGAAGAGGGGACAGAGAGAGGAGAGAGGGGATGTGAGGAAGAGAAGAGAAGTAATGGAAGCCAGGAAAAATAGATGAAGAAAGAAGAACAAGGCGGTCACATGACACTATCAGAGGAGGGGGCAGCTCAACTATAATGCTCCTTGATAATACGTCTGGCAGTAGGAACCAATAATTCACAGGGGGGAACCACAGTCAACATGATGCTGGAGGACTAAAGGAAACATGTCTAATGCTGAATGAACATCCCCTTTAAAAACCCTTTCTAAATCTTCTGTATGACGTATCATAATACAGGGACGATGTGATGCTGCAGCACAGATTTGTGTCACTGCTCTACAAATTTTGGAGAGTGTGTCCTCTGGGGATACAGCAGCACTCTAACTGAACTCTACACTGTTGCATGCATGCTTCATGTAAACTATGTATGATAAGCAGCAAGATGCTTTTAAATCATCTGCTAAAACTGACTGACTTCTCATTCTGGATAATGTGCATGAGGTACACATCTGATCAGATGACTCCCCTCCCCTGGTGTTGCAATCCTTTATGTTCATAACTGATCTTTTATCTTTGTTCTGTGTGTGAATGAGTGTGTGTCTTACCAGTGCAGACAGGATGGGCAGAAAGACGGTGAGAGTTGCGGGGTTGGAGGCGAACTCTGTGACCGCTGACACCAGCAGGCAGGCCAGCAGGGTGACGGCCCAGGGAGGAAGACCGCTCATGGGCTCCAGCTGTCTGCCGATCCACACCGACAGGCCTGACACCTGCACACACACACACACACACGTATGGACAAAACATACATTAGCATTGTCAAAGGATAGAACCAGCCTCTTACTCTCATGATGCAGTAATGTCCTGGTGTGCTTTCTTTAAACAAAGCTTGCGTGGTATAAATTCAAACACAGTACCTTGCAACCAGCAGCTAGTGCATAACCTCCCCCCACCAGAATGACGATCTCCCACGGCATCAGTCTCTGAAAGTCCTTCCAGGTGATCATGGGGGCCAGTGGGTCAGAGTCTGTCTCATCATCTAATGGTTTCGCAACACAGAAAAAAGTCAGTACAGCAGGGAAATTAACAGTTGATGCTAAATGAGTTATTTATTGTACTGTATGACATTGCATATGTGTTTTATATACCATACTTTATATTTTATATATGCCATGGTAAAGTTTTTAAGGTGTTTTCTGATCACTGTCTAGGAACCACATCTGTTTGCAGTTGTTTTCCTGAACTTCTGCCTCTCTTTCAGATCTTGATGCTGTTTAGAGGTTTGAAGACGATCAACCATCATGTACAGAGCTGCGTGAAACAGTCAAATGCGATGAATGTCAGACGTTCCCAGTGTTTCCAAGCTGTGTCACGGACATGAACAACATGCCGTGTCAGAGCCTGAGCTGTTTTTCTCTTAAAGCAGAGGTTTCACTGACCTGGTGAACCTGCAGCACACAGGCAGTCAATCAACCTGAACAGTCTGGTCACACAAACAGAAGCCAGATGGAACAAGGCCCTGGCTGTTTGTTTTGAATAAAGCCAAAATACATTTACACTCTCCCAATATTAAGTTTTTTCCTTTTTCCATTTTAGTGTGTCGCGGCAGGTGTAAATCTGAAAATGGAGTTGACCTTAACAACCACTGTTTGATGTTTGGATCATTATGAGTATGTGGATAGTAACTGAGGTTGCTTTGCAGCGCTGAACAGCCTCACCCTCCTGTGAGGGGATAAACCCACCATAGTGCAGGTAAACGAAAACTGTGAAGGATTAGTGCATTGTGCTGACCTGTGTCTCTACAGCTGGAGGAGGCGGAGGAGGAGGAGGAGGAGGAGAAGGGTCGCCTGGCTGGGATGAGGAAGAGCAGGAAGCCAAGAAGTACAGACACTGTTGCATCTGTCCTGTAGCCCTTCCTGAAAACATACAGCACAAATCCAAGATAAAGAGGAGAGGAGAGAGTTTAATGTTCACTCTGGATCTGCAGAACCTCGTCTTATCTTTCATGACAAAAATATAGATTATGTGTTTGAAGATTTCATACAGTACAAATGTAGATGTATCTATCAAAGCTCCATACAGTATAAAGGTAGACGATTGTGTTAAAGCTCCATATGGTATAAAGGTAGACGTCCATGTGTAGTGTGATTATAAAGCAGCTCTAGGTTCTATATTGATACTGTGAAAGTATCAAAGCCTCAGTCCACAGAGAAATGCACACAGCCTGTATTCACAAACTGAGCCTTAAAGCCAGCTGTCAGACTTCTGTAAATTTGTGATGTGTCATAACAAAGCAGTCACTGCCATGCCTACCCCACCCACCTGGACCCACCATCCAATGCTGTAGCATCACATTTTTCTGAGTGTGTCCTCCTGTGTTTTATTTTAAGTGTTGATTCATAAGAAGATGTACTTTTTAAAAACCAAAACCATCTCAGAGTGGTTTTACATCTTGAGCTCTAGTAACAACAGTAAGCCAATCAGAAGAGACTCAGAGTTGAGATGCATACAGTGTCTATGCACTTCAGTCAATGTGACAGTCTGACAAACTGGACCACTGATCACAGTCTGATCTCTACACATGTTAGTGATAGAACCACCATCAGTGGTTTGTGTTGCAGGATTCTGGCTACTCACTTCTCAAAGAGAGACGTCCAGCCGGGCACGAAGCCTGGCTCTCTGGTGAACCACAGAAGAGTCATCAAGATGAAGAAGACACCAGTCACCACCTCTGGGTAGCTGGGATACACAAACACAGAGAGACAGAGACAGAGACAGAGGCAGAGAGAGAGAAACCACAAAAAGCCTGTGAGCAACAATTACATGAGTGATAACATGAATGCCCCACAGTGTCACGTCT
Organism: Caranx ignobilis; assembly: GCA_021432705.1. Lineage (NCBI taxonomy): Eukaryota > Metazoa > Chordata > Actinopteri > Carangiformes > Carangidae > Caranx > Caranx ignobilis. The sequence continues at coordinate 75,155,883 of MU269990.1, read as the reverse complement.
GGTTGTGTGTCTGAGATACACACACTCACATACACATGTAACACAATCTCTCAGAGTGGCAAGGACCAGACAGATGTCCTCACTGTGATGGATTAAACAGAAACTGGTCATTACATCAATCCCATACAGACATGTAACATATGACATGTACTGTGTGTGTGTGTGTGGCTATATATATCACTTAGAAGAGGATATATTAATATCACATATACATTCTCTGGAAATGTGAAGACAAAAGTTTAAAACATATGGAACACCAATAATAAAATTTCTGTATGTACCCTCTCTTTTTAAATGTCCCTCGACAGTGTCTTCAGAGTCTCAGACATTTGAACCCTACTGGTTAACATATCAGTTATACTGGCCGGCTTTGGGATGCATTCATGTTCATATTGTGTGTTTATGTCTACAAATGAAACTGTAATACAAATTTCTAATAGAATCATTTTGTTTTGTATGTACACAGTTCACACATGGAAAGTCAATACATATATACATTATATTTATATTGGTCATATACACACCTGATGGGTCCCAGTTTTATGTACTCTTCATGGATCCTCTTCTCTGACAGCATCTCCCTCTTGGTTTTGCGTTTCTTACTCAGCGAGCATGTTTCCCTGAAGCTGAACACACAACAACAACACCAACAACCACATCAACACAACAACCGGAGCCGCAGGACATGAGAAGCAGTGCTGCGACAATATAAAGACAGAGGGATTATCATGAGCCCACAATGATAAGGTGGTGAGGAGTGGACACACACACACACACCATAGTCACACATGAAATAGCTGAACAAGCTTACAGCACAGGACACACACACACACTCACTTGCAGCCCAGGAAGAGGAAGTGCAGCCACAGCCAGGTGAGGACCAGCATGATGATGGCAATGGGGAAGCTGAAGATGAACCAAGTACCAAAGTTGATCACCTTTGCATCTGGATAACGGCTGAAGAGACACAGAGAAAGAGAGTTTAAGGTGTGTGTGTTTGTGTGTTCAGGGGCTGTGCATTGTGTCCTTTAACATTTAACATTTATCCAATGGCAGCTTGATGTGTGAACACACAGTCTGAACCTCATGACCTCTGAGCTCCTGTAGTGACAGAAACTGAACTTCATCGGGTTTAAAATAAGCATTTGAATGCATAAAGCAGCCACTGTCACCCTGTACAGGTCTCGTGTGTTTGCTCTGAGCGACAGCTGCTGTCATTCCCACCTTCTGACTCTCCACACTGATAAGAGGAGAGCTGGTGTGAGTGAGGCCACTGGACTGCTTTGAATTCATTCTTTAACACTGATCTGTTCCAATCATCGGTGTTTTGAGAGAAAATCAGTAAGGAATAATAGCTGTCACCTGAACTGATGTGATCAGGAGACTGCAGAGGAACATCAAGGGCTCCACAATTGAATGAGGCACTTTGGTTTTATTTTTATTACATTAATCAACACTTCACACATTAGGAAAAATATAAGGTGCAGACCTCTGCTTAGGTCAAACAACACACACCAGACATTCAAACTCATAATAGATTATCAGGATGACTTCCAGGACCAGGACCAGGACGCATCTCTGCACCAAGTTCACAACAAAACTATGTACTTTTGTGTGAAACGTCTGACAAACAAACAGCACAACACAGCCACGGATGATTACATAACCTGCTTGGCTGAGGTAACAGCTACAACCTGTGGTTGTTGTGAAACACTTTATTAATGCCTTATTAACATTCGTAACCAATGACTCACTAAATTTAGTAAATCTGTAAATCTGTTATGATCCAGCATGACCCTTACTTAATGACTTCCTATATTTATAACTGTGGGTTCGATGTTAATTAGAAGGAAAGAATACGATCTTACATTAATGACTTTACTGTGATGACTGCCCAGCAACATTGTCATAAAAAGACTTTACCTGATTCCTAAAGCATTAGTAAAATATTCATAACTATTAATCTTAGTGTCTTCTTTAAATCTTCTGACAGATATCAAATTCTCATACCCATTCCTGATGTCTGATAAGAATCTTTTACCGTACCTTTCACAGTAAAAGTATTTTCCTTCATTAATGCTGGCAGCGTCCGTCATCACTTACAGGGTTAGTACATTAGAGTCAGAACTATTTTAACGGATGAAAACTAGTGTATTAAGAAAAGAAAATGATGATGAGGGTCAGAGTCTCTTCTGTCTCATTCAAAGCTGCAGTGGAGATAAAGTGTGTTTGCTCAGACATGCTTTACTGAGCACTGAGCTGTACAGTCAATAATCAGGGGAAAGGTGACAGTTGGAGATGATGGTGATGGTGGTGATGCTGATGTTGATGACGTATGTGCTGCAGAGACACATCTGCTCTCTCCTCAACAGCCCACAGGCATCTATCATATTGAATCTCGCTGCACTGCACTAAAAAATAGAACTCGTTAAAGACGTGATTTATCTACATCCAGGTACAGCAATGTCTCCAAACCAGTGAAGGTAATCTCTTCCAGTAAATGCTGAAGTAGGTCAACTGTGCTTTTCAGTTTGTGATCCAATGTTTCTCTGTCTAAAATTAATGTTTATATTTTACAGCTGTCAGCTCCTGCAGCACAGGAGCCTGCTCTCTGTCAGTTAGAAATAACTAAACCTGTATTATGTTTTGTGACGAAGCTGTTGAGGAGAGGGAACTGATCTGAGAGCAGCTCATATCCTCTCACACCCATGATCCCTTCTGTTAATATATCAATCAATCATCTGATTAAAAAAAATCAATTAATAATATCTTAACATGGGCCTTGGATTCATCCATGTTTGTGAAGCAGGATTAGAAACACGTCCTCAATTCCTCTGACTGACGAATGAACAGATCTGAAAACAGTCTTAGACATGTTGGTTCAGTTTGTCTCTCTTGATGTGTTTCTCAAAACTCTCCATAATGAGAGGTCAGAGCAGTTGGGTGGTAATCAGTGTGACAGCCCCGGGCCTGTGCCAGGACCAGTGTGTGCTGTTTTTATGTCTCAGGTTCCTGGTTGGGTGGAGGTAGAGAGACATCAGAAGTGGAAGCAGCTGGTCACTGTCCTCCAACTTTTTTGTTAAAATTGTCATGTTAAATAAGACTCTGTATGTCTTCCCTTATTTGCTATGGTGTCAGATCCAGGCTATAACGTTAAGCTAAATCTGTAGGCACAGAGGTGATCAGACAACAGGAAAAGTCCAGGGTCCACTCTCCTGAAGGAGGCAGGAATGTCTGAACCACATCTGGTGATAGTCTACATGGTGCATGTTGAGATATTTCCTTGGATAGATGGAAAGAAACTTGAGACTCTATCACTACAGAGTGAGAGAGTTAGCATTAGCACAACCAGTAACACTGTGTCAACCACAAGGTTAACAACTAACATAAACAAATAAAAGATGCTAACAATGCTACTGTTCTGATTCATCTCCATTCTGGTCTCCTCTGTCTGAGGCTCAAATATCAGGCTGAGACTGTCTATATTAACAGGTTTGGGTATAATGAGATGTAAATAACCTGGAAAAGTCAAAACATAGATCTATGTAAGAGCCAATGAGCTCAGTAGTACAAGCATATAAACAGTGGAATAACAGGAGACAGATCACTGAGTCTGTCTGTATGTAGGATCATGTAGAGCAGCTGGTCTAATATTTATCATTCACCTCTGTCACAAGGCGTGCCAGTCAAAGCATGTGTGTTTGTGTGTTTGTGTGTTTGTGTGTATGTGTTGCGTCGCCTTGACGTAGCCTTCTTGTTCTTGTTGCAGACGAGAATTTGGACTGACTGACCAAAACACACAACCAGAGCCCCTCCCTCATGAGGTCAACCTGAGGCTGTTTCTCTTCTCAAGTTAACGGCCAACGTTCATTTCTCTGACTATTTGAATTTATTTGAAAAACAAAAGTCATCTAACCTGAAGGTGTAATTCTGTTTATTTCTGTATTCACTTGCTTGTTTTGTTGTTACTGGTTAATATTACCTTGGATTTACAACCACAACGTCCCACACATGCACATGGAGACTCAAAGCCTGACCTTTGCCCAACAAGCTGCCACATGAAGGAGACCATTCTGCCGGGCTTAGCGGCGCGGCCGGAGGAAATCGGCTCTGTTTGGGCTGTAGAGGTTGATTAGTTTGATCTCAGATCCTGCGTGCGCTGCGGACACTGAGCTAGCATGAAGTGTTTCAGGCTGAGCAGCACAGCAGCCAAGAAATCACTCAAGCTGTAAATATGATTGTGTCTGCAGGCGTCCGCAGCTAGAGCTGGACCAAAATATATCTCAGACTGTTTTCAAAGCTGCTTTGATATCTATTTTTGCTGTCAAAGGATGGTGGACACTTGTGTGTGTGTGCGCATGTACCTACGTGTTAAACTGCTCAGCAAAGATGAGGTTGGTTGACGTGCCGGTGATGGTGATGAGTCCACCGATGGTCGCAGCGTAGGTGATGCTGAGCGACAGACATTTGCAGATCATGTGATCCCTCTTGGTGGGATACTGGGAGTCTCTCCTGGCCTTGACCCGCTTCACGTTTGGTATTTCGATGGTGACCTAAAAGTGGAGCAAGTACCTGACATTAATTGATCATAAGTGGGAAGAGAAGCAGGGAAAGGGGGGGGGGTTCTCGCTCTTGTTTCCAGCCTCATTAACCTCTGGTATTACATTCCTAACCTGCGGCAGGTGTCCATTGGTGTGTCTGATGTAGCTGTGGTTGGAGACTGGCTTCAGCCCCAGACCGTTTACCTCTGCAGTCTGAGAGGGAGAGAGAGAGAGAGAGAGGCTTCACTTCGCTTGCAGCTCATGGATTCTTTAGCTGTGCTGTATCAGAACAGAATCCATCCCTCACCTCACTCAGTGTAGAGAGGTCCTGTTTAGTGCAGTCACTGAAGGAGAGAGAGGAGAATGGTGTTAATAAGAATGAACAAAAGAGGTGACATCACAAATCACATATTTTTATCTTGGCTTCGGTGCTTTGTTGCTTGGTTGTAAATCTTCCCTTCTTCAAATGTAAAACACTTGTACTGTACAGCTTCTGTTTAGGGCCCAAAGGCTAAAAGTGGCCCCTGATGGCCCTTATACAGTATCAGCATACATTCCAGTGACGACTATAAACCCACTTAAACATCGCAAGACATTTTAGTGTGCACTGATGCTGACCCAAACCACTGTGCCCATGTGTGCTGTAGCCTCTGCCAACAGTCTGCATGTGAGGCATTCAGGGGATATCTGAACATTTTAGCATCTACTGATAGTTTGCATGCGTTTTTGTGACATTTGAATGTGTGTTCTTTGAGTTAAGGAGTGCCACTGAAAACATTCACACAGAAACACACAGGTACCTGTCGTTGCGGTAGAGTAGTTCTAACTGGTTCTTGTCCAGGTTCTCCTCTTCTGAAACAGCTGCAGATAACAACATTCATTATCACAGGAGAGCTGCAAACTGGATTAAAAAAAGAGTCTATGGATCCCAGTTATGTATCTTCACATCTGTGCATCTATGAGTATTGTGTGCAGATGCTGTTATAAACATCTATTTAAAGACGTACCGCTGTCATCCTCAGGTGCCTCTGCAGTTTCGGAGTCTTCGTGACTGTCAGCCAGTCCGGTGCAGATGAGCTGCTGCAGCACAGCCTCAGCTATGGGCATCACCATGGCTGTGGTGGACGTGTTGCTGAGCCACATGGAGAGAAACACTGTGCAGCACATGAAGCCCAGCACCAACCTGGATGAGACGTTGAGCCATGGGTGTGTCAGTCTGTGCAATGAGAATATATTGGTTGTGTGTGTGTGCATGCAGGTGTGTGCTGCTCACATGCCAGGCTTGGCCCCTGCAATCATCACCATGCGCAGAGCGATGCGTTTGTGTAGGTTCCACTTCTCTATGGAGGCTGCCAAGCAGATGACTCCCATCAGCAGCAGAGTGGTGTCTTTACAGTACTCAGCTGCCACCTGAACACACGCACAAAGATGAAACAGCTCTAAGTAGACAGGAAGGCATCATGGGGCTTTTGTGTTTCTCTCCTTCACCCACTTCCCTACTTCCCCCTCCTCGGTTTGGATCTCACAGTTTGCCAATTGTTCTTTTTAATCTGCTCTACTTCCCACCTGCAGAGTTCATGGCCTCACAACATTGTATAAGGCCAAGTCTGCTCACCTCTCACCTAAAACCTGCAGCACTTCCTTCTCCTTCAAGCACAACTTCATTACCCCCCTCCCTGTCTTTGTCGTGGTCTCTAGCTAGTCCTGGTATTCAGCCATTAAAACCATTTTTTAGAAACAGAAATCAGAACACAACCAGATGCCCAGAGATAATCAGACAAATGATGGCAGGAAATCCTCACTGAAGCTCTAGACTGGATCATTAGAATATTAGCTGTTATCAAACTATACATGAGAATTAGACAGTAATCAAAATTAAATATACATAAATGTACAATTTATCCACTATAGTTCTATGAGTTACTTGTTACATTGAAGCAGACACTGAATGATGCTTCAATAGATAAAGATGAGCCAGAAGATTCTTCACCGGAGACCATGATCTGATCTGAGGTCAGTCTTTGAAGGATAATAAACAAGGAAAGAGTCACTTCATTTAAAAAAAAGAAAAAGTTGTTCATACTCAACTCAAACTGGGCCACTGCATTTAGGACTGAGCCTTTACAGCATGTGCTGTAGCAGGTGAGCAACCAGGGCACCCCAGATTCCATTCAATTGAAATGTTTGCTGTGTTTACCTCATTACTGTGCCTTGTAACACTGTGGAATACCAATTCAAAAGTGATTTTCTCTGTCTTGGGAAGAACATGAAGAGATCTGATGTTTTGGAAAATGAAGATAATAATATGTTAACCACAGTTTTTACTGATGCCAATCAAACTCCCTTTGTGAATTATCAACATCCAGTATCCAACAGAAAAAAGCTCTGATGACTCAATAAGTCAAGGGTGTGTGAGGATCCACACATGCAGCCTGCTGGTAGAGACTGGTGGGGGAACTGGGAGAACCATAACAGACTGGAAATCTTGCATAAAGCTGCATGCTGGCATATTTACTGAACACCATCACAAGAGGCTTACAGCAGCTTTGTCACTGTTTGTCAATGCGATTTGGTCACATGAGGTGTGCGACTCACTTTTTATGTAATGCTGATAAGAAAGGTGAGGGGGGTAAGACTGCATTAGTGGTATAAAACCAACCAGATGGTACCGAGGTGAAGCATTTGACAGGGGCTATATATACATATAAAGAACACTGAGAGACATAATGATGATGAGTTCGAGGTTAATGGGGTTTTCTATACGTCATGGCTGATAACGACACAAGTCACACAGCAGCGCACTAACGCTGGAGGAGACTAAGACTCACCCAGTTCACAACAGAGAGGCCTTTCACCCACATTCTGTCTGATCTGGAATTACTGTACATTCACATATACAGAAATCTGATCAGCTGACTCTCACTGTGGCACAAAGTAACACCCGGATATCCCAGCATTCCAGTTAAGCCCAACATAGTTTACCGGCTGCCCTAAATAACACAAGCACGCACTGTAAGAATATATACTGGAAGAACTGGAATATTTACAGTCACTGTTCATGGCTTCGTTCATATGTGTACCCTCACAAAACCCTCTTCTCAACTGGTGTCTGATAACCACCGACAGAGAATGGGGATCCTCATGACAATACCTTGGTTTCAAATGAACACATCTTTAAGTTTCCACATAAACACTAACACTTGGACAGGATCATACAGATTAAGGCCAACAGAGTTCATTATTGGCACCAATGACTCTATATCAAGGGCAAACATTTGCTTATGAACAGTGAGGTCATGTTTAACTGAACTCCTCATTGGCTAATTTCAATGTTCCCTCCCAGAGTCTGTCTCTGATCTGCCCATATAAAATTGTAATATACTGTATGTCTGTCAGACATGTTATTATCACATGCATCCCCTTGACCTATGAAGATATAAGATTATGAAATGTGTGATAATAGTAACCTTTGTATATATATATATATACATAAATTAAAATATGATGACATTTCATAAATTCCATTTTCACCTTCTGGGAAAGTGGTCTCAGACCTTTGGACTTTTGGACAGGCCTATACTGACAGACTTTTGGATGAATATGTATTTATGTAACATGTGTCTAATAATAATATAAGCAAACATACATGATGGTTTTTATTTATATGAATATATTTCATATATGGAAATTTAAAGTCCACATATTACATTCATGCACAGTATGCATGCTGGCATTTGATTGGTTGAAAGAATATGAACTCTGTAGAGGCTCATTGAAATACACATTGAATATGTTAACAAAGCATTAAATATAGTTGTTGTGTTTCTACTAATGTGTTCAAACCTGCACCCTCACACTACATGGCAGCTGCTTGCCTAGGATAAAATCTCTAAATTACAGCTGTAATTAAGAGTCTGAGTAGACTTTTCACTGTTTTGTCTGTATTTGTTGCTGTTTACAAGGTGATTTTCCATCAGACTGAGCCACTATTAAAAGTTGACAGTATTTGCTTATGGAGACTGACAGAGGTGTGGGTCTGATGCATGAACTAACTGTGCTGCTAAAGAGTCTGAAACAAGAAAGAGTGGACATCAACCATGAGTGTTTAATTAGGACTATCTATTAGTAGTGATCATGTTTTTGAGAACATTGTTTCAGCTTCTGACAACCAAAGCACAAGCAAATACACAGACAGGACAGACTCACCTCGCTCGATTTCAGTACCCCAAACAGTGGGTAGAGGAAGGCTGGGACCAGAGCAGCAGCACCGAGGGGAACGGCCTCCGACACCCAGTAGACGGCCGTCACCATCAGCACGTAGGCGCAGCACGCCTCCTGCAAGAAGAACAGTGAACACCTCATCAGAGCCAGTGATAATCATTGTTGCTCAATATGTGTGCAGTTTTGTGTCAAAAACGGCAGCTATCACACAAACACACACACACACGCCTTTTGGATATCATAAATCTTAGTGCCAGCTCTGGCTTCACCTGCACAGTCCCTCTAACACACACATGTACACAAACACAAACAAGTACACACACACACACACACGCTGATGCTGCATTAATCTGTTTGTGGTTGTATAATATCAACACAGCAGCCCCCCCTCATGCTGCTCTGTTGCAACCCCAGCAGGCTTAGTGACGGGCTCCCCGACCTTCAAAACTAAAGAGGGATCGCGTGACGTGTTTTAAGACCTGATGAAAATGCACCTTTCACATCAATTAAAGCCCAAATTCAAGCAGTTCCTATGTTTTCCATCACAGTTTTATTTCTAATATCTGGAGAGTGTTTAATTTGCTCCTCGCCCGCCCGCCCCAGAGTGAAACATAAGAGGTTCCCGCCACTGACACCTGCTGTGTGAGCCTTGTAGTACTTTTACATAAGCAGAACATCTTGCAGTAATGGGTCAGTTAATCTCAAATTAATAAATCCAGAGGGGGAGAATTAGCTGCAGGACTCCAGCATGAGGCGAGTCCAGACCTGTTGAGACCTCACAGCCACTACAGCACCGGATTTCTCACAAGTACTCTAATATGACCCACCTGCTGCTCAGCGTGCTGCACTGAGCACAGCTTTAACCTAACTGGAAACAGTGTAAATCACATCACAGGTTGCACGCCACTTTTTGTGGCCTATGATGATGATGATGATGATGATGATGATGATGATGATGAGAAATTAAAATATGAAAATTATGACTTTATATATATGTATGTAGATAGAAAATTGGAATCTGGAAATCACAGACAGTTGTGATTTTATAGATATGTATTTACCATCAGGGTCACTGATCATGTCAGACAATTAGTGGCAAGAAACACTCTGAGAAACATCCTGTTCACTTGATGTCTGGGTTCCAAAACTCAGAAAAGCTGCAACTGTTGTGTCTCTGAAGGCTCATATATTCCTCTGCTCCTCATCAGTTATTGAAACAAATGTGAAACTTCAGGCCCAGCTGTCTCCTGCCTCCACTGGAGTTGACGCCTGACTGGTCCTCCACCAGTCATTATCATGTGATTTCCATTAGAATCATATGATTGGTGGATGGGATTTCACAAGATCACCTTGTACCAGCCCAAAACACAACATTTTGGTCATGTCAGGCTTTTACAAAGTGTGTGAGACTGATACAATGTACAACAATTGCAATGCAGAGACTGACATCAGCTGATCACATTCATAGATGATGAGTATGGGTATCAGTGTGACTGCAGCATCACTAAGGCCACAAGCAGCTAAAGACACTGAGTAAATCCAAACATTTAAATCTGGGGTCAAAGTGTCAGCCCTCTGGACACCTGAAAGACCCACTTCTGTCCATTCACATCTGACATCTGATGTTAATTCTTTTTCTTGTCTTGGTCTTTTATGTAAAAGTTTTTCAACTACCTGTATGTGTATTTTTGAATTGCATTTTGCTAGCAAGAATTAATCAAATCAAAATCATCTGATATAGTCACTCAGAGTTTCCTGTGTGGGTGTGAGCATGTTGGGTTTTCACAGTGAAGTTATATTCATTCAGTGGGGCATGAAAACAAGTTTCTGTGCAGACTGAGTGGCCTGGGAACTTAGAACATGGCAAAACAGCCCCGATATTAACCTCTCAATAAAGACGTTAAGTTTATCCAGTGAGGTCTGAAAACAGAAGTAAGAACACTCACACTGACTTGTTTGGTGATAAATGCTATAAGGATTCTGTTTGCATACATAATCTCTGTCCAGGTGTCAAGTTTGTCAGTACTAACACACCTGAACACGCATACTGGGCATGTGTGAGCAGACTGTCTGTTATGCACTTGTCAGGGACTGGAATAACTGGGCCCAGATGCAGACCCCAACACAGAAACCAATATCGGGAAACAAAAGTAATTTATTCAAGCACACACAGGAAACAGAAATACTGTGAGACATAGACACAAGGGACGAACACAGACGATCCAACACAGGACCATGGGAAAACACACAAGAGAGCGAAGATGGGGGGGGGGCAATCAAACACAGGAGGGAAGGCACAAGAAGACAAGACAGGAACTTCAAAATAAAACAGGAACTAAACAGGGAACGAGAGACTCAAACCATGACAGCAGCTGGTCAGCTGCAGATATTATCTTGAATGAAGACCAACACAGACAGCTGTAACATTAAAAGGTTCAAGTCAGTAATTTGTTATCCATGTTTCCACACTCACAGTTTTCAAACTAAACCAGCTCCAGCTATATTTCCAAAAGATTTACAGGCTACAACCTGTGGACTATTGTGGACAACATAGGGGCGATGCGTTTCAGAAAGTGTGGACGTCGCCTGCGGCCACACTGTGCCCCTCCGTGGCTGCTACACTGTGGATTTACAGGAACTTGGCAAGAGCAAAGAGGCATTTCCCAGCATTAGGCACAGCTTCTGGATTACACTGAGAACAGAACGAGGTGTTTGAGTTCATAATCAAAGAAAACCTTGCAGCGGTTTCAAACTCCTCAGGACAAACACCAACTTCACAAAGAGAAAATAAAAGATGAAAAAAAAGTCTTGCTGGATAGTTTCAATCAGAGGGTTTGTCTCCTTCAGGAAACATGAGGTAACTGGGGAGCCTGATAACAGCAGTCAAGCTCAGCTGAAAATGTAGCTGCTGACCTGAATGGCAAGAGGAAAAGAGAGGTGGCACACAGGAAGGATAAACAGATAAACAGGGATGAATAAACAAACATGCACACAGATGGACTGATTCAGCAGTCACTGACTATTGATTATTGGCCTTTGATTTTCAGGGGACAGCAGCTTCAATCAGGTCCTCAAACATTCACCTGGGCCTCTGCTCTCTCTGAGCTGTTGCACCAGTTAAAGCCAAAGTGCTGTGTCAGCAGAGAGGCAGCTACCAGTGATGTGACCTCTGTGATAACCAGACTTTATCCTGAGACGTGTCAGGGACCACCGGTCAATACAGATACAGATGGAGGAGAGACTGTTTGCTCTGTCGTCAGATCTGCTTCTGTTTCATATGCTACTCCTTGCAGTTTTTGTTTTCATCTGCAGATATTCTTTCATCTCCAAAGTGACTGACGTGCAGATGCTGCAGAAAACAGAGAGGCAGCTGCTGCTGAGACGAGCAGCAAAGATTGGGATCCAGGCGAAAGTTCACTTGACTTTCTGAGGCAGCAAAAGAATGTGTTGCTGGACAGCCAGAGGTGAAATGGACTGTGTGTGTGTGTGTGTGTGTGTGTGTGTACCTCAGCAGTTCCTCTACATTAACAAATTTCACAGGGTTTGAATCTTAGAGGAACAATCACATCTTTCCTGTGATTCTCCACCTCGCACTGACAAAACCTAACCACACAGAACTGTATTATTCTTATTAGCTGTGTAAGTCTGAAGAGGTTTAAGGCTGTCTCAACATCTGTAGATAAACTGTGAGTCATATCTATCTATCAGTATCTAATAAATTTATTTGTGCCCTGTTTGTGTTTTATTTCTCTTTGAAGCTACACATTTTTTGTCGTTTTCTCTTGTGTGTGTGTGTGTGTGTGTGTGTGTGTGTGTGTGTGTGTGTTACTGATCAGAAGCAATGAGTCTTTTCGCTGTGTGGATCGAAGACACTGTGTGCATCAGTGTTTGTACAGCCGGTTCATTAATCAACAAACTGAAACAATAGTTGATAGATTAATCGAGAGACAAATAATCATTGCAGAGCAGCAGCTTTTGATCCAGTAACCCTACTTAAATCAACCACTTCTTCAACCTAAGCAGCCATGAGTGTGTGTGTTTTTTTTTACCACTAATAAACACACAACTTACTTGATAATAGACCAGATTCTGATTCATAAGCAACACCACATCCATACTTCTTTGTTCAGCTCATACAGGCATTGCTGGACACCTGAAGCACAGAGTCACAACTTAAAGAGCAACTTTTCCCAAATCATGGATGCACACTACTGTCCTCTGTAGATGGTTGATCCCTCTGCAAGAAGGATCATCCACCCTGACACATGCAGAGGTGTGAAGTATCCTCCTGCCCCTTGCACTTCCTCTTTCAAGCTGCTAGTTTCCCTTGTTGAGTCCTGCATGTGCAGAAATACAAGCATTAACCTGCACAGCTGAGAAATGAAGCCAAGGCTGAAGAACGACAAACTGCACTTCCTCCACTGACCACTAGAGTGTGGCTCAGTCAGACTCCCATGTTAAAACTGTACAGCAGAAACCACAAAACCAACAGAACCAATTTCTAGTCCCGACAGAAAATCTCCTCCTTTTTGTCACCTGTTCACATCTGATTATGGCTTAACCTTAAGTATACGTGAGAGTGTGGCCTCTTTGAGTGACAGGTAACTGGCATGAACCAAAGTCTCTGCCCCATCTTTTGGCCTGTGTTTGGATTGGCTGGAAGATAGGAGTCAAACAGTGGTGAGATGGTGACAGTGGAGCAGCTCACTCTGAGCTTCAAAACTGCTCCACAGAAACCTGTGGATGTCATCATGGAGGCAACCTCCGTCTTTGTTTATACTCTATTATGAATACATAATCAACAGGTTTTGTTACAGTTTGTAACAATGAACAATTTGAATTCTTATTGACGTGATTGGTGTATGCTAAAATGCTACTGTATAACATTCAGGAAATATAGGTGCAAATAAAAGCAGATGGTGTGATACATAAAATATTTGCTGTTCATGTGAGCTGCAAACATGAATCAGAATACTTTAAAAAAAAAAAAAAAAAACAAATGTCAGCAAACCAACTGTTATATATGGTTTGCACATGTTGAGCCAAGAAGATTTGATTTCCCTTGACAATAATGTTTGCATATGTTCTCTGTATCTGCCAGTAAGACTAATAACTTAACATGTCCATGATCTTAAACTCAATAGTGATCTTAATCACTCCATAAACTAACCTTTTAGCTAGTTAACAGTTAATTATAAAAGTGTTAGCACCAGTGTCTTTGTCATGTGGCCTGTTGGTAAATATTAACCAGATGGAGCCTGGTGTCAACAGGAGGGTTTAGTATCTACATGACCTGAAACTTGATTCAGCTGAGAGGGGAACTTTTCCTCCTCGAGCCCCCCAGTTTTTCATTTATTTATTTGTTTGATTTTTTTTTACAGCTGAGAGGACAGTTTCTGAACATGTCACAGCTGAACTCATTGATTGCCTCATCAACTCCCTGTTATCCTGCACGTGTTATCAACTCAGGACATGGAGATGATTGGTATTTAGAGAAAAACACACAGTGATAGACAGATTAGGTTATAGCTGCTCTGCAAGAAACTGAACCAATCAGCACACACACACATGATGTAAACAGACAGATATAGGTAAGGTCTTCAGTTGGGGATCGCGGGTCATTACAAAGACATACAGCAAAACCGTTTTAGAAAAACTGCAGTATGTCACATGCAGCCACATGAGAGAGAAAGGGGAGAAGGCTGGTGTCCAACTTGAGAATGACCAGAGACACCACATCAATGTAACTCCTCTGTGTGTGCATGTCACAAATATCAAATAAAGTTCAATATGGCCTCAGACTGGATGACCATCTTGTAATATGACATTGTAATGAGGACATTAAAGACATTTCCATAGATTACTGCTCTTTGATCATAATCCCTTTCTTACATAAGGAGTTTGTCTTGTGTTCAATACAACAAAAAGTATCTCCGCATCTCCACATGTTCTGTCAACAAATCCCAGTGAAAATGAAAATGTGCATGTTAAAGACAGCGCGAGGAGTAAATAGCAACCACCAACGCAACAACATATCTCATGTATCACTCAGACACTAAGTGCCTGTTTCTTTAAAATTCCAACGCTTTCTGCTCATAAATAACAAGAAAATCATTAAATATTAAGAATTATTCTGAACATTATATTTCCCACAGGACCCTAAAGGCAGCGTGATGTCATTTGAAGGGTCATGAAGTCAGTTTATCGCCACAACTGAGCTAGTAGTCTGCTGACATGCACAAAATGGCAATGCTAACATGCTGATGTTAAACAAGGATAATGTTTACCATTTTCAACAGCATGCTAACAGAGATGTTCTGAGACTGATACTGACTAAAATACACAGAAACTACTGATAGTTTCACAGATGGATCAAACATTTCACACAAAACAGTAGCCAGCACAGGAAGTTGCTACTAAAGCCAAGAACTGGTTTATGGCTAAGAATGTGTTAGCCATTAACAAAATGTTAGCAACTTGGCTACATGTTACAAGTCCCACCAGTAAAGGCAAAACATGTAGCCTAAAGCTTTCATTTCAATGGGCCAGGACAACTAGTGCCTGTTATTTACTTTATCATATTCTTATTATTTATCTTATGATTGACAGTCAAATCAGATCATATATATAAGATCCTATCATTCATGTTCTAATCAAAATGAGGTATTAGCTGATGGACAAGTTCAAGTACATAATAAATCAGAAGAGAGGCGGAAAAAAGAGCATCTAGAAACATTAGCATAAACACAAACTACAGCTGAGACAATGGGAGGTCAGTAGTTTTCCAGGTATTGGGTTGTAAAACTGTTTTTTAGATACATAGACATTCTGAGTAACCAAAGTTATCACAGCTCATCCTGAAATGTCTGCAAGTCATAGCAATGTATCCATTTAATCTAATGCTACACACAAGAACCTTATGGTGGCACTGGAGGAAAAGTCAAAGGATCAATAACATCAGTAGGATTCATCCCCAGGGGAACATGCATTGTTGCTCCATCAAATAGTTGGTGAGAGATGTCAGTCTGGACTAAAGTGGACTAACTAACCCAGAGCCACACAGCACAGCTGACACTTCAACCTACTGGGAACGTTCCCCCACATCGACATCCGTTTTCCCGGGGATGCAAAATGGCACACGTGTGACTGCATGACATGATTCATATCGGCCATTGGCTCTGCCCCCGTGCCTCTGACCTGTCCTGACTCCGTCCAGCAGATGTTCTGTCCTGCAGCAGCTGGACTCAGTGCCACTCCAAACACACACACACAAGTGTCACCCTGAACGCGTGTCACATTCCTCACGCAGTCTGGGGTCCCTGGTGTGGTAAGAAAGCCACGTGGGGCCAAAATCCAGTGTGGTGGTGGGTTGATTATATAACTTAATTGCTTGGATTGTTTCTTTCTTTTTCTTTGTAGTGAAGTTGTTTGTTCTTTTGTTCTTTCTTGGCCTCATCCTGCGCCACCCACTCCTGCCAAACACCCGCAAGCCCTGACATAACAGCAGGGCTGCTGGGCGTCGGAGCTGACGGACAACGTGACAGCACATAACACTGGCTCTGAATATTAATGCTGCTACAACAAACACAAACAGCTGGGACACACACAGGCTCATATATAACACATCACACATTGTGTAGCTGCTGTTTAGCTAAGCACTAGAGTAGAGTTGGACTAGAATAGACAAAACACTGATTAAACTAAAATCAGAAGATAAAGCCATGATAAGAACACACTGGACTAAAATAATTTAAAATAACAGTAGAATTAAAAAAAAAAAACTAACAATAAAGAGTAGAGCAGTTCAGGTGAATGTCTGTGGGTTGGTGACGTTGTTGAATTGAGAATGCTGATGATGTTTGGGACAAAGGACTTTTTGAAATCACCTTTGGCCAAAGGGACACAATTATTAATTAATATTAAATCCCCTACAAAGAACTTTTAACTGGATATGCAAAAGTCTCTTGTTCCTGCTGATGTCTCTGTGTGACCTACAACAGAAAATGAGGGAAGATAAGCTATTTCTAAATAGTCTAACTCTTTACCTTCAGGAGGCAGAGGACAGGTCGGTCCACCGGACGACAAAACAATGTACGGCACTCAGACCGGAGGAGACAAGGCTATTAATTAGCATTGAGTTGTTGCTACGCTAGCAAGTAAAAACTGAAATCAATTTCATTGCTATATTTTCATCATGGCTGATATTGGGACAGGATCCGCAAAGAGAAACCTAATGGTTTTGTCCACAGGGGTCACCAAAATTAATACAAGATGAAAGTTCCTTGTAGGGGCTTTAATATGGACAATAGTTAATGGACACTCACCTGTGGTATTGTAATCCATTAGAACATGTTCCTTTTAAAGTTAAATCCAGTCAGCCTTTTCACCTGATCCACATACTGTTTTTGATGACATGACAAATGTCAATACTGACATTAATGAGCTGAGCTATCGATATAAGACTAACAGACATAACATGGTGAGCAGGTGTGAGAATCTTTTGTATATCAGATCATCTGGTTATTTCTTCACTCTTCATTGTGTGTAATTTTTTTTTTTTTTTACAGTTGTGGTGATAACACTCTCTCCACCTCCCTACGCTCGTATTTGAGTATTTTGGAATAACCCAAAATTCCCCCCCCCACCCCCACCATTAGTTGGATGAGAAAAACAAGGTACAACCTGAGATGTACTCATGATCTCTGAGGATTCTGGGAACATGAGCACTCACCTCCAACCAAAGATGGTGGGGTCTTGATGGTTTTTCAGGGAAGAAATGCTTAGTAATGTGATGTGGTGATAAGTCATGTCAGGCACAAACAGGTGTTGATGCGGATCATTTGGACCATAGACTGCAGATGCGAAATGCTGAACTTGTGTTTCCTGCTCATGCCTTTACTGATGCCAGGAAGTCAAGCTGTTCTCAGGGCAGGATCAACATGGCTGCAGTCTGGCATGAGTGCACGTTAACAGTAGGGAAGCACCGTTCCAGCTTTTTCAGTCCGAATGTTGATACCGATACCTGGGTTTAGCATATCGGGCGATACCTGATACAGATCCAATACCACTGTTGAATGAATAAACTGTACATCTTGCCATGTGGAAGACAGTGAAGGCATCAGGCTTGACTTTGCAAAAATTGTTGCTCTGTGTTTGTTGTCTACCTGCACGCTGCTGACGTGCATCACAAACATAGAACTGAAGTGAATAGATCGGCGTCATGGATCAGCTCCTTTATCTAATACCTCATCTAGCTATTTAGTCAATATCTGGGCCGATATCTGATCTTAATATCGGATCGGTGCATCCACAGTTAACAGGCAAACCAGACAAATCACATGTCTGAGCGTCAATGAACGCAACTCACAATCCTTTAAACAGTTCAGCTTGAAGCAGCTCTGCACACACACTGCACTGAAGATCAAGTTAATTTAGTTTGTGTCAACAGATGTGAGTGTTTCTCCTCACACACAAACACACACTGACAGACTGCAGGTGAAGCTGCACGTTGGGTTCGTGCTCATGGAGACAGTCCTACTGTTCACTGTGCACATTCATGTGTCTGGACGCATTTGCTAAAAACAAACTGCAGCTACAAAAAAAGAGAGAGAAACAACTCAGTGAGCCTCAATCAGAGTCAAGCTTTTCTCCCTCTCTCACTCTTCCTACTCTGATCTCCATCTCATCAACATGTCGTGACATCTCCTCTCCACGCACACAGCTCAGCTGATGACCAGGACAGCTCAGGACAAGCATTCATCAATTCATCAACACAAGACAGAGTGGCTTTTGACTGGTGCTCTCTCACTCTCTCTCCCTTACACACACACACACACACACACACACACTCATACACACACACACACACAGCAAAATCCCATCAGGACAACACCAGCCATCAGCAGCAGTCAGGAGGCACATCAACACATCAGCTGGAGGTTTTGTTTACTGCTTTATCGGATGTTTTCTAGGTATTTATTAATTAAATCCACAATATGCTGTTTTTTACATAGAATGACTTTATAGCTCATATTAAATGTTGAAATAAAAGGGATTGTTGTAATATGTTTAGCAAGTTCAGTATTTTGATCTGTGTTAGCTGTGTTTGCCTCTTGTGGTATCTCTGTTCTAACACTACACTAACTTGAATGGCTTCTCATCCACTCTCTAATACTGTGGTGACCGTGGTGTATCTGTGTTTGCCCATGTCATACATTTACTGACACTTTACAGTCTATAATACATTCTTGTTTTCCAGTGGGTTTCCAGTCATAGGTTACAGTTTTAGTGGGAAGTAGTTTTCTGGACCAATAATAATATTTATTATGATTAAAATGACAGTAGTGATAGTAGTACTAATAGTTATCTGTGTTGCAGTTATCCACGTGTCTTTACTCACACTGGTGGGGTGGATGAGCGGTAGTGGAAGCAGGGACAGCGGGATGAACACCACGACGATCAGCTTCCTCGCCTTCCACAGCTTCCTGAACAGATCCATCCTGGCTGCGGCCTCCAGCCTCATGGGTGACCCGGAGCTCTGGAACGGACCGGCCTCAACTCAGCAGAACCGGGTGTGAAAGTCTTGAAACGGGGGCGGGGGGTAGAGTGAAACCACCGCTGACCGTTTGGAGAGCTGGAGGAAGTGGAGGTGGTGGAGGAGGGAAAGCGCAAAGTTCCGTTCTGGCTGTGCGCTTTTACGCACGGTGAGCGGACCGGTGTGCGTCCCTGTCAGGTGGGTGAGCTGCTCGGATCTTACTTTGTCCAACGTGAGCTTTACTTCCGCCGTGTTTGAGCCTCGTGCACTTAACCTCGCGCTGCCTCCTTTCCTCTGTGTGGTGGATGCTCTCAGAAGCATCAGGTGAGGCTGCCGATACATTTATGAGCCTGGATAGGTATGCTAATTAATCACTGCTTTGCTCCGCCTTTGCTGGCTGTGTGTCGACCAATCAGGGCTGAGCAAAGTTTTGCACAGGGCGTGGGGTTGCGTGCGTGCATAGGTCAAGAGGTCATTACATCCAAACTGTCTAAAGGAATATTTACTGATAAAGAGAAAACTCTGTGGACTTTACAATATTATTTCAATCTTAGGGATTAAATTGAGAAAACTATGGAATATACATCCAGAGGACAATTTGGAAAAACAAAACAGAATATTAAACATATTTAAATAATATCATAGTCCACAATATTATTGTATGTTTTAGTATGTTTCAAGCAGCACGTCATGTCAAAATGATGAAGAATTTTATTCAGTCTGTTTATAATAAATTCACAGTTATTCATCTATAGTTACATTGATTTAAATCACATGCTCCCTCACAACAGATGGTCTTGGAGCATGGTCAGGACAGAATCAGAGTTTAGGCTGCAGTCCCACGCTGCCCCCTAGAGGACTCAGCTAGTCAGTGCGTTCTGTGTCTATCCAGACACCAGCCTGAGCCTGAAAAGAAACTCATGAATGCCACAGTCTGCACAATGATTTAAAGGTAGAGTCTGGAGGTTTGTTTGTTGCAGTTTTTAAACAAAACATTCAAACTGGACCCCTCCTCTCGGGCTCAGCTGTGCAGCCTCCTGCCCCTGACAGCAGCAGCAGTTGTCAGGACTGGAAAGAAAAGGAAATACAGTGTGAGTGAAGCGCTGGAGCCGCGGGCTGAAACCTCGCCGTCAGCGGTAACAGGAGCCTAAAGGCCTACGCTGCGACGAGTACGAGGGCCGTTGTGGTGAGCTGGGAAGCGGGTGCTAGCTGCGAATGCTAGCCGCTACCGGTAGTGGAAGTTAGCGTCGAGCTAGCGGGTGTTAGCCGTGGTGGAGAGCATCCGCCAGTAGCACTCACAGCAGGGCTAGCTGCCCTCCTACTTGTGCTTCACGGAGCTTCACCTGCTCTGTCATTGGCTGGAGAGAAAACACAGACTCTCCACCCAGAAACGTCCCTGTGCACAACAAAACAAAGCAAAAGACCAAAATACAGGTTAGGGGGGGGCTCTGCAGACACAGCCACCACCACACACAGTCTAGCGTTTATTTTTGAGCAAAAACCTCCAGACTCTACCTTTAACTAGGAGGTTCATGTTGGTCATATTATAAGTTTGTTCACACCCTTCTAGAGCAGGGGCAGCAGGTTCAACCACGGGTCAGTGTGGCACAGGCAGCCTGTGATTTTATTTCTTAGGAATTATTTTGAATCAATATTTTATAACTCTTGCTTTTCTGACAGTAAATGCTGCTGTTTCCATTAGTAACCATGGCCCAGTAGAACTACAGAAAGTTGTGTCAGTACCCATTTGACACTTTTCTATCCTGTATTTCAAGACTGATGATATAATTGAGGGTTTATCACAAAGTATTTCGATTGGATCTGCACTTGTATGAATTTGTGAGAAACCATGTGTTCTGGTAAATCAGGCTGAAGCCGTGGCTTTAAAAGTGTCTGAACCATGAACAAAGAGGATTATATTGTTTGGTCTGTGTCATTTTTCTGGGAGGTTTATCAGACTTGAATTCAGCGCCATGTGCTGTTCAAGCCCCTCTCTGTTACCGAAGAGGGCTCAGTAGCTTCAGAGTGCACGCCTCTTCACGTGGGAGTGGTATTAGATGTTACACAGTCATGTTTACTGGGATTAATGAGAGCCTGTTATTTAAAAATAAATCAAACTACAACTGCCACCATGTGGTTGTATACCAGTCTCACTTGTTTCAAGTTACACCCTTGTTTATCAGAAATGAGACCTTGACCTTTGACCTCCAAAATGGAATTACTTTGTCTATGGGTCTCAGGGGATATTTGTATCAAATTTGAAGATATTCCCATGAGGTGTAACAGAGATACTGTTTTCATGAGACCAAAATTATGTTTTGTGAGGTCACTGTGACCTGACTTTTGACCTTTAGCTGTCAACATTCACCCACTTTTTTTTTTTACTTTAGTCAAAAATTGTTTCAAAAGTTGTACAAGTGCAGGCTCTAGTCCTCAAGAGCTCAAACTTTACAAGTTCAACAGCAGCTACTTCCTGATATCAGCAGCTCAGCCGAGCACAGGTCCCACTTCAACACTGTACCTGACTGTAATGGGACAAACTCATCTCAAGTCAAATCTCCACAGACAGAAAAACTGTATCCAATCTGTATTAGATAAAAATCTAAGGCAATGTACACTGCCTCTGTTCACTTTCATTTATAGATATTTATCATTATTGAGATGTGCTGGTGTATTAGTGCAGAAGCCCACAGAAGCAGACTTATTGTTAAACTTCCCACTACCTTCATGTAATATTGTGTTTTATAAATAGACATGAGATCAAATGTTATCTTCCAGAAGTATTTTATAATCAAATATTAAAATACTACAGACACAGAGCCACCAAATTAACAGAAGACTACCTGGACAACCACACGCAACAAACTGCTGATACTTGCCACAGTATGACGGTCCTCTCATCTTCAAATAATAGTCGCTGTCTCTGGAAAAACATCAAAACAATTGTAGAGTAAAACTGGTTTCAGCTTTGAGTCTAGTTCTGCCACACAAGTCAGGTACCAACACATACTTAATATAGGACACCTCCAGATATTTGATGGACTCTGAATGAATCTTCAAGTTCAGAAATGAAGACAGAATCAGAAACCAAATTTGTAGATGTTCCTTCAAGGCGTTACTGATATATGGGTAGGCCATCATCTTGATTTGTAATGTCACCATACCTTTGACCTTTGACCCTCAATCAGTTCATCTGTGTTCACCCACTGTGGTGATATCACAGTGCACTGACACACCCTGGACTACACCTGAATACCAGTGCAGCAGGTAAATCTCCAGAGGTCATTAAGACCATTTATCTCTATAAAACATGCAGTGTGTGTGTTTTTTTTTTGTTTTTTTTTTACTGACATCATCCATAAGTCACAAACACCTTGAACACATCAGGTTGACTGAGGGAACACTACGTGAGAGGAGTGCATTTAAAACCCAGTGGAGCATGGTCACATGATAAATGTTCACACATACTGTGAGCAGCGTTTCCACTCGCTCAACAACAAAACAGCTTTTCCTCCATTGTGTAATGAGGATTAATTCTTAGCTTCTCATCCAGCAAACAAGAAGAGAAGAAAAATAAGTGGCTACGTGGTAAAAGCAGGGAGACATTAAGAGGGATTATCCACCAAGAAATGAGATTTATTACAATTATAATGACAAGAGAACAGAGGAAATGTGATATCTAAAGCTCAAATGCTGTTGATACACACATATACATCTTTAACTCAGGTCGCTCCACAAGTCATAGTGTGTGTGTGTGTGTGTGTGTGTGTGTGCGTGCGTGCGTGTCTCCTCTTCACTGGACATTATGTAACCCAATCTCTGTTAACTAATTCTCTCTAAACCTCTTTTAGTCTTAAACTGTGAAACTTTGTCAATGGCTTCACACTTCACACAAGTAGTGTTAGGAGTGTGTGTGTGTGTGTGTGTGTGAGAGAGAGAGAGAGAGAGAGAGAGGGAGAGAGAGAGAGATAGAGAGAGGGGAAGAGAGAGAAGGAGCTGTCTTTGGACTGTGAGAGGAAGCTGGAGAACCCAGAGAGAACCCACACACCACACAGAGACCATGCAAACTCCAGGACTTGAAAGCCTAGGCACAGGAATTGAACCCAGAACCTTCTTGCTGACAGGCAACATTTTAATGTAGTTTCATTCACAATCACTAAATAAAGGTTCAGAACCTCTTTTTTGTCTGATTGGCTCCCTGGCCTGTTGTAATTAGAGCTCCAGAGGAAAACTGAGAGATGAATTTGTTTTTGAGATGGTGTTTGGTTTTTAGATATATAAATATTTAACTCTATAGAAAACAAAATAAAACACAGAAGACAAGGAAAATATGGAGCTTTAAGATGCTGCATGTGAGTGTTTTTCTGAGGGCAACCCTCTGGGCCTTTCAGGTATTCAGCAGAGGCCTAAGAAAAAATATTTAAAGATTTATTGTACTCCTAAATTATTCTATTTGTTTGTTTGTTTTCACTACGTAATTGAAATAACACCGGTAGTAATACTTTCTAGATTATTGTTAGAAACTTGTCTTGGCAAACAATGGGTTTATATAATGGACCAATCACAATTCTTCCTCTGGTGGCATCTGGGTGAATCAGTGACACCTGTAAGGCCTGTGTAATTCAAGTGAATGTGGATCAGATATAGTGACAGGTGTCTTAGCCAATCATATTATGTTGAATTTGTAGATTAATAGAAACTCCATTTTCAAGATTATCTTTAAGGGAACACTTGAGTTTTTCTATAAAGGTCGGAGATCACCCAGTTTACCAGGATTAGTGAAACCTAGCAAGAGCTACCGGAGGTTTTTCAAGATGGCAGACATGGGTCACATGCAGGCCGCGCATCAACAAGCTGGGATTGTTTGGCGCCCTGGTCCAGCGCGGGATTCAGTCATTTGAGTTGCAGCTCTGAACAGCTCTGAAACATCAGTCTGCTACTGAGTGAGCAACAACAGCAGAACTTCAGCCTACCTGTTGGCTGCTGGGCTCCACTCCTCACCTGGTGGCTGCTGCTGCTGCTGCTGCTGCTGCTCGGAGCCTTCTCCGGTCTTTCACCGGCAACAATGTGGATTCATCAGCTGTTAATGTGCTGCCTGTCTGACCCACCACCGGCGTTATTATATCTCTGCCTCCCATCGCTCGCCACGCCTGTCGGAAACATGTCCACGCGGATCAGGTTTTTCACTCATCATTCCGCAAAGAACTCCGGACGACACTTGGCCACAGTGTGTTAGGTAGCCTAGCTAGGCCAGCTAACGTCGACGTGACAACAACAACTTCGGACTCTTCACCATCCGCTCTCTGACGAGCAGGGCTCCTCTCCTCCAGGACATCCTGGCACACCGTGAGTTGAACTTTCCGTGTTTTACAGAAACGTGGCAACAACATCCTAATGACTTTTCCCAGCTGAATGAATCTACTCCTCCTGGGTTTGTTTACATCTGTCAACCCCTGTTTCTGGCGAAGGAGGAGGTACCCGGGCAAAGTTAGATCGCTCACTCCAGTATATTCGGTTGAAGATGTATCTGATAATAGATGGATAGAAGCTCTTGCTTCAGAATATCTTTGTCTGTTGCTTCATGGGCACAAGTTGCTGGTTGTTAACCCTGGTGGTCTCATTGGGATGATTTTAGTGATGAGTTTTGTGTCTTAATTTTTCCTACACTTGAATTCATGTTGGGTATGACAGTGTTCAGGCACATGAGCCAGTTAAATAAATTGATAGATAAAGATAAATCCCATACTAATAAACCTTTTAACATGCTGAACTTCCATGTGAGAGAGCTCTGGCTCTTTTTATTGTTCTGTTTGATTGATTATTGCCAGGTGTGGTCCCGTGCTCCTACTGAAGGCCCAGGGTCTGGGGCTATGACCACTGCTGTATGGAACAGTGGTTAGCAGTGTTGTCTCACAGCAAAATGGTTCTGAGGACCAAATGCAGAGTTAAAAGCAGTCGTAGAGATAAAAAATAGACTTTCATCAGGTGGCCAAATGAGTCCTAATGTTGGTTTGTTACTGCTGGATGGGAAAACAAGCAAACAGTCTTGCTACTAGCCACATCATTTTAAATTGTGGTAACATGTTGATGGGGGCAGTGTTACTTGGTGGCCAAAACCCTGTGGAGTGCGCGTGTTCTCCCTGTCCCTGAGTGGGTTCTTCTGAGTCCTCCCACAGTCCAAAGACATGCACACTGGGTTAATATGTGACTCAGATACCCATAGGTGTAGGTGTGAGTGTGTGAAGTTGTATAGAGTGTATGTCAGCCAGTGATAGATTGGTGACCTGTCCAGGGTGAACCCTGCCCTGACTTGCTCCAGCCAACATATGGTTACAACAGAACCCACCGTTTCTAGATTTAATGTAATATTGACGTGTGCTGTGTGTGCTCTATGGAACTGCATGATGACTTGGTACATTAGCAAACACTCCAACCATGAGCTAGCATGCTAGTTACAGCTGGACCTCCCCCGATACAGGGGGTTTTCCTGTCCTACAGGGCAAATGTAAATTATTCCATATGTGAAGAAAAACTTTATAGTTGTAAATACACAGACATCATGTTTTAGACCAGGGGTCTTCAATGTTTTTCAGGCCAAGGACCCAAACTGAAGGAGAGACGGACCAGGGACGCCCTAGTATATATTGTATAAAATAATAATATTAAACTGGACCTAGTGCCATGTATAAACATACCTCATTATTGTGAATTCCATTCTAAGCTATTCAAATAATACACAGGTTCATATATTAAACATGTACAGTGATTAGGGGGGCCGTGCCACTTCCATTTATAAACAGACCTTGTTAACTGATACCATCTTTCAATTGTGTGATAATCATGCAAACAAGCTATTGAAATTGCCGTTTTTTATTTTAAACATAAATGTTGAAACAAAAAAATATCCTCCGGGACCCCCTGTTGAAGTCCTCTGTTTTAGACATCAAAACTACAAACCACATGAAAAACCATATTGCATTTGGTGGCGGGGTGGTGGGGTGCTGGTTCACTGACGTGGTGTGCATATGGAAAAACTGGATCTAGACTCCAGTTCGAGTAATTTATTGTTTGGGGGGAGACTTGCATCCACAAGTAAGGTGGGTAGGTAAAAGGTTAGAGGGCTGGGTTATATAAGCTCAGGGGGTGTGTGGTGATGCAGGCATGGTGGAGTCTTGTGATTTTACTCATACAGAATATACAGAGTATACTTATGTATACAAGTGGGGTTACCTCAGGTGGGATAACGTTCAAATTGCAGTAATTCTAATAACCACAAGATGGTGCTGTATCCTTCTCTAGATTAACAGCTGTGTTCAGTACAGTGTACTGCTGTGTATCATTATTGTAGACAGGATGTTTATGCAAGATGTTTATATCTTTTCAATATGCTGCATGGGAAGTGCTTCATCTTAGAAACACTATTTTAAGAAGGGTGATTCTTTTTTTCCAACTGTTTTGAAAAGTAATATATTATGTAGCTTTATCCAAACATGTGTTTACCATTTGGAAACTTTTTAGTGTGAAGTTTTTTGCTCTTTCTTGTGGTCTTTGTTGCTGCTGATGGACCAGGGCCTGGTTGTTTCTGCCTGGATTAAAGCTTAGTGATCTGAAATGTAAATAGAAACGTTGTGCCAGATTGCAGCAAACTCTAACCTCAGATTAGGAATCACATCCAAAACACAGAGGACACACATACACAAACAACCATGAGCGGACATCGACTCATACACACACACACACAGATTGGGAACCAAATCTAAGCCACTCAAATCTAAATCCACAGCTCTTTCAGTCTTTCAGCCTTCACATAAACAAAATGATTTGAATTTGTGACTTTTCAAATAATTGATTTAAGTTCAGTCAGTATTCTTTTAGACATTCTGAGCTTCGGTTTCATTCCTATTTCAAGGCCGATGACATATGACACTGCATCAGTGTGACACAGTTTGTATCCTCAGAGGACATCATGCTGCTCTGCTCTCATCAGCCTTTCTTGGAACAATACCCACTAATCTGTTTCTCATCAGTTATTGACTCTAACTGCTGCCACGTCCCGCAGCGTAGATCAAATGGCAGATCAGACAAGCTCCAGGGGTCCATGTCGCTGCACATTCACGTTTATCTGTCTGACTGCTTATTTCTAATCTGACGCCGCTGCTCGCCTCCCAAATTAACGCCAAAGCTGCAGGGAGTCACCCAAAGCTCCGATCTTTACTTAAACCCTTCTAGTAAAGACTTAACAGCCGGAGCAGTATTTCTGTCTTCAGAGCCAAGCAAGAAGTTTTAACTACTGATGGTGCAGGCTCTGTTTTCTCATGTTTCATATTCTTTCCTCCCTTGATTTCCTTTATGTTTTACTCGTCTCCCCCCACAGAGATCAATGCCTTCAGTTTATCTCATCTCATTCTTCCCTCTGAGGCTGCAGTCCAGTTCTCAACATCTCCACGTCAGTCAGAACGTGTAGGTTCTTAAAATCTGTTCAGTTCAGTTTTCTGCAAACAAACCCATTAGTACTTGTACTCAGTGTGCTCAAGAACACTTC
Source organism: Caranx ignobilis (assembly GCA_021432705.1). NCBI lineage: Eukaryota > Metazoa > Chordata > Actinopteri > Carangiformes > Carangidae > Caranx > Caranx ignobilis. Next base: position 75,128,045 of record MU269990.1, on the reverse strand, counting down.
AAGGACACCCAAGCAATGGTTCCCAGTGGAGGATTATTCCCCTGCTGGTCTGGGGATTTGAACCAGCTGCTTTCCTCCCCTGATCTGACCTACCTGCTCTTCAAATCCCCTCCATCTTTTTTTGACCCCTGCTTTCCCTCTCTGGGGTCAGATGTGGTGTGTTGCAGCAGGAATCGGAGTCAGAAGCCCGATGACTCCACTAATCCATTAGAATAAACAAATGTAGATATTCTCATTAAAGTAGGAGAGTCATGAATCCAATCAGTGACAGTCCACGGATCTACAGGAGCAGGACCCTGAGAGTTGTTAGCTGTGTGTGATGCTGTGTCGTAGTGTCTGGGAAGGTTCAGTCACATGCAGAGCAGACATTTTCAAAGGACTAGGTCGACTCAGTGGGAGCAGACTGAAAGCTATGAATATGAACACTAAATCTTTGAACAGTATGAACACTTTGTTTTGTTAATTTCTTCAGGATGTGTCATTTAGTAACCTAACTAACCGATTGGTGATCAATTGGCCCCTCATCTTACTCAGTCTCATTTATAAAAGGCTTTCTTTTTATGACCCTCTGTTTTTTGTGCTCACCAGGTTCAACATGTAATAAACCATTGACAAGTATCATGTTGTAGGCCGACACCAATAACACTGACCACCTGCAAATTTTGTTGGAACACAGCTGTGATAACCATCACTCCGTTTCCAACACTGCTTACCTATGCAGGGAGGGGTTCGGGCTACCCATGCCACCCCAGTAGTGACATGTTATCACAATTCAAATTGATATGGTTGTATAGTTGGCCTGTTCAAAAGTTTGCTTGTTTACCCATCCAGCATTCACATTCTCTCAGAGCCGTGTTTACGATACGATACGATATGCTCTGACCTAAATTGTCCTCTTGCCACTCGCTTACTCTGTCTGTCCACTGATGGTATTTGGATTGACCACCTTCTAGAGCAGGCATGGGAAACTCATTCACCAAGGACCGGTGTGGCTGCAGGTTTTTGTTCCAACCAATCAGCGGCACACCAGACTTGACTCATTTAATCGACTTCAGACAGTTGATTGGTCAAACTGTGTGCTCTTGATTGGTTTGAACAAAAACCTGCAGCCACACGGCCCTTTGTGAAATAAGTTGCCCATGCCTGCTCTAGAGTATGAGGTCATATCTTCTGTCTTTCATGTAAAAAACAAAACAAGACAGTGACACGATGTTAATCTCAATTTAGGATCTATTTGTCAAGTCATAACTCTCATGCTATGTTCACAGTATTACCCACTGTTGGCAGTCGGTTGGGTGTTTGTCTTGCATTTGCATGCACAAGTCTCAACAAACAAACAGATCCAACTGTAGCTTCATGTGCGTATGCTGGATGACTGAGACCAGAGTGTAGCCAGTGCTGAAGTTTAATCAAAGTGTCAGTGGGGTAAAGAGAACAGCAGCTTAGCAGGCACTGCACAGAATCCTGTTTCAAACTCAGGGCCAATCAGAGCTCAGCCTGGCCTCATTATCCCCTGATTTCTCACAAGAGCTTCTCCAGACCTCCATCATCTGAGCCACGGTCACAGATTACTTGAAGCTCGGTGAGGGGGCTGTCTTGTCCTGTGTTAACCTCTCATCAGAGGACAGTCCTTCAGTCATGTGTGACCCTGTGCATCTATGTATAGCTTTGGTTATTGGCTTTGAATGCTGCTGTGCTACACACATGTGTAAATGTAAGCATGAGTGTACGTATCCATGCATGGTGAATATCTAAAGGGACACTTACACTGTGTGATGTGCAAATGTGCATAAACACACAGGCTGTGCACGTGAGCAGAGCGAAGAGAGAGACAGACAAAACTGCAAAGCAACAAACACAAACTGTCAGAGGACTGAGGCAAGACTGTGTTAACGTGTGTGTGTGTGTGTGTGTGTGTGTGTCAGTGTACTGTGTTTCTGTATTATATAACAGTATTTAATGTGCTCTAAGATGTTGCATTAGGAATCAGGCTGATAGTGACAGAACTGCAGATTATCACTGCCTCTGTCACTGTGTGTGTGTGTGTGTGTGTGTGTGTGTGTGTGTGTGTGTGTGTGTGTGTGTGTGTGTCAGACATCTAATGTTCAATATCTCTCACACTAAATACACTGCACATGTGTGTAGCTTCATTATCCATCAGAGCAAAATGAGCCTGCGTCCTCTGTCTGGATGATGACACATGGACACAGTGTCAAATCATCAAAATATCAACCCATTGGGACTATTTCTGGACTGTACACGAAATCAGCTGTTAATTAGTCTCCAGGCTTTCAGAGCCAACATGCTCTGAAAGGAGAGCTGCTTCATTTGCTTTGTATGATTTCAGACTGTGAAAGCTGATGGCAAACACATCCACTAAACCCTGTGTAAAACATGGATGAATACAGCAAAAGAATGTAACTGTCTTTCATTGTCTAGCTTCAGTCAGACACAACTAAGAAAGGAATCTGGGAATAAAGAACAGTTCCTTTAACACTGCTGAGGTGCAGCCACAGTGGACGTTGTCACACACACTGGTGCAGTATACAGTGATGCACTGTTTCATTTTTCAACTAGGACACACGTTTGTTTTCACTCTGGTCCAAACGCCACCATTAGCAGAGCGTCATGTTTCCATGACGACTGACCGGGATGTTTAGTGTAAGTGTTTCATTTTGTAAAAATGAAACAGAGAAGTAAGGCTAAACTTCAACAACGGAGACACTGGCGCATTTGGTTTTGTAACTGGACCGCTCCAGAGTTCCACTGCAGCCGCGCTAACGGAGCGGTCAACAGATACACGTGTGGACTGCACGTGGTATCGGCTCGGTGCCTGGACTCCAGGACTGGCTGATACCGACGCCGGTATTTTCGGCATTTCTGATACTGGTATCGGAATCGGAACAACTCTATACATGACAGGCGCATCCGCGATCATTTAAAAATCAGCGCGACTGAAGCGGGCAGAGGGAGAGCAGCTTCGGGTGGAGGACTCCAGCTGACTGGGACTAGTCAGACCAACAGGTCAGCAGATCGGGAGGCGCAGTGGACGGGGCTGACCCGGGAGAGAGGCCCTCTCTGAGTGAGGAGCGAGGAAGAGCCCCGCCCGCCACAGAGGAGAGGAGAAATGTATGTAACGAACCAAAGCAGCGCATTAGACTCTGACATTTTTTTCTGACGCAAATTGGAGAACACGTGTTTCAGTCATTTTGATAAAAATAGAAATTAAATAAGGGGATGGGAGTAGGAATTTAAAAACAAATGTACAACTTGAATTTCTGGGTGGGGGTCCCGTTGTTATTTCTCCTTAACTTCCTCCACTCCGTCATCAGCTCATTGACTTGTGTGAGGCTCAGTCTGTGAGTCCAGATTTAGAGTGACGGACACAGATGTGAGTTTCACCCGTCTTCCATATCTGTCTTATCCATATCTGCTCAGCTGCCTCTTTAATCCCCGTAATCCTTCTCACAAGTGCTGTCCGCTCACACTAGTGAGCACACTGTCAGGAAACACGTTTATTGTCAGTGTGTGAATGTGCAGGGAACATCTGTCTGTACCGCCCCTCTCTCATGTCTCACTTCCACTCTTTCAATCATCTCAGCCTTGTTTCTCTTCCTGTTTTCTGCCATGAAGCACTTGTGAAGTTCATCCACCACATCACAGAGGCTGACAGTCTGCTCACAGACAATCTCATTTGTTTTCACTGCTTATACCTATAGAATGTTTAATGTTAATGTGGCAATGATTTATTGATGTTAAATAATACTGCTGGTAGCACACTAAACACACTATATATTATTCATTCTCCACTGTACACATCCTCTGGTAACTGCCGTCCAGTGACACTGTGTGTTTCACAAACACTCAGCAGACTGTTCATTTACTGCTGTTAAAATCTGACTGTAATTTGGGGCCTCTTTCTATTATAGTTTGTACATTATGAATTCATGTGTGCTGCCAAAGTAGCTAATATCAAATTGGTGTGAACACGAAAATACATCTAAAAACATGAAATATCACTTAAAGCAGATCATAACATGTCACCCATGTTTTATGTTTCACAGTTATGGAACAATCTGACATTTGGGGGGCATTCTAGAGCCAGCCACTGGTTAGCTTAGCTTAACCTAGCTTAGCTTTGCCTATTGTAGCTTAGCTTAGCTCAGGCATCTCCAAACTGTTCCACAAAGGGCCAAGTGGCTGCAGGTTTTTGTTCCAACAAAGCAGCAGCACGCCAGACTTGACTCAGTTAATCAACTGATCTCAGTCTTCAGGCAGCTGATTGGTCAAACTGTGGATAGTTTGGAGATGCCTGTCTTAGCTTATCTTAGCTTATCTTAGCTTGTCAGGACTAGAACTAGGGGGAAACAGCTAGCCTGGCTGTGTCTGGAAATTCTTGGGTTCTTGTAGGTGAATCTATTACCATGCTATGCTATGTCATGTTATGCTATGCTATGCTATTCTAAGCTGATTCCAGCTTTATTTTTACCATATATAAAATGCATCTCTTTATTTAACTCTGAGCAACAAAGTGCATTAGCCTGTTCCCTATAGTATTAAACTCTTCAGTCCAGTCAGGTTGCATATAAAATTCAAATTCACAATGTTATATACATGAGATGCAAATCTATGAATCTCCATGGAAATAGTGCAAACTCATCACTGGGTTGTATTTTCACACTTGCTGTGCATTAACATCTCTCAGCATCAATTACACTCAGACACCTGAAACCACCTTCCTCTGTTCCAGCCACAGTCTCTGATTTACACTGATAGGACGGGTGTATTTTTAAACCTCGCCTAGTGCAGCTATAATTTGATGGCTTAAAATAAAATCTTGGATCGGCCCTTTGAAGCCTTTCCTGTGTCCACTTTGGCGAAGCTGTGGCTGTAAATAATGTAGTTTGCAGCAGCAGAGCCCACCATGGAACCATTTAGTGGCTGAACATTTGATAAATGACTTTTTTTTCCCCTCAGGCTAAAAGCATTGGATCTCACTCTGTCCTGTTCCCTCTCCAATCTCTTGTCAGTCCTTCTCTCTGTGATTGTTTTCCTGCTGTTGTCTTGTCATTGCTCCTCTCTTGCTCAGTAATCGCTCTCCATCTCTGCCTCGTCCTCTTCCTTCTCTTATTTTTGATCCCTGATGCATCAATTATTCACCACTTTGCGTGGACTCTGACCACAGAGCTATCAACAAGAGCTACCGTAGTACACCTGAGCATCCACCTGTGACACACACAGTCCCACATGAGGATACATGAAAACACACAGACACACATTTACAGGATGGTTATGCATTGTGGACACACTCAGAGATGCACGTGAAGGTAGGCAGGTACTCCAGTCACGTTTTCCATCACATGGTGAAGTGTAGAAAACAGAGGAGATTCAGAAACAGTTCATGGTCAGTTACTGTAGAAGAGTCACCATGTGAACAACTGTATAATACTATCATGCACTGCAACACATCATTCACATGGCCTGACATTATAGTGCCACATAAGTGCAAGAAATGAAAGATCTTTTTTTAAAGAAGAAATAGTTCTTTTGATTCTCAGGCAGTACTGTTAGCATTGATATCTGGTGAGTTCAGTCTGCACTCAGATACAGCAGAGGAAAACATTTACTGAAAATCAGCTCAGCTCTGTAACTGGACTTTTGGCTCATGTCCCAGACATCAGTGATCACAGCAGTGCTCATGTTTTGTTAAATAGCGCGGCTTTGTGCTTCTACCTATACACATATACAGCAGGGGAAATAAGGATTGAATGTCAACTTTTCTCTCTGTGAATATATTTCTAATGGGACTACTAACAGGAAATTTTCACCAGATGTCGGTAACAACCCAAGTTGTCCAAGAGCCAAGGAGCACTCACAGAGAGCTTCAGACAGACCTGGAATCAGCAGGTGCAGGTGTTAAAAAAAAAAAAACACTAAGTAATGCACTCAGCCACCATGGCCTCTCTGCACGCTAACCATGCAAGACAGACTGTTGACACATTCAATACTTATTTTCCCTGCTATATATCTATATATAGCCTGAATATCTCTAAGAATGTATATGTCAATTCTCTGAGTTGTTGTGTTACACTGCACCAGTGAAGACTTTCAAATGGGACTCTTTTCATGACCTCTTGAATAATACAGGAGGGAACAGCCACAGTACTGAGGATGAAGTGTTGACGTAAATTGGCTTCATCCTATATCTTTCTTATCCTCATCTTACCATGTTAAACTGAGCCTGGGACTTAGAGCTCTGTAAGAATTGAGGCTAAAGCTGGATTTCTACTCGAGGTCCACCAGCTCCACAGGGATAGCTCACACAGCTTTGTGCAGTGGTTTATGTTTACATTTGCACCGTCCTGAGCCGAGTTAAGCAATCAACCTCTTTAATGCACAGGTGCATGAGACTTGGTAAGTGTGCGGGTCACCACAATTACCAGTAAAGCCCTTCTCTAGGTCCATGGAGACAACAACAATACAGCAAATCATTGCAAACAATAGTTGCTGTCAGAAATCTCCTGATTAGTAGGTATGTGACAGTTCATTGGTTCATATCTGTATTATATTTGGCATAAATGGATTTTATACAATTACAACTTAGTAACAGTTTGACCAGTGGTTGAAGATGTGATGTCAAAAATCCATCATGGCAGAAGGTCATAGTCCATGAGGCCTTTTTGTTTATTGTGTATCATATTGATACATAGATGTGAGTCAGTTCTGGACTCTGTAAGTGAATGTTGTATGCAATTCATGAGAAGCACCTGCACAATTCATTCCTGGGAGGAACGGCTACAGAGCCCGTATGGTGAAAACAGCATGTCAGCAGAGCACCAGCAGTTTCATTCTTCCAGTGGTACACAGCAGAACTGCTCCTGACCTCCCTGGGGCCCTCAACAAAATTCTGCTTAAAGGCCTTTACTCATGTGTGTAGCATTCATACCGGCGGCGATGCAAATATGTGACATACACAACAAATACAGACCAAAGCTTTGCATCGCATCAGGTGGTTCTTTGCCTCCACATCGTGCGTTAAAACTGTACAACACACACCTACTCCTTGATCATCCTTTACGTATTCAGCACCAGTTTGTTTACATTAGCCAAACCTGCTGTGCCACTGTTGTCGTGTTAACACAGCAACGCAGCAGCTCACTATCTGATCTCTAGCCTGACAGCCAAGCTGTTCAGCCATGCTTCAACTTCATTTCGTTGTTCGTTGTCTTTCAGAAATCCTGCTTGATCATCACCTATGGGCTTCTGCTTATGTGTGGTGGTGACTGTGTCTGCAGAGTGCCCCCCCCCCATCTCGACGCTGACTTCAGCTAGTTTTGGTGGCTAGCATTCGCCGCTAGCAACTGCTTCCCAGCTCACTGCAATGACCCTCATACTTGCATAGGCTGCGACGGCCTATCGGTCTGCCGCAGTGCTGTATTTCCTTTTCTTTGCTGTCCTTACAACTGCTGCTGCTGCTGCGGCTGCTGCTGTCAGGAGGCTGCACAGTTGAGAGGAGGGGCCGAGTTTGAATGTATTGTTTACAAACTGCAATGAACAAACCTGCAAACAACCTACAAACCATGCGCCAGTGTCTCCTACAAACCTACCTTTAAGGGTCCTCCTACTTAACCAATTAACCAAAATAGCTGTACTTCACTCTCACTTTTATGAGGCATAAGGTCACAGAATAGTTGGGGTTGGATGCTGAGTAAGGCACAGACGGACCAAGAATTAATACTAGCTTCAACAGGGTGGAGTGATGTACCTGCTGTCAGTGGCACCGTATCCACCTCGTACAGTGAACCTATAGGCCAGTTTCAAGCTTTCTCATTGGGCATTTAAGGTGCTCTTGGCTGTCCTCCAGTGGCCACTAAGTTCAGTTACGCACTGGGCCACACAGGTTGTATTCAGTCACAGTATTGAGTGTAGATCACCTGTGTTTTGGCAGCTTTCAGAGCAGAGTGGAATGGAGGCCATTACTGAGCCGGCGTGGACAGCTCCCGGATTGATTAAAGACAGGAGCACCACTCTGTCGGTTCTCCTGTTACCATGGCATTCTGCTGAGTTTTCACTTTGAACGACTACACTCATTCAAACCCCTCTCACTCCGGTGGCGTAATTCTAACTTCCAGTGTGTGACCTCCCCTGTGGCACCAATCCAATAATGAAATTGATCAGTGTGAATGGTTTTCCTGGAAACTCCTACGAGACGCCTCCAACCACCTCAGAGCTCAACACACTGAAACATCAGTGAGAGGGAAACAGGCTGAGAGGGGCGAGAGGGAGAGGGTGGCAACCAGGAATATCAGGACTTAAGGCTGCATGAGTTACAGCTCAGCACAGCTCAGAGAATAAGTTACTGTTATGCAAGAGCTCAGTCAGCCCAGCTGGAGATCAGAGAGAGGGAGAGAGGGAGAGAGCGAGCAAGCAGTGGACCGAGTGAGCAGTGAGAGCACGAGGGACGGAGAGGAGGAGGCTGGGAAGGAAACAACAGCAAGTGAGCAGAGAGGAAGCAGATTAGAGCTGGATCTACCACACACACACACACACACACACGCATATGCATGAGCAATCACACAGACACTCTCTCACTTCGTCTCTCTCCTCTCTCTCGTTGCTCCATGCAGCACGGCAGCATCATGAGCAGCTACACAGAGGGAGTTTTCTGTTCCCCAGGAAGGGAGTGAGGAGAACCGAAGAAGAAAAGAGGACAGGACAGGAAAAAATAATACAACAAGGAGCAACAACGGGAGAGGGAAAAAGGACAAGAAGAAGAGAAGGGAAGCTGCAAACTTTTTCATTTTGAGTCACAACTCTTAACCATGGAGCTGTGAGCTGCTTTTCTTCTTCACACGCAGCCTCTTCATCATCTGACCATATGTCTCCCAAAGTGGGTCCCACCAGTCAGTATGCCAGCACACAGCTCTGGACGCTGCTGTGGCCCCTGCTCTGTGCACTGGTCCTGGCCAGCAGCTCCACAGTCAGCCCTGAGGAACTACAGAGTACTGCCACCACTTCCCTGACAGAGGAATGGACCGGCACGACAGTGCAGCTGCAGCCGGACCTGCAGACTGAAGCTGGGACTCCAGCAGCAGCAGAGACAGAGGCAACAACAGATGCTCTGACAGAGGCACAGACAGAGGCACAGACACAGAGCATCACCAGCAACTACACAGGTTAGTCCAATCACCCGTTGATTTCCGCTTGTTTCACTGCATGACCAAAGTTCTAGAGCTCAGTCCACATGGTGAGGAGAAAAGTCACAACTCATCACATTCAATAATCCAAGAACCTGCTGGTTGTGTTCTGGTTCTGGTTGTGTTCCACTCAGAATATGGTGACAAACATCAACAGTCATCAAGTCAACAGGTTTCAAAAATGAATTGACTATACTTTACATGACTAAAAGAAACAGAAGCTATCTGAGACAGTTACAGAACCAGTGAGATTTTGGCATTCAGTTGCTGATCAATATTCTGTTGCTTGACTAATCAATGAATCGACTGATTGTTTCATAAGATAAAGCCTCACACTGGCCTCCAGTGAATCCATGAAATAAGGACTGATGATGTTCTACCACCTTTTCAACTTCCTGACCTTCTCAGGCATTTGCTGTGAGCACAACTCCAAAGTGTTCAAGTGCATTTATAGACATAAGGTCTGTCTCATTTCAAGGGCAGGGTGAGTCTTCTGTGATGAAGGACACACAACAATAAGTGTGCATAATCATGTTCCATTCTGAGTTTCGCTATTTCTATGCAGCTAGCGTTAGCATTAACAGTTTTTAATAGCAAATAGCAGTAGCAAAACTGACAAGTAGCTCTAGTAACCTGAGCCTGGCCACATCCCTAACCCTTAATATCTGATGTGATGCTTATTGTTGACCTATCCTGACCCATAAAGGTCACTATGACTGCAGCCAGGGTCAGCAGCCTAACTACAAACACTGCTCAGGATTTAGTGCCAACACTGAAGTATCATCAACATTTAAAAAAAAAGCAGCTAAGGAGTTGTGTTTGGACTAATATCACTTTTGACCTGAAACGCCTTTGAAAGTTACAGGATTGCCTTGAAGTCCAGTGTTTTCACTGACTCACTCAAGGGTGGTTTGCAATTTTTCACTTGAGCACCCATTCAGGAGACTTACTCGCTCTGAAAACCTCACACACTATGAGCAAGGCTTCGCAGAACTACAAAAGACTTCATGATGGAGAGTCAAGCAAATGCCTCTTTTGCTGTGATGTGTGTGTGTGTGTGTGTGTGTCTTAGGGAAGTCACCCCGTGTGTATGAGTATGCAGGTGTTCATGAGCTTACTGTATTCACTTCAGCTTGTGATTGTGGTAAATCCATGCATACTTAGAAGTTTACACTTAGGTACATGTGTGCAGTGTTGTCAGTGTGAGTATGTGGTGTGTGTGTGTGTGTGTGTGTGATCCAGAACAGTAGTCTGACCTCTGCATAAGGCTGTCTCAGGGTTCTGCTCCTCTCTTTAGGGTTCAGTTGAACCAGGTTTACAGTAGGCATTACTTCTGTCAATACAACATGTTTTGTGCTCCTGTGGAAATACAGAAGAGTGAGTGCACACAAGCTAATATGTGCTTTTGTGTTTTAGTCTTGTGTGTGTGTGTGTGTGTGTGTGTGTGTGTGTGTGTGTGTGTGTGTGTGTGTGTGTGTGTGGTGGCAGGTGATGCAGTTAAAGACACTTTGTTCTGGAGCTGCTCAGCCTGCAGAGAAAGCTGCAGCAGCGCTCGCATGATTTCACCTCCACTGGAGCATGAGCTCTTTTTCTCTTTTCCTCTGCTCCCTCTTCCCATTTCTTCTCTCTCTCTCTCTCTCTCTCTCTCCTCCCTCTCTCCCTCCTCTTTTCTCCTGTCTGTCTTTATGCCACTCTCTCTCACACTCCTGTTTATTTCTCTCCAACCTCTGTCTCATCTGTCTTTTTTTTTTTTTTGCTAATTACCATTTCTTCCCCCAGCAGTTTATTTCTCTCCCTCTTTGTTTTTGTTGTTCTTATTTCTCTTCCCTCAGTGTCTGTCACTTCTTGTTTCTTCTTTTATTTCTCTCCACTGTCTCTCTCTTTTTCTACCATTTATTCTTCTGTCGCTGGCCCGCCCTGTCTCACTCACACAGCCCATATCCTCACGTGTATGCATAAATAGCCTATAGCCGATGACAATATGCAAGGCTCACGTGTTTTATACACACTTAATTCACACACACACACACACACACACAAACACACACACATACACACAGAAATGGGCGTGCTAGGCCCAAACGACAACAATCTTCTTAAAGGTTTAAAGAGTAAACAACACAGTTGCTTGTTTCATAACGGCAGCTCTATCTGACGGAGCAGGAATTAACACTTTATACTTTAATAACGCAGACTCAGAAACCCACACAGAAGCATACACACACATGCACACACACACAGGTGATCAGCTGGCCTGCCACATCACACCACATGCATGACTGATGCCAAAACCAGAGCTTTTATGTGAGAGAGCTTTCAAAATTCAAAATCCTGGAGGTGTGATTAACATCAGTGCTCCCAGAGGCAACGTGTGTGTGTGCGTGTGTGTGCATGTGTGTGTGGCCCGTACACATGAAAGCTGTACTTTATTTACCCTTTTCTCACCCTGTTTGAAGCCCGAAGCCCGTTTGACTCTTACCTTCAGGTCTGGATTAGCAGCAGCACTGTGTTTGTGTGTGGCCATTTTAGTTTTTACATAAAACCCATTTCAACCTGTCATTTATGAGACAAAGATAAATAATTAAATAAATAGATAAATCCAGTGTTAAATATAGAAAGCTTTTGTGAAGAGCTTTTGGACAAAGAGGGTTTATAAAGCTGCCAAATCAAAACCACTAAATGAGGATAAATCTGCAAGTGACTTTCCAGGGAGAGTTTATAACTGTTAAAACGCTCAGAAGACACGGAGTCCCTGCTTCAGCACGGGTTTTTTCATAGAAATATGCATGGTAACCAGTTAGCCCCAGTCCTTGTCTTGTCACATACTGATATTGAGACATTTTAGTGTCCCCTTCACCCCGAAGCTTGGCTGCTCCAAAGGTGTGTTACAATCTCTTGTGTGGTAAAGGCCACAATTGGCGAAAGTAAACAGCTGCTAATGCTCCTTCAGCTACATGTGGATGTTGTTCATATACACTCTTCATACAGTTGAGTGACTTTTGTTTTGTTTGGGTTATGGTTAAATGCTAAACATGCATTCATGACCTTTTAACTGTTCACCCGTTACATTGAGCTCACTAAACACTAAATAAATGAAACATTAAACCATATATTAGCTAACTCTTGCAACATTGGCCACTTGTAACAATCTTTATAAGCTTTATCTATCTTAAGCTGATTCACTGTCACTTTCAGCAAATTACGTTGCTATAGCTTTTGCCAAATGATCTTTTAAAAACCCTTTTCCTCTCTAAATTTTTGATACAATTGTATACATCTGCAAAACCCAATGAACACAGTTTGTTCTGTGTGTTCAGGGTAGTCACAGTCTGAGAGCATCCTCCACCCCTGCACCTGCTCATTGAATACACTGGTGCATTTGATCAAACCAGAGCTCCACTGATACAAGCTGTGACTCATTTACTGGAAAAGATTGATCAGAATTCAGCTGTTGATTACTAATTAGATATTGATTGCTGCACTTAGGCACAGCGGTGTCATAACTCAAGGTCTGAAGGTTGGTGGTTCCGTCACTGGCTCCTCCAGTCCTCGGCAAAGATCCTGAGCGCTGAGTTGCCACTGATGGCTGTTGAATCAATGTACGAATGTGTTTATAGCTGTGATGTATGGATGTGTGTGCTTTGAATGGTTGATAAGACTAGAAAAGGACAGCCATGTTCACCACACCACTTGTGTGACACAAACAAGTTTTATATGAATGGAACAAAAAGGCATCAACATGATCCAACGAGATCAGAGTGAGAACGAGTGAGAGCTCATCTTAGGAAACACAGAAAGGTAGAAAGTACAGACTATGAAGGGAAAGTGATGCCTGTAGAATATTGGACAGAAGAATGATATGAAGCAAATTCAGAATGTCAACTGGAGCAAATGAGGAAAAAACTAGGTTCTAGGTGGAAACAAGTGAACTGTTGGTAGAAATAAAGTTTGTTCATGGTAAGTTAAGGTGAGAGTAGGGCTGAGGAGCCACAGCGGTGAAGGTTATGTCCTGATCGACTTCCTGTTCAAATGCTGGCAAGCTGCTGATGAGCAGTTTTTATTTCAGTCTTATAGAAGCCTCAGGCCTCAACATTAACACGGTAACACAACCTATTAACCTGCACAGTGTGGGAGGGTTAATGTTAGTGTTAATCCCCAGAAGAAGTATCAGTTACTTAGTAGGCAGTCCGCCTCTTAATCTGACCAAGCAGCAGTTTACAGTCAATCCTTAACTGTCTGTGGTGATGTTTTAAGATTTTGTCTCTTTCTCTTTCCTTTTTTTGTCCATAAGCACTTCTCAGACTTCAGTTCCGGGTTTTTGAGGGAATATATTTGCTCATTTACAGTCAAAAAGAAAGCGCTGGAGAATAAATCACACCCACGCTCTTGTCCATACCAGTGGCTAAATATTCTGAAATAATTCTACTTCTCAAACGCAAAACAAATGCCAATGTGCAGATTTAAATACAGCATCAGCTTGATGATGACACTAAGCTGCTTATTCTTCACTCTGAGTCTCTTTAGATAAGATTGTCAGCCAAAAGCCTAGAACGTAAATGTGTAGCGTTACAATGCCTTTAATCTGATTAACTGACAGGCAAAGCCAATTACCTTTGTCTATTCCTGGCTATTTCTAGCTCAAGAAATCCTGTTAATGACATGCTAACACACAGGAATACAGATGCACACAGTCACTGGTGGCAGGTAGAGTTCAGTGTAGTTTGAAGCCAGTTACCCTGGTCTTTTTTTGTTGTTGTTGTTAGAAAATCTGCCTTCATCGCTCCACATTAGAGGAGCATGGAGAATTTGCTCTTACAAGTGCATCTCAATAAATGAGAATACCTGTCAGGTCAGATGAAGCAGGCCTGAAGCAGGCTCAGGAAACCTTTGCAGGTGTTTGAAGTTCATTAGCTGATTAGACTGCGACATCATTAGGTTACAATAGTGAACTTTTTCACTATATTCTAATCTTTTGATTGACTGAGTTTTGGGTTTTCATTAAATTTAAGCCATAATCATTACAATTATAGGAAATAAAGACATGAAATATTTCAGTCCATGTGTATTGAATCTATATAATATATGAGTTTAACTATTGAACTATTGATATAATTGAACTACTGAAATGAATGAACTTTTCTTCCTACAAGTTTCTGCAGGTGAGACGCAGCAACATTTTGGCAAAGACCTGAATGTCCACATTCTAACAAAGATGCCCCACAAGAAGAGTTTCTACATGCCACGCACACACGCACACACATGCAGAGCCAGGGGTATTTCTGTCAGTGACACACACACTATCGTCACTGCTGTGCCCTGTAGACTTGGCGAGCTCCAGGCAGAGAGTTACTTCTGTCTCCTGCTTGTCAATCCAATATGGCTGCTGGCAGTGAATCAGCTTCATTATTACCTTCCCACGGCTTAAAACTAGCACCGCTAAGTGAACAAAGACGCTGAGGGAGAGTCGGACAAGAAGCCTCTCTCTGCCCAGAAGGTTGAAGCAGAATGGCAACAACTTGAAGAGGAGGAGGAATGAAGGTGAAGAGGCAGCAAAGATAAACACAGATCTGAGAAAGTGATCTTTGACAGAAACCACAAAGAGGTTTAAGTAAAAGTTCAGCTTTCTTATTTTATATCAGTATCCAAAAGGTGGTGGCAGTAAGAATTAGGCTCCACCTGTCTCCTTCTGTTTCTACTCCTTATACAACACTAAGATAACTAATATAAAGTTCCATCACAAATGTATACCTCTGTAAAAACATAACCATATTTCCCAATAAAGTATGACCTTGAGGAAGGGTCTTGACATTGAAAGTCAGGTAAAAGACAAATTATCTTATCATTATGTTATCTGTTCGTCCATCCCACTGTTGTGAACCAGGTACTTCTTAAGATTTAGCATTTGCACTCATTTGGACTCAGAGACGGACTAACTGAGAAAGGTCACAGTAACATTGTACAGAAAAGATAAATGAACACCCAAACAAACTCATTGGCCATTAATGTTGAAAGTGGTCATAATGGTCCAAATGCTTGAAAGTCAGCCACACTGTGGGAGGCTGCACTGTTATGTCCTGTCTTTGGTGTCACTCATCCATCTCCAGCAGCCTGCTCTGTGTATTTCTGATTGCATTTCCTACATCTGCAGACTAAGTGCCACATGGAGTTATCTCAACTTCTTGCAAAACAAAGTGGCAGACGCTGCAGCTGAACACGCAAGAGTGGAAAGTGGACTTAAAGAGCTGTGTGTCTGTCGAGTTACTTTGGCGACTGGGGCCTGTACCAGAACCTTTTTGTTTTCATGGCATTCATTCGGGCTGCGGGTTTCAGGGACTGCTGGTATTCCCCTTTGGCATCATGTAATCCCTCAGAAATGTGACTATTCAAAAAGTGACTTAATGTTTGTTCTATTTATGTCAGCACACAGTAAGTAACATTCCTTCACTGTAACACTCATGCCTTCATGTGTCTGCGGGAACACTCAGTGCGAGGAGCAGAGCAGGAGCCGGGGGGGGGGGGGGGTAATCAGTTGTGATACCACACATCATTGAGGTGCCACAGAAATAGAAATGCTGATGGAGAGGAGAGAGGCATGTTTGTTTGTTTGAGGTCAGATCACATAAAGAGCAGCTGGAGAGAAGGGACTGAGAAAAAGCGAGGAGGAAGAATCGGACAGGAACACAAGGATAAACGAGACGAAACAAGTCAGCCGTCAGCCAAGAATGCCAGCTTTCATTAACTTCAACCTAGACCTCCACTGCCTGGTAACATCTGACTCAGATAAAGTGTATTTTTAACCACTGTTTATCCAGGGAAAACTGAACCAGTACAGAAGAAAGGGAGTCTCTTCCCGGCTCTGTTTAGGTGCTGTAAGGACTGATGCAAAGATGCTATTAAAGAGGAACTATGCAAGACTTTGACCTTAATTAAACGGCTTCAGAGTAATTGTGGTGGTTAAATGACTTGTTACAGGAAGAACAGAGGCTCTCTGCCTTTCACCTAGCGTCTCTAGGCCGAAAACCAACCTTGTAAGATCAGTGCCTCTGACCCAGTGTCCAAGATCTTGTCTTGTGTGAAACATGGACTGCTTTACAGCACTATGACGCAAACATGCCCCGTGATCTGTAATCTCTAATCTAACGTTACCCACCTCGGTAGACATCGCTCCACAGATTGGCTTCTCGCTGGCTTCGTTAAAACCAAATGCACATGGCCGGGGGAGAGGAAGGAGGTTAGCGCTGAGTTTTTTATGACAGTGAAAATATGCACTCCAACCCTGTAGGGGGAGCTCTGTAGAGAAAAAAGAGACTAAAATGGAGAAAAAGCATCCAGACTTGTATAGGTCCCTTTTAAAGGCACCCAGATGCAGGTCTACTCTGTAGTTGGACTGATTCATTTAACAAAGCAAACAAAGGTTTGCAAGTTGATGAGGTACTCCAGCATCAGTCTCTCATCACCTGTTTCCAGCCAAATCACATTTTTACTGAAAAAGTAAAGACACCCATTGCACAGATGATGGAGGAGACTCAAACATAGCTAAAAGTAAGAGATACAGGACACAGATCTGTCAGATGGAAGACAACACCTGACAGACAGCACTATTATTGAGATGGTCGGAGCATCTGAGTAGGATGCTTCCTTTGGGAGTTATGTCCAACTGACCCGGTGGGAGCACGTATCCCATCTGGCCTGGGAACACCTCGGGATCCCCCAGGAGAAGCTGGAACAGAGGACGGCCTGGGATACCCTGCTTACTGCTGCCACTCTGACTTGATGACAAGTGAGAACAAGAATATGTAAGGATCCAGTGGACCAGCAGGAAGCGTCAAACCAAAAGATGCTACTGAGTTTCATCACTGAAATGGCTGGCAGATACATTCTGGAGCTTAATCCCCAAATATCTAAAGGTTACTTAAGGTCTCTACAGCTGTCTTATATGTTGAGGCCTCAACATACAGGTAAGACTTCCTTAAGGTCACTCCCTGTCATTGTTTGGGTCAGTGATGAGTTAAAAATCTGTGTCCAATTAAAAATATGTGAGGAGAGTGTGCTACCTTCAGTCACCCAACATGTGTAACTCACATTCTTCATACATGTGTGCAGGCCATGGGCACATCCACCGAGTGTTGTGTTCACTCGTGCATGTGTGTGTGTGTGTGTGTGTGTGTGTGTGTTTGAATCTTTAATGCAGAGAGTCTAATCTTTATTTAATCACAAACTATTCCAAGTGCCTCCCTGACAGGGATGAGTGGGGAGGGTTGTAGATAATAATGCAGCAGAGGGGATGTTTGGTTGACAGCATCAGGTTGCCAGGTTGGATTGTCCAGAGGTGTATTAGCACCCTGTTGGCAACTGAACTCTGTGATTGACAGCCCCCAGTTTCCACAATGACAGAGAGGCTCTCTGAATGGGGCCAAATGAACAGGACTGAGCAAACAGAGCACAGAGTCAACATGAAGACAATACACACACACAACTTTACTCCCTGTTAAACTGACCTCAACACACCAAACCTAACACACATTTTAATCTTTTCTGCATTCATTCTGTTCTTTATTGGTGCTGGGCTCCAGCAGTGATGTTCCCGTCTCTTCACTCCACACTGGCGTTGTTGTCCTTTTTCTCTGTTTACTACAGCGTGTCTACTTGCAGTGATGTAGGTGTTAGTTCAGTGTCTTGGGGGTTTATAGGGATGGAGACGAGTTTCGTGCTGTGGCGTGGCAACAGCCAGTAAAAAAAAAATGCTCCTCAGCTAGAGTCTTAAAACACACTGTCACGTAATATGTTCAATATTTTATCTGCTTTTACAGAGGTAAAGGCTTTTTCTTTGGCAGTGGGATGTGTTTGTGTGCGTGTGTGTGTGCATGTGTGTGTGCGTGTGTGAGGTGCACTCGACTTTAAGAACCATGGCCTGGTGTAAGTTTCCACAACCTGTGCAGTTCATTACATATGTTTTAGTTGATGTTGTTAATAGCGTTAACAAAGGTTTGTTAGCTACTGAGATGCATTTTTCATGGGCCGACTCTGGCCCCAATCCAGCATGATCATCAGATCATCACCGTCTGTAGTCTCATTAAGACATTTGTTAACATTCAGCCTTTTAAACAGAGCTGAAATAATCAGCACTGGGCTGTTACCTGTTGTACCTCGTTTCCTTATTGCAGTCATCTCACTAACAATACATTCAATAAACCAGGCACTCAAGGACCAGGAGACAGGAAGTGATGACATGCTATTCATTTCCTGCTTTGGATCTTTCTTACAGTATGGAAGTACAGAAAAAAAGGTCCCAGTGGCCAGAATTCAAACTGAACTTGAGTGTTGCAGTGTGTCTGTTGGAATGTTTTTACAGTCAAAGTGTTTGCTAAAACTGTGAAATATGGAAGTTTACAGCTTGTCACACTGCCCAGACATACATTATACAACCAGCAAGTGTGAGCCAAAACACGATTTTCTCTTCCTGGACTAGAACAATTTTATTGAACATTATTAAAATCAATAATCAACATCATATGACAGCTCCTGGTGCTGAAACAAGCTCTGATAAACTCAACAGATGATAATTAAACCACGCCCTGACTTTAATGAAACAATATTTGATCTCTGTCATTCAAATGCAAATGTGACCCCCTCGGTATTATTTCACTGTGCACCCTGCATTTCATCAGAACAATAGTTAGATTATTAAGAAGACAAAAAAAGAAGTCAAAAATCAACTCTTACTCCAGGCTGCTGAAACCAGTCTCAGCAAGTATCAATCAGTCTCATCGAATAGTTCTATTTCCCTGTAACGTTCAAATGAATAAAGTAGGAGTCAGGCCTGTACTGTACTCTTGTGGAATGACAACAGGGTGGTGTGTTTGTCAAGATTTTGTAGAACACATTATTCATGTTGTCCTCAGAGAGGTTTTCAGCTCTCTGCCTCTGTCTTCAGTGTGTGTGGCTGCTGACCACAGAGTTCTAACATCAGTGTGGGGTCTCCCAGGGGAAACTCAATGGCTTTTAGCTTCTCCTTTGAAAAACAGACTCTACTTGTCCTTGTTTCCCTGCACGTGTCTGCTGTGTGTGCTTGGACGTGTGTGTGTGTGTGTGTGTGTGTGCGTGTGTGTGTGTGAGGGAGGGGGGATGCTGTCATCTTCACACAGGATCACGGGATCCTCTCCCTCTCTGGCTCTACCGCAGCAGAAATCCTCCCATCTGTCACTACTAATCAGCAGAGAGCAGCTTGCATGTTCAAGGGGTTTTATACCAGGATGACATATCACTCTCACTCTCTCACTCTCTCTTTCTCTCTCTGTCTCTCTTACATACACGCAAACACACACAGACACACACACACACACACAGATTACACTAATACTGACACAGCAAAGCAAACCACAGCAGCACGTGTCCTTGGTCATCTTTGCCCATTCTGTTTATCTGTTCATTTCATTATGACTTATTTTAAGATAATATTTTATAATATAGCTGCATTAAATTTACTTCATCTGAATATGTATATATATAATAATATATATATTTCTTTGAAAAGCACACTGTAAACACATAATGTAGACCAGAGCTCAAAGGAGAGAGAATCACATGTTAACACAGCTGTGTAACTGCTTTGTGTGATGTGCTTGCTTTGCTGACTAAGCATCAACCTCCAGGGCAAAACAATGAAGGCAACGCTGAAGAGCCACGAACTGCAGTTCCTCTAATGACCACTAGAGTGAGTCTCCAACAGTGAGTCAGTCTCCAGAGACTCCATGTAAAAATGCCCATCTTCTGGTGCAAACACAGTTTCAGGCTCTTCCTCCCTGACTTTTTACAGTTCATCACGGCTTCAAGTTCTGTCAGGCGTGGTGTCTTTGAGTGACAGGTGGGAGAGCGTTTGCTTGCCACAAACCAGTATGCACCAAAGCCTGAGCTCTTTGACCATTAGGAGTTAGGGGGCGGAGCCAGATGCTGCCAAGATGGCGACAATGTAGCAGCTCACTCTGAGCTTCAAAACCACTCTTTGGAAACCTGCGGATGACATCATGGAGACCATCTTCACAGATTGTAATACAACACCGTACAAGTGATGATTCATCAGCCAGAAATCCAACAGCTGAGTGATCAATACCCCTGTCAGCGCCCACAGGCATCATATGGTCATCTAGTGCTACGACGCAGACATAATCCTCTTTCACATTCCTCTTGAGCAAAGATCTCTCGAAAAATGACAGGATGTTTTGCGCAGCTCGTGATCCTGTAGGTTTACATGCGATTTCCTGAGAGCCTGAAAAATCCCTGCAGCACAGTCTAACAATAGCTACTGTATCACGAGACCTCTCAGAGGTATTTGCGTATTGTAGCATGATGAAGATAAAAATAGTGCTTTCTGCCTCGGCCTCTCTCTGTGGCTATCCGGTGTATCTACTAATCTGAGAACACAGACTCAGGCCCACGTTCAGTCTGTGTTTGACTAAACAGAGAAGACAGAAAAAACTAAGAGAGGGGGGTGAGGGACAGAAAAGTAGAAAGGTGGAGATGGAGACAAAGGAGAATAGACAGAGGAGGTGGAGCAGAGTTCACAGGCGTTTGTAGATGTCTCAGGATGAGAGCGGCTCATTTCTGATCCACCAGTCACCTAATCCAGCAGCCAGCCAGTCCACATCCAGCTGCAAGACGCTGACCCAGCACAGTAAGAGGACAGGCAGCTCTGATTCTCACCGATTCTCATGTTGTCACCTTTGTGCTTAATTAGACTTTCCCCAAAAACTGAAGAAACTTCACAGTAATGAAAGTATTTCTTTATTCATATTTGTATCATTTGTGCTGTTGCATGGTTTGCTGACACATGCCTGACTGTGTTGACGACTTGCTGCACCAAAAATTGCCCCTTTGCGATAATAAAGATCGACAGATCACTGAACATTGGACATGTTGTGACGTGTTTCATGCTGTCTCCTCCTCTCTGATAAGGTCTCTCTTGTGTCCCCGTCCTCCCGCCACGTCGGGGTTCCTTCTACGTTGAAAGTGGCACCGGCGTGTCGGTCGGCAGCGTGTTGACCTTCTGGTGCAGAGACGGATACCAGCTGGTCGGCAGCGACAAAATCTACTGTAATGTCAGGAACGGCAAAGCACAGTGGAGCAACTACTTACCTGTCTGTGAAGGTGAGCAGCTTTACTGGACTCATACCCAGCATCATTTTCCAAAGGTATCATCCTCTGAAAATCTGTGAGCCTTCTTTAAACCCATTAGACCCATTTTGCTTGTCTGAGTTTTTTTGAACATGTCTGTTGAACATGTTGTCTGCAAAGGCTCACAGTACACGCCACAGGGTGGAGTTAATGGAACTTTACTCCACACAGCAATGTCTCAAAATGGGGAACATTTTCCCTGTTCAGGGTTTTCTTGGGAGTTTTTCCTTAGTCAGTGTGAGGGTCTAAGGACAGAGGATGTTGTTATGGTGCTGTGTAAAGCCCTTTGAGAGAAAATGTTATGTAAAAATGGGCTATATAAATAAACTTGCCTTGCCATTTGGCCTGTCACGACTAATAGGAGGGACCTGAACATTGTATCGTTTTAAACTTTCTAAGTCCCTCACTTAGTCCTGGAATTTCGTCAACTTGCCAACTGTACCTCTAACAGACGGTGTAACGTGGTATTGAGCCAAAGAAATGTGGCCGTTCACTACGTTTAAAAACCAGCATTTAAAGAAATGCTGCAAAAGTTTGACGAGCAGAAAAAGACATCAAAACTCATAAGTAAACATTATTTGTATGGCATCAACTAAAAATTTATAATGGTGACAGCCCTGCTTGCCATCAGTGATTGGTTATTATGTACCTCCATTTACGTCTCTATCTGCCTGTGATTGGTCGACTGAGTGCTGTCAGTCCAGAGAGCCACATCGGAGCTTCTTCAGGAGATAAGGCCTGTCCAAAGAGTCGCTACATATGACTCCACCCACCACATCACCACGCCAGGGGTTTATTCTACATGACATGCATCAGTGAATACTCCAGTCATGGCTTCACTGAACGTGAAAATCAATCTGTATAAAACACAATGGAAAATCCCACTGGCTTTTGGAGCAGTGTAGCCAATAAAAACACATCATCCTGCAGAGTACACCATGTTTAAGGTGTGAAGCAGAGCACAACAGAATAAGTCCCCAGCGAAGTCTCCTGTATTCCATGTTAACAATGACTCCACTGCATGAACAGACTCCATCTAGGCATGAAATCTGGTTGCAGCTTGCATGTTAACCATTACAAGTGAACTCATACAGCACCGTTTATGCTCTGGTTCTAACTTTTCCTCTCAGCATGCAAACATGTCATGTGAAATATACATCATGCAGACCAGAGACATAAAGTAGGACGGAACTGTAACTGTATCCATGAGACAGAGATCATGCCTGAAGGAAGTTGAGCTTCACTGTAGGAACTGGAGGTATTAGCATGTGATGCCATGGCACAGCAGCACAGTGGAGCCAGACAGGAAGTGAATGCATATTCACGATGGATGTATACATTTCAGTGTCATTTCCTGTCTTCCGTCAGCCATCCCCAGGCCGGAGGACCGTGGTCTCAGAGTGGCCGTGTTGGCTTCAGTGGTGAGCGGCATCGTCATCCTCGCCATGTCCCTGTCCTTCCTCATCTGCTGCCTGCAGGAACGATCCAGCCGAGACCGAGCCAAGAAGGAGGGACGGAGCAGGTAGGAGAAGGACGCCAGAATGAACCCCTCAATGTGACTGCTGCTGTGGTTGAAGCTCCTTCACTTCCACACTGTTTGTCGTCAGACCCGGTCCTGGTGCTGGAGGAACCAGGAAGCTGATAATGTTCTCACCTTCACAGGCGCAGGGACAAGCACTCATCCCGTCGCAGTGAGTGTTGGCTGGAGAGAGAAGAAGGCGAATGGGAAGCCTTCCCTCCTCCAAAGATCTTCCACCTCTCACAGAGGATGAACCCCCGTCTGGCCCCTGACAGCCCCCTCTACCTCACAGGAGGCCTCAATGGATACGAGAACAGAGGATACCAGAGGTAACACATCAGCTCTCACAAGAAGCTGTGTCTCAGTTTCACCTAGTTTATATGTTTTTTACTGAAAATAATCAAGATGTCAGAAATCACTACTATTATAATCAGTATGCCCCTGATCCTCTGAGGTGCTCCAGATCCAAACACTGGATAATATCACATTATACGATAAGTTGTCACGAAAAGAAAAGAAAGCCAACACTGTCTAAAATTCTCTAAATGCCTGTGTTTAAAGTATTAATATTAGTGGCACTTTGCATCACAGCTGATGGAGTTATCAGTTGTATGACAGTATCAGCCTCACTGGGTTTCAGCTGCTGTCATTTTGGACGTCCTGGTTGAATAAAATCCTCTGCTCATCAGCTTCTCTGCAGCACAAATCTCTTATCGAACCTTTTCTTATCAGCAAACACAGAAACATGCAAAACATAATTCACATTTTATTCAGGACCAACTGTTGCTTAGCTGGTGAAGGTGACATTTGAGTGTCTAGATATTACTGTACATAACACAATCATTTTCTCTGTGCAAACTAGTGTCAGGGGCTAAACCTCTTTATTACATGGCTCTGTTAAATGCTGTATTCTGATTGGTCAGTCACTGCATTCTAAGGTTTGTTATTTTTGTATAACAGATAGTCGCTAGGGACGGTAACAGTTGTTACCTTTCAGATTGAAACCCTTCATTCATGACTAATGGCTGAAAACTCCTGCCCTCCAATTCAGGCAGCAGTGGCAGATTGCTCTTGTAAAGTGGTGTGTGGTGATTACAAGGACTTCTGATTATGAAAATTTTGTCCACAGTTTTGTCACACCTGGGACCACAGCATAAGAAAAACACAGACATTACTAACACCAAAGAAGAAGTCCCATGCCCCCCCCCCATTTCACTATCACTGGCAACGTCCAGTTTAATGTGGATTATAAATAAAGGTTTTCATTGACTCGCCACTGATCAGCTGTTGCTATGGGTGCAGATTTAGGCTTGGAAATTTTTTATAGATCAATTGCATTTTAAACCACAATTTGTCTCAAATAATTTATTGCGTAAGCCATGTAATAAGCAGGATAATTATCTTATACATATTATCGTACTTAGTGCAGTGTTGTCACACAGATCTCTGCTCAGATGAATTAGAGCTTTAACATCAGTCACTGAGTTGAACCTCCTCTGTGTCATCCAGGAGTCAGGAGAGTTTGCTGAAGGCCTCCCTGCCCGGCCTCTACCGCTCGGAGTCCCAGCTCTACCCCCACGTCGTCCTGCAGAGGGTCCCGACTCCGACGGCGCCCTCTGCCCCATCCGCACCATCCGCCCCTCTCTACCTGCACCTCCCGTCCTCCTCCGCCGCCTCCTCTCCTTCACACACGACCACCCACAGCCAGCCTCACATGATGACGCAGTACCCCACCCCGACATACCCGCCAAACCCCAACACGGCAGTGCCCGTCTACCCCCACCCGACACCGGCGCCGATCTACCCCAACCCCAACCCCATACCACAGCGGCCGTGGCAGTAGCTGCATCTGTCACAAGGCTCTGTGCCATCTGACGCTGACACGGAGAGAATGTGTCGCAGGCAGGTTGTGGAGGAACGGACGTGCAGCTGGTGTGGAAGTTCACACCAGCTGAACCAGGAACTGTAAGGAACACTTCCACAGGTTTTTACCCCCATACCTCTTACTGACCTGCTGTTGCTGTTCTCTGCAAGAGGAGTTCTCCACAGGAAGTCCTGCTTTTTTTTTCTCTTAGCCTTGAGAAATTACAAGAAGGCTTCGTGCTGCCTGTTGAGAGAGGACATGGAGAGAACTTCGTATTGTACTAATTGAGTTTAACCTGTGTGGAGGGACTTCAACTGTCTCAGCAGTTCTCAGAAATATTGATTTTTTAAAAAGTAGTTTATATTTATTATGTAATCAGATCCCCATCAGCCTTCCTGAGGACCAGCCCATCTAATCTAGACCTGAATAAAACACCAGAGGTACATACAGTATATTTTGCTTCCAAGCTAGAGACTTAACTTGTGTCATCTCAGCCCGTTTTAACCAGAGCTGTGTGTGATGTAATACAAAAAAAGGTTTCAGGTCACTCTCCAGCTCTGTTCATGTCCCAAAGAGATGAGAGGGATTTATGGGCAGCAACACACTGTGATTAAAAGGCTGCCCTTGCTGCTGCCACTGAATGGAACCCATTTTGTGCTGTTTGTATGGATTTAATAATACAGTGATTGCTTTGAATTGATCCTGTCTTTCTCACCAAAACCATTCCACTAATGTTCCATTTTTTCCCCCGTCCAGTCAATTTTCTGTCTGCTGCCACTTCTCAATGTGTCACATTGTTATTTACAGCTAAACCTGCTTTCATGGTGCTGACTGGGATGCAGAACATGAGGAAGATACACGACTCAAATACTGATGGGAAAATCAGGCCAGGGTGGAAAAAATGATGCAAATAATGATGAAGTATTGTTGTAAGGTTTGGCTTTTCAGGATTTTTGTGTGATGGAACTTAGGTTTTGCATGTGAGCAGCAACCGACAGAGCATTATTTGGATATGCAGTCTGGTCAGGTGCTGTGAGGGGACTGCTTTGTGTTCAACGCACTGGAAATGACACAGGAGCGCACTGATATGTGAATTGTGAGGGGGGAGATGGAAGAACTGAGGTGCAGTGTCCACCTGTAAAATCCCTTCAGATGTTTTTAAATGAATGTTTCACCCTAAACCTCCTGTATGTAAAAGCATTTAGATCCTAAACTCTCTGCAAAGCCCCTTTACTGTCTTAGTCTGTTTACACTCTAGCTTTTTATTTTGAATAGAAGAACTTGAGTTGAAACACTAATAAAATTGCACTTTACATTTTTTCAAGGGGGTGGCACGGGTTTGAACAGCTTGGACTCTTACTGTAAACTACTGTATAATAATGAGACTGGCATAAAGACTCAATAAAGAGATATATGTATAGCTCAACAGCAGCTGCGGCTCGTGTTTTCAGTGTGTGCGGAGGAAGAAAGAGGAAGGAGGTGGATGAAGGGAGAGAAAGAGAGGAGTGAAGAGGAACTGGAGCTAATCCATCATCATATCCTGACAGGTGAAAATGAGATGACCTCATTTGCCTGCACAGCGACACTGACACATGGAGAAGATGGAGCGGTCTGTCTCCCCGAGTGACAGAGCAGAGGTTTAAACGTGATGACAGAATAAAAGATGGAGAGTGAGAATTGTTATTTATGGAAAAGATGTCGGCTGGTGTTCACTGGAGAAAAGATCCACATGGAGAAGATTTGATATTATATTGTGACTGTTAACACATGAACAGTGTGTGGACGTTTTCAGTTGTGTGTCAGGGTCAGTAAAAACAGAAAGATGTCTCCCTAGAACCTGGTGTCTTCTTTTCAGTTTCCTATTAGGAATGAGGTCATTTTACCATGGTGTCACGTGACCTACTTGGGAGGCCACGCCATTTTGAACTTACATTCTATCAGTTGCCATGGGCGACAGCAGTGCATAGGCCGAGGAAAGGCATGCAGGAAAGAGCCGTGTATGAATGACTTTATTAATCTCCAAAGGAAAAGTCATTTGTCTGTCAGCTCATCTACCATTTGCAGAAGAATTAAAAAGCCTAATTCAACTAAACAGTTCCACAAACACTCAGACGTTGCTGGGAGACAAGGAGCTCAACTTTTCAAATCAAATCAAATCAAACTTTATCATCACTTTATCCATCCAAGGACAAAGGGAGGAAACGTTAGTCAGAGATCAGTAAAAGTCCAGTTTCGTTCTAATCACTGAATGCTCTGGGACTGAAACATTAATGCCTCGCTGGTATTTTTTCCACTTTGATGAACAGGAGTTTCACTGGACTGCACCATTGGGATGAAGGTGCAAGGTCAATTTGTCTCCAACCCTAAAAATTGTGACCCGATCAGTTACATTTTATTTCATTTCCCACATAAACAGCATCATACAGCTTTGTCTGAACCACCAGTGTAGACGTCTTGTAGACAAATAGCAGATTATCTCCTTTTTCTCCTTTATGGCTCTTATCAGGGAGAATATTTGATTTCACTCCACTCTGTTTCCTCATTTTCTCTTCTTTTTTTCTGCAGGTTGACATTGAAAATAAACTAAATACATCCTGTAAATCACATCTTATCTCCATTCACCATTCAGTTCATTCTGAGTTTTAAAAAATATACTTCCCAGATGCACTACCTCCATCCAGACCTCTTCTTCTTCTTCAAAGTCATGTGACACCATGGTAACATGACGTATGTCCTCATCCCCAATACAGCTCTCTGTTTGGCAATTGGTTGATTTTACATTATTTCTTTCAAATCAGTAAAAAACATGAAAATAACAGACAAATCCATGTAATTAAATAGACTGAACATGAAAATATGATAAATGATGAAAATAATATTTCCATTTCCAGAACATGCGCTCCAACTGGGAGCAGCAAAGTCTGGTGGCTCTGAGTTTTTACTCAACCTTTGCTTTATTTTGTTGTGTTTTTGTATGTTGTTGTTGTATTGTGTCAACTACTGATGGATACTTCTGTGGGGAGAGGAGATTCTTCAGGAGAGGAGCTTCTGTCATTGAAAATGGAGCAAGTCTGGAGGATACCACCTTGTTCCAGCTGGATGAGGAGGTGCTTTCGTGGTTGCTGTGCTAGTGGTGCAGAGCACTTGACTTCAGTCATGTCTCCCTGATGGACTCACTGAGGATGTGGTCGAGAGATACACGCTGGTGGAGGCCATTCTGAACAACTCAGATCATCCTCTTCATAACACCTTGATGGACCAAAAAAGAAAACATCACAACAAAGGCAGTCAATACATGGCGGTTGCATAATATTTGGATGTCTGACCACAGGCACGGTCTGCTGTGTAAAGGCAAGCTGACAGTAAAATCAGGCAGCAGACACACTGCATGCAATGGAAATCACCTGTACTCTTTAAGTGTAAATACAACAAACTTCTTTGCATTTAAGGGCAAAATTATCAAAACTAAACACCTGCTCATTTGTTTAGTGTCAGTGTCTCTATAGACAAGGCTGGATGGGCTCTTTGTTGCAGGAGATGAATGACTAAAGGCTCTGGAATTGGAGGAGGAAAACATACTAAGGTAATGGGGAGTTTTGTATTTTCCTTTGTTTATATTCCTTATATTTCTTTTTATAATAGTAGGATAGAAGCAACCATTTGACACACTGAAACTAAATTTAAAATTGGATTTAAACTCTCATTCTGTCTTGAGATTTTCATTGCACTGCGTACATACAACTAATAACTATTCTTTGTGCCCATTGTTGTGTCTCTGCCCATCCAAACACACCATGATATTCATTTTTCTCAAAATAACAAGCATAGCTGATGCAAATGAAGAAGTCATTATTCTATTAGTTTACATGTTGCTTTAACAGCTGTAAACCAGGGCAGGCTTCTGCTGAATGTTGTAAAACCTTCAGGAGGAGTATGTGTACATCTTATTCTGACTGATTTCTTTTTACATACTAACATCTTATTCAGAATATGATCTTATTCTGGTAAAAATCACATCATTGCTGTGTAGTCAACTATGGCCATGAAGGGCCACACCTTGGTAGACCATGTCCTCCAAAGACTGTGCCCTTTTGTGTTCCTATTTGGATACGGTTACAGTTACAGGGCTCAACTAATGTACCTGGGCCAAGAAATCTGTATCTGCTACAGGATGTTAATATTCACTCTCTCTGACTTGGCAGGATTGACATGTCAGCATCACCTCCTCAGGGTCTTGGCAAAAAAATCACCAAAGTGATCAGTGAATTCTGCTACGCACAGGGGTGGTTTGAAGTCTGGAATGTTACTGACATCTTCTTACTGATCACAGGGGCGGTGGTTAACGCTGCCCTAATCTGGCTCTTTCTGAGAGAGAGGAAATCACTCTCTGCCTCTCAGGTAGGTACAGTACAGTGCTCCCATCCAGCTCTGAGGGATTTCATTTGGTTAGTTTACAGTAGGTATACATCTCAGATGCTTGATTTTGTTAAGAAACAAATCCAGTCTTATTCTTAAATCATGTGTGTTTCATACACAAAAAGCATCATTTTACATGTTACCACAGAGGACACCTGTAGCAACTCAGCACCACCAAGGGAAAGGGTGCCTGCTCTCTGTTAGCTTGGTTCCCACCCAAAAATGTAATCAATGTCCACACTTGAAAATGAACACATAACGAACCATTTTCTTCCTAAACCTTTGTCTTCCAGGTGCTAGGTGTGAATGTCATTGTGATGGATTTCATGTCCCTGTCTATAACACCTGTCAGATTGATTCAGGAACATTATGTGGTGGAAAGAAATCACTCAGGTGAGGATATGCATATATTGCCACGAAGAAGGGTCTGTTAGTCCAGCATTATCACTACAAGATCAGTACATTTGTGTCTATTTGTGAATTAAATCAAGATCCTTTGCAAGTTAAGAGACAAGTACTTCTTTGTTAGCTCTTGTAATTCTTGCCTTGGTTTAAGGCTTATAAAAGTAACCAGTAGGTTAGGCTACTCTGAGCAACTGTTGAAAATGAATCTCACCCTGTAACTGCATATTCAACAGATCTCAACTCTCCAGATTCAATGGATATAGCAAGAGACGCCTTCAGTATGTTCAACTTGATAGGCTGTCCCCTGCTGCTAACCTGTATGTGTATTGAGCGCTACCTGGCAGTGATGAGACCTGTGCTGTACCTAAAAGTGAGGAAGTGGGAGTATCGAATGGCTGCTTGTGCTGTGGTGTGGGCAATCACCCTGTCATTCTGTGTGGCCTCAGGTAAAAGATGTGAGAGTTCAGCATAGAAAGTAGTTAGCTACGATCACTGGACAGCTCATCCTTGTCCAAAAAGTTCTTTGACAAGATTTTTTTGTAAATCTAATAAAGTGGGAGAGCATTTACTGAGGTGAATTCTTTTGATAAGCATATGTAACCCAGAGACAGACAAATGACTAAGCTGCAAAAATCCTTATGCCACAAATACTCGAAGAGGCTGAGAGCCTAAAGATTATACCATTGCACGCTTTTCATGATGTGATTGATTTTAGTGCACACTGAGATAGATAGATTATTTGATTTGATTGGTAGGTTCCACTGCTCCAGTGGGGAGACCTGTGGTCAGCAAGCAGAAGTCTGCACAAACTCAAAGGGTGCCTTCAATTAGGTACCTTGCATCCAAAGTTTGATTCAGTGTTTTGATGTTTTTTTTTTGTAAAATCTTCTTGTTCTTCTTCTTCTTCTTCTACTACTACTACTTCTTCTTTTTCTTCTTCTTTTCTTCTTCTTTTACAGTTTTAATGGATGATGTCATGGTCTTGCTAGTGTGCATTTCCATCACCATCTCCTGCCTCTTCATCATAATGCTCGCCTGTCTTGGGGGTGTGGTCTGGTCACTGTTGCAGCAAAGCCCTGCCCACAGCACTCATGGAAACAGGCAACGCTCTGAGTCACCCCAGAAGAGACAGGCGGTGGCTAATGTGCTGGTTGTGGTGCTGCCTGCAGTGATAGCATACCTACCAGTCCTGGTGTTGCTTCCCCCCGTCTTATACATATACTATCACTATGAAGTTTTGAACAGGGAGATGTGTGCTTTTTTTGATGTGTCCCATTTGTTCCCCATGTTGGGTGTGCTCATAGGTCCTCTCTTCTATTTCTCCAAGGTAAAACAAAAGTGCTGCATACCTGGGACAGGAAAGACCACCCATACAGAAATGTGATACATGATAGAGAGAGTATGTCTTATTATCAAGAGTGATTTTATATGTTTTATCACACAGATTCTATAAAATGGCCACTGCATATGTTGAAATATCTGAATTGGTGTAAAACATTGGTTTGGGTTGGGTGTAGTTATACATAGATACGTATATATGTCATATGGTATTGTATGGTGGTTGTATTGTAGCATATTATTAAAGGTGAATTGAAATGTTACTGCACATGATTTATGAATGAATCATCATTTTAACTGTGAGCTTGTCAACTTCGAAAATATGGCTAATGCCCAACTCAGATCAGTTACATCTCCATCCTACTGGCATGATTCTCACTAAAATAAAGTAAGGATGTGACTTGTAATAGCATATTAGGACAGCAGGCAGAGACTGATGGTTGAAACCTACAAAAAGGAAGCTTCCTGAAGTGTTGTTAACATCAGTGTGCTCGTCCTCTTGGTAAAAGACCATAGATTTTGATATATTTATTTATGTATTACCATTGTTGATACACAAATGAGATCCTTGCCTCATTCCAAAGTAACTCACACATCACAAAATCTGAATTATGAGAATTCAGACCATTTATGAAAAAAACATTTTTATTGTCAAAGACTTCATCTTTCATTCGTTGTTACAGCAGAAACATTGACAACATTTTGCACAAATATCAGACATTCTGTCTTTTAATAGCATGGCATATTCAATATGCTTTAATGTCCATCTCAAATGGCACTGATGGCAAAAGCAAATATTGTCCAATACCAACACTTTTGCTTTGAAAGCCAAAGAGCGCATAACGGCTGATTTACAAGTGAACCTTGTGCAGAAACATGTTCAAGGCAGCACAGTCACATTATGCTTTCAAGACTAGAGGAACCAGTGATAATACCAGAGTTTACATGTGCTGTATAAAATCCAGTCACTGGCTTTAAAAATAAACTCCACCCTCACATCCTCTCACACTGTTCATATCAGTCCACAGCGCAGTTCAGGGGTCATTTTTATAATAAAATATAATTTGATTCATTTTGTTTTTTAACACACTTTCTTCAGAGATGCTGTTAAGTGAAGTTGAGTTTTACAAGAGGTTGTTGTGATAATGGGACATTCAGAAATAGACAAGTTACATCATTACTGTCTCCCTCCCTGTCCAGTGGGCCGGTCAATACTATTTCAGGGCAACAGGAGGGGGGTAACACCACAGTATTAACATCTGTCAGAAAGTATTGGCTCGTCCTTCGTTAACACCAGGAAACATTCTCACATCCACAGTGGACCTTTGACATTGTCCCAGGAGCTCAGTGTACAACAGGCTACCTTCACAGAAATGTCTGGACTACAGTAAATATGTGATATGCGAACACACTGTATAGGCATATGAGGGCTCAGTCCTTCAGTAAACATTCAATATGAAAGCAGACAGGGAGAGAAACACTAACACAAAGCCCTCCTTTTCTTTGGACTCTTAGATCCGGATCTTGGATGTGTGACAGACGTGGCTTTCACCTCGTGGATGAGAACATTTCAAGGGAAGGGAAGATTTCTACTTTTGCTAAATGTTGAGGATCAACTATCTGTCTGTCCATGGGACCAAAAACATAAAGACAAGTCATTTTTCAAGTATTTAAAACAGCCTCAACGTAAAAGCTTCCTCACAGAAGCATCTCCTTAGTGGCTTTAGATACCACTGGCTGGTCAAACCACACACGTTGGTGACCACCACTTACAATCTCTGCTTTCAGCTCATGTTGTTATGACTGCGCTGGGCTTATTATGTGCCAGTCAAAGTGCTCCAGGGCTATGTGGCAGCATTATGGCTAAATCATTTCTGCATACAGAAACATGTTAAGAATCAGCTTTACTCAGGACAAATTGGTTTGTAACCTTCAGTCTTCCAAACAGAGTGTAACTGGATTAGTTGTGTTCATACTCGGGCAACAAGGAATTACAGACGGCTCCGTAATTGCATATTCAATAGTCTGGAATTGTCTTTGAGGGGGAGATGACACTCCTTTAAGACAAGATACACCTCAGCAGAGCAAATTTTACATGACTTAAAATGTTGGATCTTTAACAAAAACGGTAAAAAAAAAAAATGGAACAATTAGAGCAGATGTTATGAAAAACATGTAAGTTATCACTGGGTACCAATTCTTTTGCAAATGCCAAAGTGTTGAGGAATTCCTCTAGCAGCGCTGCACGTGGGCAGAGTCTGTGTCTCATCTACACGTAGGTTATACGTTGGGGGCAGCAGAGATAGATTGGTCACCAGTGGGAGGTACGGGGGGCAGATTTAAGCCCCTTTGAGGATGCTCAAGTGTGACTGAGGATGACATGAAACCACCGCAGGCTCCAGGAACACATGAACCTCCCCTCCCTGCAGGCACGAGCCAACAGGGTCATAACAGTCTGTATTTCCTCCTGACTTCAACTTCTACCTTGTTGATGGGCTTCCTCATGTACGATGTGTTGCAACTTTTGGAACAAGTTCCAGTGATGGGGGGGTGGAGGGGCAGACTGCAGGGACAAGACGGCTGACCTCAACCATGGGGGATATTTGACCTTCACCCAGATGTATTCAGTTTACTGGCAGGAGAGGTACTGTTTTAACTCACTTAAGTCAAGTAGTGAACAAGAAGAGCACATTTAAATTATGGTAGCATAAGACATGTATATATAACCTATGTATAAAAGACTCCACCAATAAAATGCCATTGTTAACAATAAATACATTTTGCCACCAAAATGGTTCAATAATATAAACCTTTGTAAATGTCAAATTTAATATAAGAGAAACTGAATGATGTAAACTTTAAATCTTGGTCATTTTCATGGATGGATATGAATGTATCACTCAGGGGTGTAAGACACAAATTTCATCATGATACATTATTATATCAGTTCAGACGACAACGATTTGACATTCATCATTATCACAAAGTTCCATGATACAGTTTGAATTTGATTCCGTTCAGGGACAATGATGGATATGGGATGATGTCATCTGCTGATTAAACACACTCAACAAAAGCATCATTTTACAGTTTTATGTCTGCTCTCATTGAGATATCTTTAGAACTTATTATTTAGCTACACATGTCTTTGCAAATATAAAATTGCTGCTGTGATACTCACTACCTGCCAGGGGAATTTCAAAATAAAGGCGCATCCCACAAATGATAATATATATCGAAGTCTGATCGATGTTTTAAATTTAGGATCAGTGTTTTTGTGTCTTTGATCATGTGATCAATGTGTCATTACACCCCTAATCACTCACTTTTATTGCTAAAGTAGTTGTTCAGGTGTGTCAGTGTTCTCCTTTACCAGACTGGACCTTTACAAACATGACTTCACTGTTCAACCATGGAACAAGGACAGGTAATGCACTAAGTGATGTCCCACCACATCCATAATGTTACAACTAGTACGCTACATTTGCTTTAGTTACCACAACTATATATAATAGTGATCTAGGTTTTCCACTGAATTTAAGGTCCCTCACCTTGTTTTCTGTTTGAACATTTAGGTTAGTGGATTTTTGTGCAATTTGCTGGAGTTGCCATTACCTCCATTGGAGCTACGTATTCCTCTGTGGTTGAGGTTCACCATCTTGTGTCTGCAGCCACCATCACTTGGGTCCAGTGGGTTTAGCTGTGCAAGGCCAGATCACTCAGAGACCACACAAACATCCGAACTCCCAAGTTCTCGGCAAACGGCAAGAAAACGGCACAAGAGAGCAGAGAGGGGCTGAAAGTCTGTGCACCCCCACCCCCCACCCCCTAGAAAGGCCAGTGTAAGTCCTCTAAGTCCCCTGAAGGACCCATGTTCACATCAGTCTCCAACAAGCTCATGATGACTGCCATGGCTGCCTCATCACTGCTGAAGCTGCTCAGGCCTGGCACCACCATGCTCTCCAGGTCGAGCTGGGATGACTCACCTGGATGGAACGCATATAAGAAAACAAGATTTCATGTTTTTGTTGTTGTTTAAGACACTGTTGAATCTCCCACCACTTCCTCCTCACTATTCAGAGAGTTTAATCTAGAATATTATGTAGTGAGTAAAATGACAGTTACACTGACACTGTTTTCTCTGCTCTGGTTTCATGTCTTTAAAGCAAGCACAGTGCATGATGGTAGTTATATGTTCCTTATATTGCTTGCTTAGTGACCATCAGATATACACTACTTCTCACACTGCATTTTTGAGTGCACAATATAGTAACTAAGTAAGATATGGTAATTCTCTCTATAAATTCACATATCACTGCAAAAATAGTAAACCTTGTATCTAGTGGACCACAGGGAGCAGTAAGTAATAGATTAACCCCTGTTAAAGATTAGCTTGTAGCATCAAGAGATAACGTGTTTGTCATGAAAGTTTCAGTTGCTGCTAACCCAAAGCAGAAAGCATAAATTCTGGGAATTGTTTAGAGTTTAGCACCTTGGGTGAATTGTATTTACAGTATTTAGCTCCATGAGCCAACACCAAAGAATTTTTCTTGAGGGTGTAAATTAGAATCTATTTCAAATGTGTTTTATCTTGCCGGACTGGGCTATAGAATTTCAGCTTCATCTGCTCCTTACCCAACATCAAGCATTAGATCAAGTCCATGGACTATAAGACAGTGTTGCAGGACAATTTAGAGTTTTGTTTAACTTATGAAGGATTATTTAAAATGACTCCATTTCTGAAATGAGGGCTGGGTCAACATATATCCCTAAAAGATCCAGTGTTTAATCTCTATCTATAGATTAAAGTGGGGGGCAGTTTCTCCTGGCTTTAAAAGACTGATTTGTGCAGATTTACTGGACACATGCTTGACTCTGGTCACGTTTTTTTCCCCAGAAACTATGCAAGCAAGTGGTTGGTGGTGGAAGAAGTGACATGTAAACGCTTGATTGGGCAGCCAGCTCCCTCTGTTGGTCAAAATAATCACGACACCTGACATCTGGCCTTCTGCTCTAATGCTCTGTCTCTGAAAATATAGGCAGGTCTGTTCACACTAGTATTATTGTTTGCATGTTTCAGAATCTCAGCTGTGCTAATGTTGGATTTCACTGATCCATTGTATTATCTCACTGGATCACCTGATGGTTAGAAACCTGCAGCTGTGAGATCATCAGCAACAAATAAGGTTCTTGAGTTTTTTTGCAGAGATGTAGATGGGAGTGGACTGGATTTATCACAGTACCTGCACTTTCAGAAGCTGCACTCTCAGAAGCTGCACTGCTAGCACCTGCTGCCGTCCCCGAGTCAGACTGGGACTGTGATGAGCAGCCCGCTGTGTCCTCTCTGCTGGACGCCTGGAAAAAGCCATTTTACACTGAAACGCTGCACAGGACCCCATGTTTCACCTTCCTCCACTGAAGTGTGTAATTACACCCAGAAGGATGCCTTGTTATAAATAGACCCCGACTTAATTACTTCTACACATTTTTTCCCTGCATTTGAATACAGCATGTAGTGTTGGTATTAGTAGTGACAGTAATTCATATTACATGAGGTTGTGAAGTCAATCAATGATCTGACCATGACCTGTGAGAGCTGCTTCAGCATCATCAGAACTCCCACTTGTTGCTTATCATTTGTTTGTAAATGTACAATATTTTAGTGTCTGGCTTTCATTTCTATATAAATGTCACACTTAAAAGTCAGCAGAAAGATCATGTGACTATGCAGAACTTTTGTGATACTGTAGCTTCTAACAGCTGATGCTATATGAATGCTATAAATGTAAAATGTGGCTTTGGTTCATATACTGAAAAATGAAATACATGTAGCAAAATAAAATGATCATTAAAAATCACATCTGTGAAGAAATATATGTAATGACAACATAAAAACACATACTAAGGAAATATTTAACCAGTTAAATGTGTTAAATTAGATTTTATTCACTCACACTCCTGCTGGCTTTTGGGGACACCAGTAGACTTTTCTCCTGGACGGGCCCAAACGGACTGGAAGCTCCGCTCGATGGAGACGAGTTCATCCTGCCCAAAAATAGAGCATAGAGTAAAAACTTAAACTTTACTTGTTGTATTACTTTTGTTTATTACTCTTTTCACTATCCACTCTGCTGCTGCAATTTTATGAAGTCTTATCTTATCTGGTCTTATCTTATTTTGTCTTATCTCGACTTATCACACACACACCTGTAGGAGTCGATGAGCTCATTTGCGATTTGGGTCCCTATACTGCCTGCGTAGATCATTGGGCCTAAACCACTGGAAAGGCCAGGAATCACTAGAGTCTGCTTAGTGTCGTCTGTGGAAGGAGGAAACAGCAGATCCAACATTTACATGAACAAGAGATAAATACCTGTGGAAATACAAAATACAGCTATAGTTTGTGCAGTATGTATTACCCTGAAGTGCTTTTGAGCTGCCGGCCTCCTCCTCATCTTTTGTGTTACTAGGCCCCCTGCTGGTGCAGAGCAGAACATATGCTGCTTTATGCATCAATAAACTTCAATTTATGGCAATATGATGAACAACCAGTGTGAAATAGTGGTAGTTTTCCTGTGCCAGCCATCCTGTGATAATGAAACTAGTTGGTTACATCCTGATGAATGAATTCATACTTACGAGATAACCCTGTTTAAAGACACGATAAACTCAACTTCTTTGGTCCATGGGTTTGTGAAACTAAACCACTGACTTTGCAGTGAAACGTAAGAGCCGTATTTTGTTTTGAACTTGTAGCACTGCGTCTCGATCTTCTCTTTGCTCCGAAGAACTGCCAAGAGATCGGACACGGGTGTCATGACAAAGCACAGCAGGAAAATGACCAAGCATTTTCATGAAATGCATCAGCTCCATCACCTTGCCTGTGTTTCTCTGAGAGGTGCTGCAGGTCGTCCTGGTGGAAGTACTCATAACACGACGTGCCAAGAACTTCCTGTGGCAAATAACCGATGACCGTCGTGGCTCTTGGAAAAACAGTGGGTGACAAAGGTAGTTTAGTTATTTGTGCATCCTCCTTCTCTCTCTCTCTCTCTCTCTCTCTCCTTCGCCGTCTCTCAAGTTTTGTGCCACTCAAAAAACAGTGAACATGGAATGAAAGTGGACACGAGCCTCTCCACATGGAAATACTCAGCAGTCACACAAATGGGAAATGGGATAAAATGATTCACTATACTTGTGGTGTGAAATTACTTCCCAAAAATGAGAAGAGATTTTCATGTGATGCCATCAAGATGCACACCTCCTTCTGAGAAACAACGGCAAAGACAGAAAGCATTAGCTCCACTGCCCAGACTCATGCTGTACACTCAGAGCCCTCCACGCCACCACACACCTCAGCCACCCCTGCCTCAGCTGGATCCAAAGGACGAGTGGCTGTCTCGCGACAGAGAGATAAATGGTGCAGATGAGGGTAGTTAGAATCGGGAAACTCACTGTTGATCTACAAAAGTGAACTTGCCGTCGATCGCGCAGCGCGTGACGAACTCGGTGGGCTTGACGTTGATGGCTTTGGAGGGGTGGTGGGTCACGTGAGGGTGGAGGCGGCACACCATCACCAGACAGGTCAAATGGGAGGGTTCTTTCTCTGCGTCGCCCTCTGACTCTAACTGGCTGCTCGGCCAACTCCTCATGTATCCTGTGCAGTGGAGGGTGCAGTATCTATAGGTGTCTGTGGACACAGCAACAGCAATACATCAGATAGATAGATAGATAGACAAACAGACAGACAGACAGATCAATACATACATACATAATAGCATTTACAAAACATAATATGAAAATAATAACTCATTCTGTAGTGTATGATGACAGAAATAAGTGAATATTATGGGGTATGTCAGTTTTTCCCGGCTGCGCTGCAGTAGCTCAGTTGAACCACTGAGTGGTCCCAGACCTCATGTTTCTACCTCCACAGTTCAACATACAGTAAGTGGGGCTCGCACCATCCTCTTACTTTGTGGTTATACAACGCTGTAACACTGACCCACTTCCTGTAG
This sequence comes from Caranx ignobilis, assembly GCA_021432705.1. Lineage (NCBI taxonomy): Eukaryota > Metazoa > Chordata > Actinopteri > Carangiformes > Carangidae > Caranx > Caranx ignobilis. The sequence continues at coordinate 75,089,120 of MU269990.1, read as the reverse complement.
AAAACAGCATGTTTTAAATTGTGGCATCTCTTTAAGGGAGGAAAAAAAAAGCTCCTGATAAAATCCCGAATTCTCCCTGTGAAGATGTTACTCACTGAAACTGACCCACATTGAAAAAGTTAGACAACTATGGATGTTTGTTTCTTTACAACATCTAAACAACTACATGTGACATTTCAATGATTTATTTCATTATAGCTCATTAAATCAGTCCTCTCTCTACTTCAGAGCTTAAATTAGCAGCTAAGATAAGTGCAGTTTGGGTTTTCCTGGATATTGAGGTCACATCTTGTCACAGGGACAGAGGTTTAATCTTACCTGCTTACATTCAACCCCAGCAAACTACTCCCAGCAGATGGAGAGAGGGAAAGAGGCGGTCATGAACCCTCCACATCCCCATCTACCTCTCCTAATCAGATCATTTCTTTATTTCCTTTTGGACAGGATACAAATCTTCCTCTACAGTTGTTTGTTTTCCACCAGCTGCCCTTGTTGCTTAGATACACATCTACATATCTTATTAATCTCTCTATCAATACACACAGTCCTCCTCCTCCTCCCCCTTATCTGTTTGGAACCTGTAGGACCACAACTCAACATGACTAGGTACACAAATCTAAATTGTTCCAGTCCTTTCAAGATAAAACTCATTCAGGCTGCTTGGGCTCAATTGAGTTAAGAGAACAGAAACAAAATGGTCCAAAATTAGCAGAATTTCCTGGCACTTGCTGTCTTGGCTTCAGCAGCAGATCCCTCCCATCTGCTGCTTCCAGTGGAGTAAAGTCATTTGGAAATGTTCACTTGAAAATAGGGCACGACGTGGAGCAGCAGAAGCAGATCAGTGTGACTGGAGGTCATGTCAACCGTGCATATTTATGTAGAATAATTACACAGTTTAATAAGATTATCAGGAGTGCTGCAACCTCGTTGTTTTAGTTAATTATCATCAGTTTCTGTTTCAATGTCTGGCTTGTTCACTGTTCTTGTCCAATCATATTCATCCTCCTTTTGTGCTATATTTGTGGTCCCGCTCATTGGTTCTCGTGCTGAGTGAAAGCTAAAGTGTCACAGACCTTTCTTTTTGGAAGTACTGGGCACCGAGCGTTTGTCCTCGTGCTTCCCCGCCACCCGACTGTGCTTCATGCGGCAGAAGAAGGATCGCCGAGCCCCAGTTGAAAGGTGGGACACCTGGGTGGGTGCGTCTGCCTGGATAGGAGCTCCGGCTGCACATGGAGAGACAGACAGTGTGACTCAGTGCCCTCAGTCTGCCATGTCCTACCTGTGGAGGAGACACTGGAGAGGAGACGCACTTGCTGCATCGATGAGGCGCTGGCGGGGGTACAGCTCCGAGGACGACAGCTGCTCCTTCACCTTGTTGATGTCTTTGGGGTGGATGAAGTCGAAAAGGCTCTGCCCCGTCAGCTCCAGCTGTGAATCCCAATCACATCTAATTATTTTTATTTTAACTGTCTTTGTACATGTCATACTGTCCGTTTTACTTTGGTAACTACATGCCTCCACTGCCACTGTCACACTGTCACTGTACACAAATGTAATGTAACTGTATGTACATATACTGAATTTCTATATTTGCCATGTTCATAAAATGAAAGCAAATGTGTAATATGTAAAAAAAATGTATATACATACATACATGTAAAAATGTGCTAATAATACAGATAACATTCTTGATATGGAGACATCATACCTAAGAGTGTATTAGTTTTATATTTATTCTCATTAAACAAAACCTAATTTGAACAATATGGAGACATCTGCATGTCTGTGGACTGTTGCTGAGCACTGTGAAAACAACCCAATAGAGAACTGCTGCAGTGTGCATCCTATTGTTAGTCATTTACTGCAAAGCTCCCAGCAACACATGCTGTCCTGCACACACACCGGCAGATTTCTTTATAAGCTTTTCCTCTTGTATCCCTCCTAAGCTCTGTTCCTCAAAGCTGGAAAATGTGCTCAAGAATATGGAGCAGGTGTGTTTGTCAGCCTGGCTGCCAAGTGCTTTGAACTTGACTTTCCGAAAACCTATACAAGCTTATCAAAGGGCAGCCCTGCAGGAAAATGAAAAGCTATTGATTATTAGGTTGTAGTTACAGTGAAAACAGAGCTTCATTAGAGTTACTTGGTCTCTCATTGAATCCACAGACTCCTCCTATACAATAAAGGCCAAAAAGCTTTAATCAGATAGGACAGTGCATAGAGACAGGAAGGCAGGGAGAGAGACCGGGGGAATGATGTGCAGTAAAGATTGTGTGGTCAGGAGTAAAACTGGTGATCAACTGTGTTAGGGCAAACTACACCCATATGGCATGTGCTCAGACCACTCCACCATCCAAGCACCTGATTCCACCACAATCAACATTCAGACTGAGTTGTAAAGATGTGGATTGTCAGCCACAACAGGATGAAGTGGCATCAGCACAAAAAATGTAGAAGGAAATTGAGACTGATATGTATTATAATCACATGGAATTAAAGCTGCTATTGTCTTTAAGTGATAGCAGAAAAGTGAGTGTGTGATGTAGTGCAGCATCACTGCAACACACCCGACTGAAGTTGAGGATCTTGGAGACTGACTCAGAGATGAAGAGGATTTTGGCCCGGTCACAACTTACAACTAACAGGAAACTGTCTGCGGCCTGGGAGATAGACAGAGAAACATAATTTTAGTAGATTGTTAGAATCACACTGGACTTATGGGTGCATGATCACCCACCCTGAGGAGAAGGTGTCTGAGGTCATCATGAGGCAGGATGGAAGGCTTGTAGGTGGTGTCAGTGAAGGCGCCACTCGTCCCAGCTGGAATCACAGCAGACACTTTGAGCCTGAGTGGAGGAGATGTTACTGGCAGTGTAAATTAGCGGGAGGGGGGGGCGAGGGTTACCTTTAAGAGCTTTCAGGTGTTGGACCGCCTTCCTCAGCACAGTGAGCTTGTCAAGCTTTCGAGCCATGGGCTGACAGGAAGGGATCATGGCAGACAGCTCATCAATGAGGCTGTTCATTTTATCCCGTCGCCTCTTCTCAATCTGACGGTGAGGCTCCCTGTGGAGAGTGCAGGTAAGTTCAGATCTGTCCCACTGAAGACATTGCCGTTTGATCAAATTCTTTTGATCCAGAAAAACACAGTAGATTCACCTGAAGCATTTCATTTTGACCTGCTGATCCTCTCCTTCAGATCTGCAAATGAAAAGATCAAAATGGAATCATTTCCCAGCATTCATTCAGGGTAGAGCGTGTGACCAGAGACACGAGATGGGTGTACCTGCTGAGGTCATCTTCCATCTGGAGGTCCAGTCTTTGCCTGTAGGTTAATATAGAACAAGAGGAGTGTATACATTAGAAATCAAGCTGGTTTTGCCCCCAGGCAAAAATGACACAGTTTGTTTCGCCTCACAGAACAACAACAGAGCACTCCTCTTACTGCACATGGGCGTCCAACTTCTCCTCCGCGACTCCCTTTCGTTTCCTTGGCAGCTCGACAGCTGGCAGCGAGGGCCCAGCTTGGCCTGGCTCCTCTTCAGCAGGATCTGATACATGAAAACAACCATCACTGAGATGTGAGAGACTGACAAGAAATGCCTCAGTGTCCAGATCTTCATATTGCCAGCTTGTCAGATTATTCTATTAATAATTCAGCATGAATGAATTAATGAGAGTTGCTCTGGCACCAGGCTTTGACAGGTTTGTGGCACATATTGAGCAGCAAACAAAGCAAATTCATCAAGAAGCTTGAGCAGGATAAGGACAGATGACTCTTTCCGCTCTTCTATACACACAGATCTGTTTTTGCAAAAAACAAAATAGTCCAGATTGTGTGAATGTGCAATTTTGAGGCTGCTGTTAGTTTTTAGGTCATACCTGTGAAACGTCACTCTTTTATTTTGAAACTATTTCTTTTGACAGTTACACCCTGAAAAGAATCCATTTATAATTTAAACCGTTTTCGTCCACAAAAAGCTACAGACTTCTTTTGTGGTGAAACCTTTGGTTCTCCACACACACATCTGTTTTAGAAGAGTTAATAGAAATGACTGGACTCCATCACAAATCAAACATGTCAAGGTTTGACCTTAGGAAAGATTTGAAGTGTTGGAGATGCAACAGAGATCTGGGGCACATGAATGTAAAATAGAGCAGAGACAGATTCCAGTGTGAACGCAGTTCAGTATGTGCATATGTAATGTTGCCAGCAGAAGTTCATTTACATTCAGGTGTGTTCCTATAGGTGACTCTGTCACTCTGTCTGTGTTACTGACTGGAGAGATGAGCTGGTGAGGATGATTTTATATGAGCAGCTTATCCAGAGTCATAGGTAGTCTACAGGTGTACTTATGTCTACCTATATTTCATCATATTTGCAGTTTAGTGTATATTAAATATATAATATAAAATGTTTTCAAATGAAATGATCGATACATTTTTCTTTTAGGTTTCCAGTTTCCTTATAGTGCTAAGTCCTAGGGAGTTTGGAGGTGAGGTTCCTAAACAGACCTTCCCAAATAAATCAAGAACAGCTCCACAATTATCAGGTCAATGTGCTTAATCTTGGTCTCAATGAATAGTCAAGACCTCAGAGAATAGAATTCCAGTGTCAGTAACATTCTGACTGTTTCTAAGCCTGAGCAAACCAAAAGAAAAAAGGCATTTCTATCCTCTCGTTTACACAGTGGAAAACACCAGGAAAGTGATGGTTCTGTGTATATAGATGTCACTGAATGCATCCAACAACAAGGTTTTAGTGAGGACAGCGCCAGGAGGACTGTCTCTCCATTTGGCCACTTGGAACAAACACTGTTTTGACAAAATGCACTTGAAGTGTTGTTTTAGTGGTCTTTGAGAAACATTAGAAAGAAAAGACCCCCAAAGATTTTTAGGAACTTTTTCATACAGGTATCTGGTACTGCCAAACAGGTGATCAGTTAGTGGAAGGTTCATGTTGTTACTGCTGGACCACACCATGTACAGGGCATGTTTGCATTCTACACAGTGACCAACCTCCAATATGAAAATGGATCATGGATCAAACAAGAAGAATCACAAAGAGAGAGCCAGAAGACAGGAGGTTGTACAGTACAGGGGCTGGAAGCCACAGGGCCCAGATCTGGACATATGAGTCCTCCCATCCCTGTTCTCCATGTAGCTCTCATCATGGTTGTAAATAACTCTGCTCGATGGACAAAGTATTAAGTATATGAAATGCTGAAAGCATTCACACTTTTGTTGTTCAGGTTGGCCATCTTCTTTATTATTATTCTTATTCTCAATTCTTCCACCGTTTTTGGCAGTCTAACTAGGCCTACATACTTTGTGCTGCTTCAGCAATTCATATATCAAATTGAGCCTTTTCTGGACATTATGGCTATCATTCAACTTTTTGATACTCTTTATACTTTTTCTAATATTTAGCTTTTTCTCATTTTTTTGTCCCATAGAGAATTCATTGGAGCCGGCTTCAAACTCTAAAAACTCTCCCACAAATTTCAACCTCAACAGCTTCCACATACTTTCACCTACAGGCTTCATTAAACTCTTAAAATGTTCACAAACTCTTAAACTGTTGAACTTCTATACAGCTTTTTCATATCTTGTACCATTATTGAGATATAGCCTTTAAAAGCACAGGAGCATTTCTGACAAAGTTCCCACTTTTCAATGAGTGTGTCTAACGAGCAGAGGCTAGACTGAGTGACATCATCGCTAGAGTGCGAGAGAGCAGAAAAAGCGACTGGAACTTTTCTCTTCCTCTCGTCCTCCTGGCCACAAATCACACTCTACACACATGATTTTGGCCACAGTTGGTGCCACACCTGTCCTCTGCCTCAAAATGTGGTCAAAAAAGCACAGAGACGTAGAGAATAATTTTCAATAATTTTGAAGTGCAGCCTGATCCCTCTCTGCTGCCCATAGAGCCCAGTACAAATGTCTTCAGAGCAGAGCAGCTGGGGCTGGAGTGTGTAACTTGCTGGAATGTGCATTATACTTTGTTTAAATTCAGCACAAAGTAGTCACAGCTCACACACAAATCCTCTACCTCCACATGATGGCTATTTTTTACTACCATTTGTGATTCATGACAGTGTAAAACTCCTATCAATTTGTGAATTACTGTGGTGCAGATGTAGGCTTGGCAACGCCAAGGTTGCAGCTTTGAATCTTGCCTCAACAACCTTGATATTGCATCCTTCCCCCACTTCCCTCTCTACCTCTTTGTCTTGCTCTCTTGGTTTGTGTTAAGATGCTTCTTGTTTACACCGCTGCTCTCAGATTCAAATGCTAGGAAACACCAAGCGTGCCACAGAGACAAAGCACAGGTCATGACTGATGTCCAATCAGACACTTTATCTGTCATTTGTTGTCCTGCCCTGCCCTCTGCTGGATTTCACAACAGAAGCCGTGAGCTCTCCAAATCAATGCTACCACAGTTTGCTGCACATCACATTGCAATGACTGACAACAGTCTTCAAAACTTCTGCCTCTTTCAAATTTCACTACATGACTTTCTATCATCAGGCAGTCATTGATTTATCGTAGTATAAAACTCTTTCAGCTTCATGTTCTTGTTGGCTGAGCGGGTTGTGCATCAGGTTACTGCTCATGAGCTCATGGGTTTGACTCCTGACTCAGCCATGTCTGTTGCATGTTGCTTGCTCTCTTTGGCAATTTCTTGTGCTAATTCAGCTTTGCTTCAGCAATGGCGTTCAGCTTTCACACGCATTTTCCTTTAGGAAATGCTTTTTCTAGTTTTTTTTAATTCACAACCTTATATTCTCTGTGTGAACTCTCTACATGTCAGACACATTTGTAGACTGGCAGAAAACAACAGACAGGTTTCATCACAGAAAGCCTGATTTCTTCAGTGTGTGTGTGTGTGTGTGTGTGTGTGTGTGCCAACAGTGAGAAGTGCTCACAGATGTGTTTGCAGTGGGTGGTGATTATTTTTGAAAAGGCTGATATCTCACACAGGAATGTTCCTCCTGCTGGAGTAAAAGCCAAACACATTCTGAGAGTCTGGATTCCTCCCCCTCCCTCCCTCCCTCCCTCCCTTCCTCTCCATGCACACGCCTGAAATGCCTTGGCTGGGCTCTGCTCTCTAGTCATCTGTTTCCAGGCAAACTCTCGGTGCACTATCTCCAGGCAGCCAGTGAACGGCGCCAAACCTCCAGCTACATCCTGCCCTTTGTCAGTTTAAAAGGCACGTGAGAGTAAATGGGGTACGGGCTATCATCTTACCTAAGGCTTATATAATGCTGTAACATTGACCTACTTCTCTCTCAGGACTGCCGTACTTTAAATTGTGTCATTCATTTGTGTGGAAAAAAAAAAAGTGAACGTGACTGTTGACCACGAGTGACCCATTTTCTCCTCATTTTTCTCCACAGGAGGGAAAGTTATTGTTCAAAACCTTTAAATAATTAAAGCATAACTTCTGCTGCTTTAACAACATCAGCTGGGACACACACCAAAAACTTTTTCTTAACTTTAAAGTTCATTTTAATGTTTATGTACAATAATCTAACAAATAGATCAATAATAATAAGACTATTTCATTATACCTGGATGGACACTGAGGGGTTCACAGTGACTCTTCCCACTTTTCATGTTCATTTGGCAGAGCACTGGACTTAAATGTTGTCGACACAGTTTTCTTTAATCCCTCCAGAGGAGTTTAGTGGGTCATCACTGACGCAAAAGTGGAATGTGGGAATGAGCACTCTCCCTTCCACCCACAGCAGCTCTGATGCTGCACAACACGCCGCCTCCAAGGTCATACACGCCCCCCCCCCCCCCCCCCAGGTACTCAGAAACCGTTCGGTCGGGTACCTGTGCCAGCTGACTGGTTATAATATGCCATCCCTGAAGCAACAGGGCCTGCTTTGTGTGGCAACATTGTGAGCCATGCGACAGCTAAAAGCACCGGTCGTGACACGAGTGCTGATGAGAGGGCTGAGCCTGCAGGGCGGCAGATGACACATCACGATCACTGAAATGCAGAAACTAAGACCACCACCCGCGGAGGAAACGCACTGGGGTGTGACAAACTCAGCACGTACAACATGACCTACATGCACTTCTTCATGTCATTGCCCTTTTATAAGCATACATTTAATCCCAGTTGAATAACTTCATGGTATTTGGTCATGGAAAGTGGAGAGTAAAATCTGAAATATAGATGAGACAGACAGCCAGGATAAAATCTATTGGTTCACCAGTAATCACAATGTTGCACCATTTGGAAATGAGCCATAAACCAGTCCCACAGCAAAACACAGGGCCAATCAACAGAGACACAACTCCACAACTGAAGGCACCAAAGAGTTTAAAGTGCTGGTCATGTGTGAGCAGCTGGCACAGTTTTAATCCTGCACTCGAGATGAATGTGTCATCGTGTAAAATCCCACAAAAGCAGAGCAGGTACAGTAGACACACACACACACACACACACACATTTACAGCTTGTGAAAGGTAAGCAGAGTGTCCAAACAGCATAAATTAGTTTGACAGTCTGGATTAAAGCAGCCACAGCAAACATCTGAAAACAATTAGGGCTCAAGATTTTAATGTTTCTGAGCAGGATATATATGTATATATATATATATATATATATATATATATATATATATATATATATATATATATAAATAGTGCTGGTTTAAAAGTTGCAGGTGTAATTTCTTTGTTCTGCAACCAAACACAAGAGAAGGCTTTTCACCACGTTATGTCCTAGAGTTTGAAATGTAAACATCACTTTCACAGGGCTGAAGTAAAACTGTATATATATATATATATATATATATATATGTGTGTGTGTGTATATATACACACACACACACACATATGTACACAGTATATATATGTATGTGTGTGTGTGTGTGTGTGTGTGTGTGTGTGTAAGATAGCCTAAAGCATTTTATCTAGCATCTTTATTTGTTTTAACTTGTATGTCGTACACTGTAATCTTCTATGTTTGAACTCAGCAGTGTCTAATCTGAAGCTGACCAACTTCTATCTACAAAACCAAATGTACACACCCTCTGTACGCTGTATATAACTTAGTGTCTCTTCTAGCTGTAGCAGCAGATTAAAGAGCCCCCCCCCCCACACACACACACACACACACACACACACACCAGCATGCCTAAGAGCACAAGGGGGTTGTTTACATCCATGATTTAAACAGTCTCACACAGAGATGCAGGTGTAAGTGTAAAATGTGATCGTCCTCACCTTCTTTCAAATGCAGCTATGCAGCATTCATCACATGGGAATCAAACAGCCATTCTCCACATAGTGTTCATGAAAGACTGGACAGTTTGCATTCACACAGCCCTGCAGTTTAGGAGCATAGAGCTCCTCATTTCTGTCCATATTGAACACACATATTAATTTCAAGGCCGTCTGCACCACCCAGTCCATTAATGCTCAGGCCATTCATATGCACCTACATATGCTAAGAGTGACTCACTCTAATGCACCTTACAAAATGCAGCATCACAAAATCACACAGTAGCATGCAATATGTATGTTGTTTCCTTTTATTTCAGTTTTCCTGTTTTTCATTTGTACTGCTGTAAATGGGGATTTCACTAACAAAAGTTTGGTTAATTTAATTTTGTTATGAGAAATTATGTTATAAGAAATAAACAACAAATTTAAGGAGACCAAAACAAGCTTCAAGAGACATGGTATGAACACAAAGACACATATTAACTACTAATCAACCACGAAGACACAAATTCGTGCAAAGATGCACAAAACTAGTGCAAAAGGATTTTAAAAAACAAGCAACATCATAAAGCAAAACAACCACAAAAAGATCAGATAAATCCTAAAAACACTGATAATCACAAAGAGGCGCAGAGTGAGCTGAGCACTGCTGCGTTCTCTCAGCCACTGTAAGAGCAACACCTCTGGGAGTTCAGTCTGAGCAGCGTGCTGCACAAGGGGAGGGGCAAGGAGACATTCAAATGTCTGTGCTCAGGCTCCTGTCGTCTCATGATCTGCCCACGGCTGCACGTTATTTGCAGCTATTAACAGCAGCTATTTATTGATTTTATTCAAACTAGTCTGTCACTCAGTCTTTACAATAATAAATACGGCATGCAAAGAATAGCAGGTGTTTATGTATTGGACAAATGTGCTCCACAGTGCTGCCAACATATGGAACATAACCCGCATCAGTGCTTCTACATGTGGCCTCAGCATGGACCCTGATTGTTTCAGTGTTATTTGGGGCAATGTGAGTCATTCACACAGTCCCTGCATGCCAGAGCTCAGTGTCTTTACCTGCGTCTTACTGTACATAGAAGGCGGCCTCAAAGCCTACAGTTCCAGTACAGTGTGTTCTAGGTTATTTCTGGTTGACTGACCTACAGTTCCCGCCGCTCCTCAAACCAGCATGTGAACGCTCTCTGGATGTTTTGCATTATGAGACTATTTTTCACATGTGGCACAACACATACTGCAATCTGTGGCACAGTATGTCATCTACCCAATGCCCTACAGTTGACCAGGCTTATTTGTTGTGAGTAGCCTACAGTTTAATACTTGAATGCTCTGGTATGATGGACCACAGCCAAACTTTGTGAGAGACTGCAGATGTGACTGCTTTCATGGAGATGGAGAGTTAATTCCTGAAATTCTGAAATAGTGCCCATTAAATTTGAAATAAGAGCTACAGCTTAGTGCATTTAACTCAAGGACAAAAAAATGTAAAATGTATGAAAATAAAATCTGTTAAGTGAGTGTTAAATATTTAGATTGTCTGTTTTTTTAAAATACATTTAATCTACTCTGTATAAAAAAGATGTTACAATAAATGTAGGGTTAATATTTGTTGTAGCAGTTTTTATAGTCAGCCATGTTTCCACAATAAAAACCTACTGCCTGCTTCCAGTAGCCTACATTGTACATGACTTACATTTAATAGCCACAGATGCACAGGGGATTAGTATTTATACATACATTTTACATTAAACATTAAACCACTAAACCATTAAAACAATAATGCTGATATATTATTATTATTTACACATTATATTTGCAGTAAAGATGATTTTAATCTAAGTTTTCAGAACAATAAAAAAAACAATGTGTGGGTGTGAAATGAATTAAGAGCAGATGCTGTGTGATAATGGTTAATGTGAAGTATTTTACATGCAAAATATTCCTCATGCTTATGAATAAAATGCAGTGTTCAAGTTTAAACTACAACAACTGTCACATGTATGTAAGGCAGGTACATATCAACGTTACAATTTACACTGAGAATTAGATCATTACCTTTAATTCTGGAAAAGAAAAAAAATACCAGTAATATTTTTAAGACAAATAATTTGCTCTTTTAAAATAAAATGTCTATTAGGAAACAGAACTGCTTTGACTTCATTTCATGACTGTACTGAGCAGGAAGAAAATCAAACATGTTTCATGTAGCAGTTGATGTGTGCCTAAAAGCTATTTTTCATTTTATCTATTTTTCGGATATATTTTTATCATGTTTTGCAGGAGCTAATTAATTTAATACCACTGTTTTATTAATGACTGTTATCCTCCGACATTTATCAGTGTTTAATTCAGCTTGGAGCTCCGGCGGTGAGAGCTTTGCGGCCGCAGAGCAGAGCGCCCTGCTCGGCCTGAGAAGCAGCGGGGAGCGACTACCTCCCCCTGCTGCTCGGTGGAGGCAGCGCTGCTCCACTGATCTACTGACCCAGTTTTGAAAGAAGCCCAGCGAGAACGAGGGAAGACCACACGGACAAACCCCGTTAGTCACGTGACAACCTAAGCTGCCCGGGCCGGTCCGGTGACGGTTAGCTAAATAAAAAGATTGGTGAGAGTTTAGCGAAGGGTAGCAACACAAAAACAATAATGTTTTGTTACAGTTTTGGAAAAGTTGTCGTCATGGTGACGGTCACGTGATTCGGTACGGTTGTACCGGAAACACACACACACACACACACACACAGACACACACTCCGCTGCGTCCCGCCGGAGACGAGCACGTACTACAGAATAGTGAATGGACAGGATTCCACCGTAGCGACGGCGCGCTCAGCACGGCCGGTTACCGGCTGCCTGTCGGTATTTCAGGTCGGCCTACAGTAGGCTACAGCTGGCAGGTGCCGTGGCTGCTCCAGTCACCGAGTAACGCGTTACCTGGCAGGCTGCCTTCTTCCGTTACACTCGCTCATGTCACCCGTAAAGTTGAATGAACACAAAAATGAGCAGCGAGCCGTTGTGTGGACGAGCTGAACAAGTTCTCCACTACTCTGTGGAAGTGTTCTCACTCAGTTCATCCTCCAGCCAGACAATGACGCGCCAGAAGGAGATGGGTAAAAAGAGTAGCAGCACAGTGAAATAAAAGCAGTCTACCTACCTGCCTGCCTGTCCGCCGTCCCCTCAGAGCCACCGGTCGACATGCCTACAGACTGGAGCCGGTGTGCCCGGTGAAGGCTACGGAGCGCCGAGGCGCATGTGGAGCCACCAGCTGTAGTAGTAATAGCTACAGGAGGAGAGGGAGAGGAGGGAGCTGCGGAGAGCCGGGGTGTTGTATAATTGACTTCATTTTTTTCCCCTCACCCTCCTCCCGTATTTTTTTTTTTCTTTTGCACGGGAGGCGGAGTGGCTGATGAGGGGTGGGGGCATGTCCTTAAGGAATCACGGGGGGAAAAAAAGAGCTGACACTTTCCTCTTCCATCCCCTCTCAGGCTCATTCATGTCGTTCCTTGGACAGCTAGATCGGCGTTTTCTGAGGACAGCGGCAGTAGTAGCAGCGACCCAGTCATCAATCAGCATCTGTCACCTGATAATAAAGACCCACTACACGAAGCCCACAGTGTGCTTCATTATGCATTTAAACGCAACGTAGAAAAGGAAAAAGGAAGAAAACAAACATTTGTGTGTACTCCGTTTGTATTTTGTGTGATATCAGTTGTTTGAAGGCAACATGTGAGATGTGTGTCGCATTTAAACAGAAGTGAACAAAATGTTCTGCAGCGGGGTATCTCCCATCACAGAGCCTGGAGTGGAGCCCAACCACTGATGAGCACGGTGGCTGTGTGTGAGTGGATGATGGGCCGACGGGAAACAAACGGTGAGATTACGTCAGTGATTCTAAAATAAATTATGATTCATGTCAAAGAGTCGCCCCGGCCTTTCAACTGCTCGATTCCTCCGGTGCCACGCACGTTTTGGTGACCTGAAAAAGTGCTGCGCGCGCCACCGATCTCAATTCCCTACGAAAAAAAGTGACGTCTCACTCTATTCTAGTTTCATGGTACAAAATCAGCCCAGTCGTACTCAGATGAACAGGAAGCAAGAGGGACCATATAAAAATTCATAATCAGTACTTTACTAATTTACTACTAGATTGAGTTTTAAAGATGTAACACTATTGGGCCTATCTTCAGCTAATAATATGAATAACCCCCTTCCTTATATTTTACCATTAGAAACAAGGGTTTACAAAATGCTTTGACATAAAAGCAGGAAAACACAGGAACAATGAGCAACACAAGCAACACAGACAATAGAGAACCTAACGATATAAACTGACACCATTAGGGCAGAAGACGTAAGCAATTAAAAAATAAACAGGGGTATAAACACTAAAACCACATAAAGCACAGATGAAAATGATTAAAACAACTAAAGGTCAATAAGAAACACATAAGAGCAGCTAATTAAACAGTGCAATAACGAAAAGGAATAGAAACTTGAGAGATTCAGGATGACACAGAACTAAATCAAATAAAAAAAAAAGTAGTGAATACAATAAAAGTTGATAGAAAGACAGTAAGACAATGACATCACAAAAAGCAAGCCTGTAAAAGTGGGGTTCATGAAATGGCTTAAAAAGATGTCACTGATTAAACAGGTTATTTGAAAATTATATGTTTTTCAATAAGAAAGTAATTTGGAAATAAATGGAAACATTCCTGTGTGCTGGTGTAAGAGCAGCTTCCCCTCGACAGATGGATGTAAAACAGTGAAGTACACATGTCAAAGTGGACCTACAGAGAGCAGGACTTAGAGCTACTGCTGCGCCCTATTCAGAACCTTGACTAAATACATTATTTCTATTTGTGTCCCTGGGAAAGAAGGGATGAGGACAAGACTTACGGACAGATGGACAGGCAGGCAGACAACAGGTATGGACACGGGCTGACGGGTAGGAGATAGGAGAGTCCACAGCATGGGCAGCTCAGAGGAAACATGAATTCGCTGGCAAAATATCTGACAGCTGATTGGGTGAATTAAATAATTAGGAATATACAGGTGAATTTCAGTTTCAGTGTTTGGACCCAGAAAACAGGTGAGCAGGTGGATGGAGACACGAAGAAAGTCAGTGGACATCTGGTCGGTGGCTGGACTATGGCAAGAGGCCAGTAAACCGAGCAGAGGGAGAGAGCATGAATGGCTTTAGAAGAGTGTGACACATGGCCCTGCTTCTGTTTCCATTATCTTATCAAATGTCTTAACGACAACAACAATCTCTGTGAACCCAAATGAAATATATTGTATCCTGTATGTTTGTGTTTCTGCCAAAACTGTCCCACTTCCTTGGTTTTGAGGGGAAAAATCGACGTGATACATCATTGTTAACGTTTGCGATCTTTGGCTCTCACCTACATAGTGTAATTCGAGACCTTTGCACGAGACTTTATGTAAGAGGGAAGACTGCACGTGCCAGCGAGAAACGTGTTGACCTATATATTATATAACTCGCCGGTCACGTGGCGACGGTTGGCTCGTTAACCCATTTAAAGCCTGTCTGCGGAGAAAGTACAGTGTCCTCGTGCACTTTAGCGGTCCGGAAACATCGTAAGTGACCGGGAAACACAGATAGTGACGCAGTAATGAAGATTTAGAAGGATGTGAGATGTTTCAAGTTTTACTAGCAGTGATATGAAACTGAAAACGACTTCATATACATATGAATGCGAATGTTTATCATGTTTTTCTGTTGAGTCATAGTCAGCAGGTTTAGTCTTGATACCCTACACTTATATTTTATATTATAATTTAGTCATTTATCACTTTGTTGCGTCAATTTTTGTGAAGTGATTGATAAAGGTTTGTGTATTTTTCGCTCCTTTACAGTTTTTTTTTTTTTTTTTTACATATGAGGGATAAATACAGGTTTGTTCCCATGTACAGGGGACAGGGGTCAGAAAGTTTAAAATGTGGAAATTCCTCACTCCTGGTTGAGGTTTGAAGGCGGGCAGGTCGTCCTGTTGGTGACCTCTGTGTGTCAGTGGCTCCACCCTGGGTCTCGTGAGGGAAACACCCTGTTTTTTTTCTCCAGGACTCTGTGTTCCTGGTGGGGCTCAGTTCTGCACAGCCAGCAAATATTTAAGATGTTTTCATTTAGTCACCAATGTGGTCAAGAATTTCAAAACATAGGCTAAGCCAAAAACAACTAATGTATGACTGAATACACATATGACCCTTGTCCTTTAGATCACTGGTTCTCAACCTGGGGTCCGGGCCAGGGGCGCCAGGGATCTCGGTGTCCACAGAGCTTTGTTTGCTTTCTGAGGTTGTGAGTTTATCAAAATTATATTTTTGCATATTAAAATTTAAAATCCCAATAACGCACCCAATTGGACTGGCTTGTCTTGGACATAAGCAGTCTTCAAGGAAAAAAGGTTGGGAACCCCTGGTTTAGATCATCATTCCACATCACCTGTAAACTACTTACACTACTGACACTGAGGATTCGGTCATATAGTAGGGTCACCGCTCTGCAGTTTGGGCTTAATGACCCATTATATGCTCCAATAAAGTCTTGTGAAAGTGACCATGTGTTTATTCTACATCAGGCTGATACTAGACATCAGATGGTGCATATAAAGTCAGAAAGGTCAACATTATGTGCTGAAAATTAAGTGTGTACAAGACACCTATGAATGTAATATATGTCACATTATAAGTGATGCCATATATTCCACATACTACTATGAAGATAAAGCCACATTAAGTTTATAACATATAAACACCCATAGATAAGTGTTTATATGTGGACCTACATGTATTAATGTTGTTATATTGGACTCTGTATCAACATATTGATGGGCTGAGGGACATATAAGTGGCTATATGTTCACAGGCTACATGAACATTAACTGTCTCAATTTATAATACATTTATTTAGAATAATTTTCAATATGTCCATGTTTCCTTAGTCCTTAGGCCCTTTTCGACATTTGTGTATGAAATTCATTCACCTTCTTTAATAACGGGGTCATGACAGGGAGGGGCCACCGATGCGTCACGTGCCCTTACAAGCATTTGGTTGACTCGGTTGTTGTAACCTGGTTTCCTCGTGTAGACTAGAAACCTGGTTTCATTCATGGCCGCTGGCCACCGTTACCGGGTGCACGAGGAGGATGTGTCCACGTGTGCCGGTGCGTCCTTGTCTGAGTGAACTAATCAAACCTGGCTGACTCAATGTGAAGCAGTGAACTAATCACATTCACACATGCTGTAGGCCTACCGGAGAAGTGAACAGGCCCGGGCGGGTCAAGTCCGCAAGGACTGTAATGTCATATCATTAAAATGTCATTATAACCGTGGAGGAGGACCTGCCATTACCGTATCTATGTAATCGCGGCTTTCAATGACCACATCAAAGTGTCCTCAAACGTCAGTATGTATTTATTAACGGCGATGAAATCACGTTGTGCTTGGTGACCAGTGGGACCAGTTTCGCAACTTTATGACTTGTGTGTGTGTGTGTGTGTGTGTGTGTGTGTGTGTGTGTTGTCGCCAGGCTGCTCGTTGTCTCCACCTGCTCACTGTGCTTTACCAACGCGACTTTACAAGATTCTCTCCTCTGAAACACGACTTTGATCCTTTAGGAGAAATGAACAGTAAAACTAAAGGTTCATTTTCCCATGAAAATGAGAAGTTACAAACAGTGTTCATTCATAAGAGCCGCCGAGGAGTGCTGCACGCTGATGTGTGCAGAGGGCGCCATCTAGCGGTCAAGCACAGCAACGACCAGACCTGTTCTCCACAGTGGCTCGATTACTTAAATGAGAAAAACATGTACACTGAGCTCAAACCTCTGAACAGTTGTATTGTAGTTCACATCAGATCATGATTTCTCATTCATTTGGGCATATGGCACATATGGGACATGAGTGCTAAAAAGTAAAGTACAGTCCACTAATCCACACAAAAATCACTTGACTGATTAGTTAACTCCCATAAAAATGATCAAAGTCACTCACCTACAACTAAACATCCCCTCAGCGTTTGAGCATGCATAAAGTCTTCTTGTGCAAAAATGATCCACTCAGTTCTGGCATTAAGACACATCTACGGCATGAAGTGTTTGATGTCAGCTACAGAGCTGCCAGGTGACAGTAATGGACTAGAATCAAAAACAACCAATCTCAATCAAGTTTGGAAGTGTATAGGAGATTCTAACCTCATTGCACCTCTAGGCACCTTTTGCTTGTTGACATCTGACTTTGACTAAAATGCCACAGGTTTTGTTGTGTCGTGTCTTTTTCACACGGATGTTAATCTTGTGCCAGTCATAATCATAATGTAACATGTGACCGTCATGATGAAAAAGCATCATCACAGTTTGACCTGCCTGGCTTTACATCAAACTGCTTGCCCTTGTGGTGGTACTAGACAATTACCTGACACAAAAACTAGATTTTGGAACATAAATGAAAAGTTTTGGGTGATTTACTACCTTTTGCAAACATGCAATAGAGTAGTGAATCATGAACTGCTGCAACAGTTGCACTGATCATTTAGAAGATGTTAAGACTATTTCTACTTGTACTTGTAAAATCCAGCCCACAATGTAGTCCACTTCTGTCTGTTCAGTTAAAAATGTTTCCTGTCCATCTTCTCTTCCCATGGCTTTTGCCACTCATGTGGGCTGTATAAACCAAACACATGTTTTAAAGTAATGTCACAACATCACTTGCTACCATACAACCCTCTGCTGCAGATTGACCTGTGGTAACAAAATATGTTATTCACCACCAAACCTTCCTTTTTATCAATATTTTTCAGTTTTGCTCAAAAAAATGAGCAATAGCATGTTTCACATGAACCAAATGAGGACATGAAGCAAATGTCATGCTGAGCTCACTGTAAGAAGCAGAAGTACACTGTCAGATAGGGTGTTGGTGACTATTTCAAAAACTAACTTGATATGTGATAGCATCAACAGTGTTTGCCATGATCTGAATCATACATTGAGGGAGAATTAAAGAAATAGGAGATGTAATGAGATATGATGCATTTGAATATTGGTAGTCCTTTAGTTACCCAGGAGTGGTCGTGATCAGTTTGTGCATTGATAGGTTAAGATATACACAACAGTGAGGGGGTGAATGATACATAGTTCAGGTAAGGTACAGAGCTATATTCACTATTTTTAAATGTGTAGTTGTGAAAAGATCAAGATAAAGACCTGCCAATGTTTTGATGGCCTCGCTCTTGGTCTTCACCAACAGAGCAGCTTCTTACTGTTTTATATTCTCAGTACATCACAGACTTTGGTTTACTGTTGCACAAGTCTGGAACAAAACAGATAGAAGGCTACTAATAACCATGATTATTGCGTATCTACTTAATTACACTTGGAAACTAATCTTTAAAAGCATTCAAGCTCCATATTCTCCTTTCTCAGGCTTCTCAAGTAACAACAGGTCAGTGAGCCAATCAGAGGCGCGGAGGCTCTGTTGTGGTGGCAGTGTTCTAAGTGATCAATTCAAAACAGCAGATTTAAGGTAAAATAGCCACAGAAACCAAATCCTGCAACATTGGATGGTGGGTCCAGGTGGGTGGGGCTCAGGACCTTGCTGCAAGGGGTGTTGACTGCTTGTGACATCACAAATTTACAGAAGTCAGACAGCTGGTTTTAATGTTCAGTGTCTGAATACAGGCTGTGTGCATTTCTCTGTGGACTGAGGCTTTATACTTTCACAGTATTAATGTAGAACCTGGAGCTGCTTTATAATCACACTACACATGGACATCTACCTTTATACTGTACTGGGACTTTGAAAAACTTTCTTCTTCAGGACTTGAGGGTTTATGGGAAATGTGGTCTTAATTTAGAGAACCCTCCCACAGCAATTAAAAAAAAGGAAAAAGAAAGAACCTTAAAACTTGAAGTGTTTAATTTTATTATTTTGAAGCATTTTTTCAACATAAAAACTCATCAGTGAATGAATGAATATATTAATGAGCAGTTTCTCCATCATTCCACGGGTTCCTTCAAGTGTCTACAACAATATGTACACATCGTTACACAACACTCCTCACAACATAGTCCTGGCCAGTGGAGGGGTTTTAACTCCTTTTAACAAGTTCATGGGAAGACCGAGTTCAAGCTTTAAGAGGGAGGAAATTACATATTATTAGCTGAGTCACGAGGCTTTGAGGCTTCTGAGGCAGATGTTGACTATTTACATCTAAAACTAGCTTCTAGATGTGAATGAGCCTTTAATCGACTTCTGTGGATTTATTTTATGTCACCAGCTTTTCCTTCAAGCATTTCACTGCCTCTGTGAGTCGAGGGGAACATGTCTCTAAACATTCAGATGATGATATATTTTATACTAACAACAACTACAACACACGGGGGAGTAAAAAAAAAAGCTGGTTTTGGTCCTTGAGAAATGAATTGTCTGGCTAAACTCAGTACTGATGTAGATCCTGAACTCTTCTCAACCTTGTGGAAAAAAATGACGTTGCGATAATTTAGCTCCTTTTTGATAAAGTGGCACAGTCATGGATTTCAAGTCATCTAGCATACACACATAAATAGAATTGTACGGATCCCGAGCAGTGTTACGTCATGTGAGCCTGTACGTCCGAGGAAATAAAAGACTGATCATTTCTCTTATTACGACACAGAACATGAATTTGACACTGAACAAGGTGAGACCTCACCTCACAACAGAAACCACTGAGTATCTACTAAATGAAAATGTCACTCCTGTCAAAGCACTCACACTCAGTTCACAAACAACACGAGCTGTTTGGCTGTGAGACAAGGCGCTCCGCATACAGCAGTTTGCATCAGTGCGATCCAGTGATTAGACACAACCGGGAAATCTGCAGCAGCAGCCATCAGCAAAATCTCTCCCATCATGCATCTGTGCTGCTACTTTAGTTTTATGTTAATTGGTATTTAGGTTAAACACATAATCTTTACGATGGCAAATCATGCCAGGTCTGTCTGTCTGTCTGACATGATGCAGACTGTCTGAATAATAAACATTTTGTGATTTTATTTCAAGGGCCACTCCACCTGTTTCACTCACTAAAGTCACCCCTTATCCAGCCGGAGGATGTTTTCTGCAGAGTCTGAAGAATAACTCAAATGATGTCATCAGAGTTACCTCAGCATATTTTTACGGACCGTACATCTGTAGAACTAAAAAGCATTTACGAGAGAGAAAAGGTCAAATGTAAAAGTATCAAGATTTCGTTGTGTGTAAAGTAAAATCCACTGTTCATGGGACATTGTCACCAGGATATACTGACTCCTGCTGCATCAATTTGGAAGCAGTAGTAAATTATCCCTTTAATTGTAGTAAAGCCAAACAACATCCCATTTAAATAAACTGAATATTAGCACAAATCTATCTTATCAACACCTTTAAGAAAAACATGAAAAATAATAAATAATGAAAAAAATATACATGTATCTGCCTGCAAACTCCTGGATCAGTCAACCATGATCAGAATTTGTTAGTGCGTTCTTGGAGAACAAGTTTTCAGCAGGACTGTATGGATTAAATAAAATATGAAGAGACAAGCGTGGGTGTATTATATTACAAGACTAATTGATCAAACTGCTGGAGGAGTTACTTTGTCCATCAGTTCCTCTTGAATAGCACCAGAGACAGTTAAACATGTGATTCCTGTGATGGCTGCAGCTCAACTTGTTTGTGGATTTCTGTCCCTGTTTCAACATTTACAGCTTCTTCTTCTTTTCAGTTTGAACTCTTAACTGAGAAGTGACATCTCCACACACTCACATTCTGACACGTGTGGAAACTGAAATGGCAAAATGATTCCATAACCAAAGTTAGCTCTGTCGGAAAAGTTTTTTTTCTGAAGGTAGTTATTCATTGAGTGCAGTAAGCGACGGCTACATCTGAATCTGAGTTCAGATCACGACGTGTGACGATCAGAGGTCTTTGGTTCGTTTATTTTTTAGCGCTGCATCTGGTGACAACTCTGAAGACATGATGGTTAAATGATGTCTTAGGAGAAAGAGAGGCTTCCTATCTCATGTTCATGAGCCTTTTTAACCTAAAATGTCACATAAATATTGCAATGGAAACTTAATTCAATATGAACAGAGAGATTTAGGATGTAAAACGTGTATCAGATATCCATCACATGAATTGATTCATCAATTTATTTACTTCCTCGCATCTGTTCCAGTCACCACTGACACTGTTTTCACTGTTTTAATGAGCTTCTAGTTTTATTATCCAACCTATAAAACCTGTTTGTTTATGTGCCTTAGCTTCGTCACTCTGCTTTATCAGTTTACAGACATAATAAACATCAGCCCACTGTGCGTCCTCACAGGCTCTACTGATGGTTTGACTTACATAGCCAGACTAGAATCATGTGTTCCTTCCATTCTCTATTGTCTTTCTGATATTTTCCTCAAGAAACCTGTATTATATTGTTACTTCTAATCATAAATTTATTATTTATCAGCTGTTTAAAAAGGCACTTTGCATGTTTTGTCCATCTAAGCAGGAAGCGATTGGCCTGTTGGACTGATCAGAATTGAAATAAGGGGGAAAACATCAACTAGTGCAGCAACAGGCTCTGAAGGGAAGTGACACGCTGTGCAGTCTGTCTGGCTGCCAGACGCCCAGCTCAGGGTAAACTGCATTCACATGTGTCTTGGCAACGAGTTGTTCCTCTGTGTGAGAAATGTCAAAGTCACCACCGTGAGGTTTAAAGGAGTCCAGCAGGATTTCACTCTTCACACCTTGCTGTACATTTCAGATCATTTCACTGATGCTTCCTTTAGGGGTTCAGCCTGCGAATCCTCATCGTCATTATGAATGACACTATTAGATATCTGGATAAAATGTTTTACTCAACTAAGCTAAGAGTCAACAGCCACACATGTGGACATTACATTAACATGTCTATATATTACTATCTCACACAACCACCTGAGCCACCCCATTAAATCTGGCCTGGCACTGCTGGCTAGAATAGATTGGTGAATGTACCCCAGATGGATTGAGGACACATTTGAGATCTGACCACTCTGACCTGATCTGGACCACATGTGACTGTGGTATTCTGAGGCTGAATGCTGTACTTGGTGCCAAATAAAAAGTTAAGGAGTGATAAAATAAGAACAATTCATCCTGAGAGAGACGTGAATGTTGGCGTCAGATCTCATGACAACTGACCCAGTAATTATTGAGATGTCTGAGTGTGGATCAACACTGCCACAAACACTGCTCATACTAACATGTCTGAGAGTGTGTGTCATGCCTTTTCTTTAACAGTCACACATCCCAGCAGCTCTGTCATCCTACACATCCTGGGCCGTCTCAGATCATTCTGTTGCATTTTCCTAACATGAGCAAGAAGTAGTGATATTGTCTCTTCTGACATAAAAGCTGATGTTGAGGTTGCATCAGGCTGCTCCCCCTGCCAATCATAACTTTTGAGATCAATTTCTCACTCTTAGTGGCGCTGAAATCGTGCTGGAGCTTTCCTTTAAATCTGTGACCTGTCTGTGTGAGAGCTGGTGCGGGGTTGCCCTCTTACCAGTTTGACAACAGTGTTTTTTTGAGCACATCTTCAGTATCAACAGTTCTTTGCATCAGAGTTAATTTAGCCACCAGTGTTGAGACTCCAGTGATTTGTACTCAAGCCTCACTCCCACCATCACCTTCAGGCCATAAAGAAAAATTCCTCTCCGGAAGCGATGTGCCGCTGAACATGCAGATATGTTGATTTAGTGTCCTAGTTAGTGAGCTGGCCTGAGAGCTATGGCTAAAGACAGCACATGTATACAATATAAACAACCGAGGTAATGCGGTAATGCTCCTTAATTTCTGAGCTCTTGGCGTTCTTGCGGCGGCTGAGCAGACCTAAATAAATTGTGATGAGGGTTAAATTTAGACTGAGAGGCTGACAGCTCAGCCCTCAGCACCAGCGGGGCTCCTGGGCCCGACCCTGTGTCCGTAAACGTCTGTTTTATTCCTCTCCGCGGCGCTGTCAGGCCTTCCCTGCCTTCATGTATGTGGGGATGGTGCCTCGCTGAGTCAGACCCTCGAAGCGTTTGTACGTGTAGTTGAGGAACACCCAGTCCTTGGACTTGAAGTCTGGCTCTGTCGCATTGGCTGTTCACAAACACAAAGAGAGCAGAGAAAAGAGAGGTTGTTTTCTAATTGCCTGTGGGAGGTCTTCCGAGACATGCAATGGAAATGAGAAGCCCCTACAAGTATTTAAAGACATATTAAAAGCTGAGACAACAAAGGCAGTGTTGTTTCTCATAAGTTACATAAAGAACCAGATGTTAAAATTAGTTTGTCTGCGGCTCAGAAACTTCCCCTTCTCCTGCAGTGCAGCCTGCGGAGTGCTTAATGAGACCAACCTGGCTGAAGGATGTCTGACTCGGGGAAGTCATCGAAGTTGGAGGTGTCGTCAATGCTCTTGATCTCAATGGAGATGGCTGCAGGCCGCTCCCTGTGGAGGCAACACAGACAGAATGAGCAGGGAGGACTTACTCAGAAAATCCCATGACCCTCACTAAAGCCTGAACCCACACAGACACTTAAGAAATACACAAAGTAAAGGGTTAGTGTTGGACCAGATCTGATGGAAGTAGAATCTGTAATTTATCACCATGTCTTCAGACAGAGAACACACAGCTCTGGCTCTGAATCACCAGTGAACATATGAACTCCTTTTTTTATTGTAATGTTAACATCTGTGTTTGTTTCTTTTGTGCTTGTTTATAAATCATTCCTGTTTAAGTCCTATGGCAGTTGTTAACTATGAAATGTGTGTATTTCACTGAGTAAAGTAAAGTCTGCAACAGTATGGACTAATGGAGAGTATCCTCGACAGAACCAGGACCTGACGGACTAAAAGTTTGTCAGTCGCTGAGGAGAGCTGGGCCTGAGGGTTGTGGTTTTGTTTAGAAGATAAATAAATGAATGAATAAATCAAACTGGTCCCTGTACCTGATGTGCTCCCAGTCCACTGACTCAAAGAACGCATGACTTTTGATCTCCTCCACGCTCACAGCTCCTACCCTGTTCTCAGCGTCAGTGCAATACCTGAAACACACACACAGCAGGCTGATGATAGAGCTGCTCAGTAAACCTTTCTATAATCAGTATTGTGACAGAAAAAAAAATGTGTACATACCGTAGTATCAAGTCTTTGGCCCTCTCCGAGATGGGCACTTCAGGTGGGAAGACGAGCGTTTCTTTCCAGTTCATCACCTTCCTGTAGGTTTCCTGTGGTGTCTCCGAACAGAACGGAGGATAGCCTGAACACAGCAGAGGAGGAGTTGATGAAAGCTGCTGCTACTCTGAGGCTCTATTATCTTGGTTGGATTATTTGTTTGTATTAACTTCAAATCAAATTATGAAGCCAGTTTCTCCATCTGTAGAATTCACACTGTTGGTCTCACTCTGGCTCACAGACTGTTTCATGCTTACCGATGAGCATCTCATACATGATGACGCCCAGAGACCACCAGTCACACAGCTTGTTGTATCCTGTCTGCATGAAGACTTCAGGGGCGATGTAGTCAGGTGTTCCCACAGTGGAATAAGCCTGAAAGTCACACAGACAGCTGAAAGGTGAGGGCTCCGCAAATCACCTTATCATGTAGACTGATGATGTCCTCATTCTTATTTTGACCAGCATCTAAGACTCATTTTCCACTTGTATTAGCAGTTCAACCTTGCTCACTGGGATCATAACGGAACTGGGTTTATGAAATGTGCTGATTAATAAAGACTCATCTCATTCGAGTTTCTTACCAGCTGCCTCCGGTTCTTCTTCCAGGTTTCTGCTTTCCTCTTTGAGTTCATATTTTGAAAAGCTGCATGGTGGAGAAAATACAAACAGGATAAACACTTACTGCTCAGTTTGTAAAAGGTCTATATGTACGTTTTCTCTGCTGATCAGTGTGGTCTCTTGAAGAGCAGCTACCCTAACCCAGAGCAGAGTGGAGGCTACAGTAAAGTGACAAGGCTAGCTGACAGCATGCTAACATCAGCAGAAGAACACAGCTGCTGCTGAGTAAAGGGATGAAGGGATGACAACGTTGCTTCTACACTGATACTGATAAATTAACAGCTGATGCTAATGTTGGTTATGCAGAAAAAAAAAAATCACTTACAGAAATCACTGGGTGGGTTGTGTGTCAGGTTCCTGTAAAACTCTGTGCGATGAGCTTTCTTCAGTCCTGTACACAGACCGAAATCTGACAGCTTCACGTGTCCCTGTGAAAAAAGACATGTCAAGTAAATCTGCAGAAAGACACCATGCACTGTGCACGTGCACCAGGCACTGTGTGCTTCAGCAAGAGTCAGGACAGGAGCCTAGGTGTCTGCATAACATATTTGTATTTCTGTGTGTGTGTGGTCTCACCCTGGAGTCCAGCAGCAGGTTGTCAGGTTTGATGTCTCTGTGAATGAAGCCCAACTGGTGGATGGAGTCGATGGCCAGAACAGTCTCTGCGATGTAGAACTGTGTTGCCTCTTCAGACAGAGTGTCTTTCTTCATCAGCAACGTCATCATGTCACCTGGCAACAAAGTCACAGGTCTTAACTTTTGAAAAGCGATAACCTCTGGATTTGTATCCCTTTGCATGTCATGTTCACGTTGGGAAACTAAACCAGAATGAATCCTGTCTCCAAATCAATGGACTGTATGTTCTATTCAGCTCAGCAATATCAGAGCAGATCGTGGATGCAGCGGTTTGTAATCAGAGGGGCATTAAGCAGCAGGTGAATTAACACAGGCAGTTTGTGTTTTATTTACTGACTTGTGTCAAGCAAAGGAGGCCACATTCAAAACATCCAATCAGAGGAGAAGCCACAGTGCAGGTAGAGGCCAGGCTAAGATAACACAGGTTAGGCAATGAAAACATAGCTAAACTAGCTTTTATTTCCAGCAGGTCTGTGGAGGCAGCACAAGGTGTCCAAGTGGAACATTTTGTCTCAGAGTGTACTGACACTGATATATATGTAGTTATCAGAACAGACCTCCAGGCAGGAACTCCATGATAAGGTAGAGGTTCCTCTTGTCTTGGAAGCTGTAGAACATTTTGACCACCCAGGCACCATCAGCCTCCACCAGAATATCCCTCTCTGCCCGAATATGAGCGACCTGCAGGGGAGGGTCGACAACCTCAGACACTTGGACACAAACTTCAGGGTGCTTTAACATCCTTGATACCAAGGCACTGCCGAAAGCCTCACCTGCTCCTTTTCCAGCATGTCTGCTTTTCTCAAAATCTTCATGGCGTAGATATGTCCTGTGTCTTTTTTCTGCACCAAACGCACCTGAAGGACAAAACGTCAGAGTGATAAGGAATGTGAAAACAACTGTTTGTTTGACTTGGAGACAGCAGTGTTGCAGATTTACAGTGTTGCAGATACAACACAGGAAGTATCAGTTCACGCTGTGCTGAATGTGGTGTGGTCAAGGTAGGACCCACTCTGACCACACACAGCTTCTGGTGGCCTTTTTAATACCTCTATGATTCGAAACTTCCACTCACCTCTCCAAAAGCGCCCCGTCCTATAACTTTAAGTGACTCAAAGTCATCCAAGCCCAGCCGCGTCCTCTTCAGTCGCAAGAACTCCGTCTCCTTACGGGCATGCTGGGAGCGCCGCATCACTTTCTGCAAAACACAGAGAGAAGCTCAGAGATTTGAAGAAGGTGAATAAAAGTAAGAGAGAAGTTTGTAATTAATTAACATAAACATTTAGAGAGGGTGAGAAAACAAAGCATGCTGTACCTCCTCATCTGGTAAACCCTCCTCTTCCATCGCCTTCTCCAGCTTTTTCTGCCTAATTAAAGCATAGGGAATAAAAATCTGAATAATATCTGCAATGGCAGTTAAATACACAGGTGCATCTCAATACATGAAAATATCATGGAAAAGGTTATTTATTTTAGTCGTTCCATTCAAATAGTGAAACTTATATCGATTCACTATCTCAAAACATTTGAATATTGTGAAAAAGTTCACTATTGTAACCTATTGATGTCACACTCTAATCAGCTACACCTACAAGGGTTTCCTGAGCCTGGTTCAGTAGCTACACTATCATGGGGAAGACTGATGACCTCCATCACATTCTCATGTATTGTGATCCACCTGTGTATGAGAGAACTTAAGGTGACCCAGAGTGTGTAGGATCTTCACCTCTCAGTTTATAGACGGGAAAACACAGTGAGTCAGCTGAGCTGCCAAACGGCTTTGCCTGAACTAGGGAACAACTCTGAGGTAACGTGAGAGCACCACAGGTACAGAAGGTAGATTCGAGGACAGGCGTTGCGTTCACACATGATTAGCAATGTTTCTCAGCTTTGTTACCTTTTCCAGTGGTGGGTGGTGTGACATCTGATGCCTTAAACAACAGCTACATTTACATGCAGAGTAACTGAGGTCACTTGCTGCACTGTGGCCCTGTGGCACTGTTCAGACCTTACACTAACAGCCACCTCAGGTGATCTGATAGCAAGTCAACAGATCTGTGTACGTCAGTTACCACCTCACATAAGAATGCATCTCTGCATGCTTGTGTGGTTGTTTTAAAGCAGTCCAACAGACAGATGTGTGTTTATAAGAGAGTGTTGCTCATAGATTAGTCTAATGGTTTTGGCTCAAAAGGAATCAGCCTTTATTTTTGCATTAGGCAGTGATGGCTAAATGGTTAGGGTGCATACCATATGGGCATACTGAGCAATGAGAACCAATGGGTTGAGTCCTGGCCATCCTCCTGCATGTTTAGCACTAAAAGTTCAGCCCTGCTGAGACGTGTTGTAAATGCCCAGTTGTGACATTTGAAGTTAAATGCATTGAATTTATGTAACTAGTGGGTCCCAGCACATTTATCAATTTGAGTGAGAGGAGTGAGAAAGAGAAAGAAAGAAAGAAAAAGAAAGAAAGAAAAAGAAAAGCTTGTGTTGTCATTTTGATATCTTGTGAACATAAGACATAGTCTGGAATCTTCCTGATAAAGAGCACCAGATGCTGTGGGTCAGGTGTGTGTCCATGTGTGTGTGAACAGAGAGGCCTGGTAAAATGTGCCTGTAGTTTTCACATCTCCTAAGGCTGCGTTACCTCATCTCTCGCTCCTCGTGCTGGGTGAGCAGAGTGCTGTAGAAGTTCTCCAGTGTCAGCTTGGCCACAGTCACCCTCTCTCGGGTGTGGTTGCTCATGGGAAGGGCAGCTGCAGTCCCCCCCGTCATGGCCATACTATCCTGAGAAAAAAGACAAAGACAACAACAAGGTAATGTCAGGTTGTGCATGAGAAAGATTCGGAAACATGAAATCATTTTACCTCACACAACACTGTTTTAAACACTTCAGTTTATTACCAATTTGACACATCCTCACCTGATGCATCAGAATGGGACACTCTTGGTTTACTGACTTTCACCATGTCACTTTTGCTATTGCAGTGCTACATGTTTAGCATTAAGGCTAGGTATTGCAGCATATCAAACAACACACTTCCATTTATTCATTTCCACAGCTAGCACACTGGCTTGCTCATCAAGTGTTTGTCCTTCCCCACTTGTTTTTTGAATGAAATAATATATAATAATACAATATAACCCCTGAGAACATTCTAATGAGGCAGTGAAACTCAGTGCAGACACTATCTAACATTGCCTGTTTCATAAGACTCTGCTGATAAACATCACTATGCCACTTTCTGGAGTGACTGGTCCTTCATCCTGTCATTGTCACTTCTGCTGAGCAGCCACTGCTGTTACATAAATGTTACATAAAATTGCTGTGACCACCAGGGAAGTGCTCACTCTGCTGGGCAGAGTAGCTGGAGTCAGTGCTGCAGCGACACAGACCACCAACACCCACCCACCAACAGACTGAAGGCTGAAGGCCTAATGTGGTGGCTGATAAGTTTATCCCCGCACCACCTGTCCGTCTGTGCTCTACTACTGGCCTCCTTGTTGAGTGTTGTCTTAGGTCATAATTCAAACCCTGGATGAGATAATCAGGGTTATATACTTGAGAAAGTGATCTCTAGGGACATTATTATTTAACTGTACAATGACTAAACCAATCATTAAGAAAAATCTGCTCTTTATATCCTTGAAATATAATGCCACTTAACAGAGCCAACACACTGCCTGTTATGAGAGCATCACAGTTTTAAAAGAAGATGAATCCAACTCTTCTTTTCAGGTCTGGCTAGAGAAACATATAGCAGCTTTTAGGTAAACAAAGATGCCATGTCGGATGGTGGATCTAGATGGGCAGGGCTTGGAGCAGGGCTTGGAGCATGGCTGAGCGCTCCCTTGTTGTGTGATCTAGAAGTGGTTTCACAAACAGCGACGGTGACTGAGACTTCAAAAAATATAACAAATAGAGAGAATTCAGAGAGACATCTAAAATCATCCGCTGCTCACAGCTAGTTTGCTCCTGTCCATCCAAAGCCAACATTGTGTTCCAAGTGAATTCTGGCTAATCTAAAAGTTTGTATCAGAATAAATAAAACTGAGGACCATACTGAACTGCTCAGCTCTTTACCTCGGCAGAACATGTCCGTCTTTTTGACAAACTGTTTCATATTTGATGTTTTTTTTCATATTTGTTGTCTGCTCAGCACAGTTGTCATAAATTGTTACCATGGCAACACTGGTCCTTGATTTGTACTTATGCAAGTCTGGTCGCTTTTCAGCTGTTTTGCTATCACTCCTCCAGGGCAAGTGCATTTGTTTGTTTTTACAATGTTTATATTTGTGTGTAGTCTAAAACGTCATAAACGAAAGATTCAGGGTTACGGAGCTTGTCTGTGTTGTGGTGCTCATCTGCACAACGAGACCTGGGACACCGGGTCGGCATCCAAGTGCTGCACTGATGTTGCAAGGTTGGTTTTCAGCCAAGAGACGCAAGGTGGAAGACAGAGAGCCTCCATTCTCCCTGTAACAAGTTACAAGTCATGTATCTAAGCATCAGTCAATTACTCTGAAGCTGTTTAATTAAGGTAAAAATGTAGCATAGCTATGGTAAAAAATCCTCCATAGTTCCTCTTAATGCTTCTGCTGCTTCTATATAACCAAGTCTAACTGAATGATGTGAAAGCGTGCCTTTAAATCTTGATTCGGACTGTTGAGGCCAAGCGGGGTAAAGGTCAATGATCAGGAGGTATCCATTTTTACATTTCAGTGAGCACAGTCCTGGAACAGATCCCTTAACCACAGACTAAGATGAGGTGCCCAAGTCAGAAAATATTCTTTGACCCCATAACAGGGACAGGGAATCATGTGCTATGGATGGCTCATGGTCTGCAGGGTTTCATTCCAGGAACTAATCACTGATCTTTCTCAGTATGCATTCCTGCAAGGTTTAACACCCTTGGATAAAATCAAACTGTCAAAGAACAATTCTAAAAACTGACGATGTAATGTCATGATGTAATGACGATGTAAAATGATAAAGTGAAAAAACTAAGTGCTTAATTTTCTTCTTAGGGGCGCCACGTGGGTTAAGCAGGCGCCCCATATGTAGAAGCTATAGTCCTCGCTGCAGTCGGCCCTGGTTCAGATCCCGCATCGGGCGCCATTTGCTGCATGTCATTCCCCCTCTCTCTGCCTCCCCATTTCCTGTCTCTCTACACTGTGCTATCCAATAAAGGCAAAAATGCCCAAAAAATATACTTTAATTTTCTTCTTAAATTAACAGGAAAGCGACATGATAAGATTGTGATCGTATTATGTAACAGAGGGAAGAGGAAGAGAGTGGATATGTATATTATCAAAACATTTCAGCATTAGTAAGCTATGAATGGACTTGATTAGTTCACACGGAGATAAAACAGCCCTGCAGCCCAGAGATAGGAGCCATGTTTCGTCTAGTCACGGGCCCTTTTTCCCATCCCGGCTCCAACAATCTCACAACAACGAGTCACTTCCTGACTTCTGACTGAATCACTGCCGCAGGCTGCTCAGTTTGGGAGGAAAACAGGGGCGCTGACAATTGCCGGTGTTGAGTTACTGAGATCTAGACAGATTCACCTGAGCACCAACACTCCAAGGAAGCTCAGTTGAAAAAGAAAGCAACAGCTGATCATCACCAATGAAATGTGATCTTGAACAAACACAAAGCCACTCAGGCAGACTGATTACAGTTCTTATGGGAACCCTCTATGTACTGTACTGACAGCAGCCATTCACACAGGTCAGGCAGGAGCACATTATTATCTCCAACGTTGGTACAATACATCCTCCCACATGACAAATCCAGTTACATCACTTCACACAGTATATCTGTGGTCAGACAGGTGTAGAGGGAAAAGTGGGTTGGGGGATGAGGTTTGGAGGGAGGCTGAGAGATCGAAGACTGAACTCTGGAACTCTGGAACAATCTGCTCATACTTCAGATAAACAAGTGGAGCAGGACTGAGGAAGACCAGTTGTTGCTCTAACTAGAAAATGTTGTGAAGCTATTTAATCAAAGCTTCAAATATAAACGTATCATTTCTGTGATATGGCCCAAACGTGCCTCTCTGTGAAGAAGAGAGGTGAGTGATGGAGGAGAGCCAACATTCAGTCTGACTGGTCACAGCAGAGGAAGGGCCGGTGCTACTAATAACATTAATAACAGTACAATAAGAGGCAAAGCTGACTTGTTCTACAGCTGACATTTCACTCATCATAATGAGCTCTAACCCATTTAAAAGATGAAGATGACTTGTGTCCATTCAGTGTCTCAATCCAAATGAGAGAGCAGCAGCCGTTCCTGCTGACAATGCAACCTCATCTGTCAAAGAACACTGATGCTGTGTCTCAAATCGGCGGCTTCAGTCACTACACTCACTTGGGATACAAGTACAGTGGGAACAGTGTATTCTCTAGTGGTCTATGTGGATTTGAAAAGGGTACCTAAATCAAACACTAACCGTGACTGTTGAACACTTACTGCCTTGACAGAATTTCTGTTGTATTTCCCTGTGTGTACCTCCTGTATGATGTGACATGGAAATGGGGCTGCCATCATCACCAACACGTCCACTTCCTCAGCTGCTGTTATCACATTTGAAAACACTCTAATGGTCATGCTCCTTCCACTACCCAAGCCAAGATGGCAACTATTCAGAAGTGTCCACTCACTGACATTCAACTGACCGGCGTATAGAGAGCACTAGAGGTTCTTAGTCCATTTCACATTGTCATACTTCAGTGTGAATGCACTTACAGGTGTGAGAATGGCAGTGAACGAAGACACAGTACAAACCTGAGTCTACATCCACACTGTTTTCAGACAACCTCTGTCCACACAACTGTTTCAGCTCTATTTCAGAAACAATCTCCATCCATACCTTTCCACATTTAAATATGCAGACAAAGCAAACACATACACAGGATAATACGTAAACTGCTGTAAACGGAAGCAGATTTTCTCTGCAGTGGATTCGTTTAAAAAATATACTAAGTATGGGGTTCAATAGCGTGCTGTCTACACCATTGTTTCCAAAGGTCTCTGTTTTTGCTCATCCAGACTGCAACACAACCTTTAAGTCTTCTAACCAAAGTGGTACCCGTAGTGTTTCCAAAGTGGACCAGAGGTAAAAGAAAAAACAAAAGAAAACATGTGCTTTAAAACAAAAAGTATTGTAGATCTAGCCTGAAGCTGCTGAAATGGAATCCATCCAGTATTACTTCCCTCTGTTCTTTGACTTTTCTCATGAGTCAAAATATTTTCAGTGTAAAAGACACACTGATGCCCACACTTGTGACATCAGCCTGAATGAGTCTTGAGCTTGTTTTTTCCACCAAAGTGGAAAATGAGGCATCACTCACAGAAACTGTTGCATCACAGCTGAGCCAGACGAACATGTTCAGAATGAACATATTCAGTTTGGCTTGAAGTTCACCAGATCCACCCAGAGCTAAACAAACAGGGGGACACCGCTCAGGCACTTATAAGGTAGGCATTCTGAGAGCAAGCTTAGTATTTGCAGAGTAACTCATGCAGCCTAAAAAAAACAGGGGCCAGGGGCCAAATCTGACCATAACAGCTGTAAATGGTCATAATGAAGAGAACTTGTTGTCACTAGAGTGACATTTCCTTGAAACTCTAAGAGGTTTAGTCTTTTCTAATTAAACAAAATAAAAAGCAGTGCAGATACTTTGGCGTTTATCTGCTTGTTTTTATGATCTCCCTGAAACTATCATCAACAGCTTGTTGATATTTCCCACAAAAAGCTCCTGTCTGTGGATGGCATGGCTTATATTTAGCCTATAGAGCACCTTTCCAGTCTTCACACAACTTGTCACATTAACCCCCCCCCAACACACACACACATATATATAGTCTTTTCTATCATAAATACACCAGTGATCATCAGGAGCAACTCTGGGGTAAAAACACTTTGACGTGTGGACTGGAGCCCTTAACCTGTGCAAGATACAACATCCCTAACAACACCCTTAAAATATATTATAAGGCCAGAGAGACTGTCAGCTGAGAGTCACAGTCATGATACCACTGTATGAGTAGAGAAAACTATTATCAATGAAGTATGGAAAAACTGAAATAAAATCAAAATAGGATTCAGAGCGTCACTGTTTCCCCACATGCTGGGCTTCTCAGTTGGGTGTACAATTCTTTATTTTGTGTGTGTGTATGGAAACACACACATGAACTCCACCCTTCAAGTACTGTAAGTGACTGGACAGGAAACCGCTGCGTCCTGAATGAAAGGGCTCAGTCATGACACCAGAGAGAGGCATGGGGCACACACACACACACACACACACCTTCTTAAACACATGGCTAAACCTGCATAATTAAAGCACTTCTGAATTGAAAAGTCACTGTTGAAAACTGGTAATAGTCTTTATCAATAATTCAATAACATTGCTATTATTATACCAGAGTTCCAATGGCAATATATTCACAATATATTTTTATTCATAGATATACATTTGTAATCTATGCTGAAAGATGCTTTTACATTTTGAGGTACAAAAAATAATATATTTATTTTTTACATATCTGTCAAAATCAATACTATATGAAATACTTTAATATCAAATTATAAGGGAACAGAACTAAATAAATATAAAACATGTATGTTTTTTCTGTTAGCTAGTTGTCGTGGTTTAGAATTAGGCTACTTGCCGAGATTCTGTGTACCTGCATAGGTCAACTATGTCCACACATTAATGTTTAGCCCATAAACTGTATATAACCTGCCCAGTGCTCCCTCTCTGCCACCCTGTCAGTCCACTCTGAGGTGCCGCAGATTAACATTAGCTTATACCTACTGCTGAAACACATTATATTTAGCATACATACAGATATGGGGTCAGTCTGCTGCTGTGTTGTGTTAGCTAGCTATCTGCCTGCTGAATTCCGTTTGCGTCTGTCTGGCAGGTTCCATTACAGCAATAAATTAAAAGGGAGAGAGAGAGAGAGAGAGAAAGAAAACGACGACAGATTTTTTTTTTTTTTTAGAAATATTGTTGACTTACCTCCGTGTCCTGCTCCAGAGTCAATGTTTGGCTTGCCGCCAGCCACGACCCAGGTGAAAAAATATGTGATTTCGTATTTTCCTGCCTAATATTTAGGCAGCTGAAGTCTACACGTTTCTACACGTTCCAGTTACCGACTACCCTTCCAGAGACCTATCAGGCTGCACAGTCAACATCGCCGATATCAACGCCAGATCATAACAACAGTCTTCTGACGTTGACAACAAGCTAACCCGACATGACTTAAAAATATTCTAACGTCTTCATTTGTAACTCCCGACCTCCACATTCACTGGTTTCCTCGTCTTTATCGCTGTAGAATAAGAAATAAGCAGCGCTGCTTCCTGGGACCGTTGGGCTCATCAGACGTTCTGGCAACGCAACGTTGTAGCGCTTGAGTGACGTTAACGCGAACCAATCATCGATACAGAAAAGGACCCGTGGTTTCCGCTGGCCATTGGTATGTAGGATATACATATGAATGACAGGTGTATCAGCCAATGACAAGGTCTAAAACGCAAGCGTTGGGTTTCAGGACACAGGTTCATTTGGTTAGCAAGCACATGCAGCTATTAAAGAATACAGCAGCAATAACAGTGTTAAGTCTTTATGCACATTTTCATAATAGTGATTATGGTCATTGCGAACCTTTACTGGAAACAAGAAATATTATTCATATTTAAACAGGATCAAATAGATTATCAGTCCCTCCATCCATAAATAGAAAATGCCACAAGAACCTAAAGAGAACTAAAGAGAGGGTATGAAAGGTCAAGAAAAGGTCACATTGTTATCAAAATATAAATTGATTGACAAAACCGACCAAGACATAAGTATAAAAATAAAATAAAACTGTAGGAATAATTTAATTTTAATATTCCACTATTATGTAAAAGTGACAAATAATATATACGTAATGGGCATGCTATTGAGTTTCTTCAACCTAGTGGCAATATAAGAGATAAAACACCATAAAATGTGATAAAATAACAACAATTTAGAAACAGAGCGCAACAAACAGCCCACAATGAAATAGATTTCATTAATGCAAGATTTAAAGCCCAATACAAAAATTAAAGACATAGATTATATTTTTGAGATTTTAACACTATTTCAATGTAGAAATTCCAAAGGATGACTTAATTCCTCTGTTTATAGAAATGTAGCTATTTGGCTTATCTGGCTTTCCCTTATAGACTTGTGTAACTATGAGACATGAGACAAAGAGGAGCTGGACACAGCAACACATTAACCTGATTACTGCTACTACTGCTGTACAGGTTGGTAGGTGAACTTTTCTGCCATAAATCTCCTTATTTGGACAGGCTGAGTGTTTTTACTGTTAGAACCATGATGTCAACATGCAGAGGTGGGTGTAACACATCTGGGTGTGGTGTCTAGCAGACAAGGCCGTTTTTATATTCCTCACATTTCTCACATCAATAGGGCCCACTGAGCTGTGACACAGCACCTATATTTAGATTTGGGCTATAAACTCTCTGGCCCACAGCCTACGCTTTGTAAAGTTCAGTCCAAAACAGCACCACTGACACACAGTTTTCATTCAATCAAAACTGGACCACATGACTGGACAGTTATGGAGATTTTCAGATAAGATCATAATTTGATCAGTTCAAATTTGTAGAGCATATTTTACTAGATATTTTCTTTCTTTCTTTTTTTTAATCATCACATGGAGTGTCTCATGTCACTTGGGCCATAGAAAATATACACATACAGCAATAATTTCATCAGAGAAAGCTGTGATGTCATAAAATAACATTAGTAGAATAATACAGTTAAAGTACAAGTGTTTTGTTGTTGTTTAGTTTTTGCCACCTGGGAATTTTGTGATTTGAATTACTTTTTGTTCCCATCATGTACATGTTAAGTCAGCAGCTCTCTTCCGTTTTACTCTCTCAGCAACTTCTTTTTTTTCCCACCCTATTTTTATCTCTTATGAAATCATCATAAGTGTTGTGAAATATTATAAAACCTGAATTTGTTGCCTAATAACTTGACATTTTGAAGATAAAATGTTTCTATCGGGCGCCTACTTACCTAAAATGTTTCCTACAGCAGTTACATTATCATACAGTGTAAACTTATGTTATATTAAAGTTAAGAGAGGCCTCTGTCGACAGTGTCACTTCTTCCATGAAAAGCAGAAGTGAGGTCATTATGATAAAGTGAGGTCATTTCAACAAAATTTAACAACTGTACAGGGAAAAGAGCTCAAAAATATTCAACAAATAATAAGATGACATAAAACAAATGTCACACTGGTATACTTGAGTTCCAATCAACGAAATCAGAGTGAGACTTTGATGAAGCTTTATTTAAAAATAAAAAAGGAAAAATGACTCAGGCACACTTACAGAAACTGAGCACCCAAAATGAGGACTATGATCATTTCATTCATAAATATCTACAAAATCAAACTGAGATAGAACTCAATATACAACATATACTGTACAAAATAACATACAAAACCTGACAGACTCTTTTAGACAAGGACGTGTTTTTTCCAAGCATTGTGTATCTGGAGGAGAACACAATCAGTGTGGGTGTGAAGAAGTCTTCTACTGCTCTCTAGGTGGATTTTAGGCCTAATCACATTCAGAAATCTCCTCATGTTTCAGAAAACACCCAGACATGTGACAGAATCCTGTGTCACAGGTCACACAAATCACACACAAATCTAGGGTCCTACACACACAGACACAGACTTTGACACGTTCAGCCTGTGTTTGCATGTTCTGAGAGTTGCACATAATGTGTGAAATTGTCCTGAATTGTATTTTGTATGCTGTGGGGTCAGGACTCGGCTGGTGAAGCCTGGCTTGGTGCTCCGTTGCGGGTACGGAGCTGGGACTGGGCTATGTCAGCCAGGGCACTCTGGATCTTCTCCAGCAGCATATCGCCACGGTAAACCACGTCCTCTAGACGAGCCGCTGCCTCATGGTTCTCCTCCTCCAGCTGCCGCAGACTGGCCGCCTGGTGAGAGGACACAGCAGGTCACATTCAATGAATTCTGCCTTTAGGTATCTCTAAACATTTATGCATATCAAGTTGTGGTGTAAACAATCCCTGACAACCTGAACACTGACCCACTAATTCTGCAGCTTTCTAAAAGACCCACATTTGAACTTCCTTTGTATTTTATTTGAAGAGTTTATCCATTAGAGGATACATCTGTGGTTGCCAGAACCAAAACATTACATTATTTATTGATTTTTTAAGTAAAGTATACCTGCAGGAAACACATTTAATTGATGGATAGGAGAAAATAAACACATTTCTGCCAAATATTGGTCACCTCCCTAATTTGGAAAACCTCTCCATTGGCAGATAAGACAGTTATTGCACTGTTAAAATAATGCCATATGCTATGATATATTGAGATTTATTAGCTTTTTTCAACTGCAAATGAGATCTTCAAATGAAAACGTTAGCATGTGTTTTTTTCTGATAAGATAAGCTTCTTATTCTGTTCATCTCTTTTAAGGTCAAGCAAACATGTATGCATCTGACAAACTGAACTGTTTGTATTACATGAGTCCAACTTAATTAAATGATTAAATTATGATTAATTAAATGATTAAAAATAAAATATATATGTTTGATTTAAATGCGGGCAGCACTTTTCTGATTTCCCTCTCTGATGCCTCCTACAGCACTACCTAGTGGACTAAACAAGCAATTATTACTACAGTACCAAAACCTTAAATTCACGTTTGCAATATAATAAAGGATCAATACTTAGTGTCCATATATCAATACAATATTGCCATGCAAAATATCACAACACTATGCTGTATCGATTTCCCCCCGACCCCTAATTAATCCTGCTCATCACATCAAGTTGTGAGATATTCTTAAGATGGTTTGCAACTACAGATTTTCAACAATATTAGCCACAAAGGAAGTTTTCCTTTGATGATGACCGTTACTCTTTGATATATTTTCATCACCAAACCTGCTTTGTAGCATCAAGTAGCCTCATATCAAGATCTTGTCAAGGTCTTAGGAGTCAGAGAGTTTATCACCAGCTGACTGTTCTAGTGACAAGCCTTGACCTTACAAGCCCCAGTGACTTAATGAAGTTGTCAGACTTAAAAGAAGTAGTAGAAGGCTGCACAAACTGTTTGCACATGACACAATTAGTATTGTCTTTCTATTTTTTAGGTCTATGTAATAATGCAACAGTTGAATTTACCTCTCAAGAAATGGCCGTTTTAATGTCTGCTTCAAAATCAGCCATAAATGTGAATTTCCCAGCCATGCTAAAACATTTGCATACAACTGTAAATGTTGTGATTGCATTTAGTCTAAAACCGCCAACAGCAGGAAGTCTGGCTGAGAATGAATTCACAGAGTGATCTAATAAAGCTGCTAGGGAGATGTAGTTAAGGTTTGACTGAGATGACAGACAGTGGTTCACAGGTGTGCAGCTGTCTGCTGCAGTGCATCTCTGCAGCTGAAACTTTCACTGATTAATTTAAATTGATAGATTTGAGGCAAAATATTTTACCTCTACTAAATGTTATTCCAGATACACATCAGACACTAACTCACATATTTTCGTATGAACAATTATTTTGTAAGAATAAGTAAGTAAAATATGTAAATATACTGCATGTGATAAGGTCATGAGCAAATTTCAGGGATCATCAAAATCATTATTGTTGTGTATAGCATCCAGACTAATACAAAACTAGAACCACAGCCTGAAAACACACTAAAATCATTTGGTTGTTTTTTATTTGATGCCTGACACGCCACTTTGCTTTTCAGTATGAGGAGCTGCTGTTGTGGAGGGCAGCTGTACCTGCCTTCACATGGCTCCCTCTACTGGCTAAAGGTCAGAAATACTACCTGTGCTCATCCGCTTGAAGGGATGGTTCTGTTTTTTGGAAGTGGAGTTAGATATGATACTTAGGGGCCATACCTCATACAACCCCACTTCAAAAAAAGAGAACTATCCCTTTAATTGTAGGGTCCATAGATCCTACTTAGCCAGATTTGCTGCTGTGACTTCAGGGTAAAACTGAAGATAAAAAGACCCGTGTGTGTGTGTGTGTGCTGACCTGCAGAGCTGCCGTGGACTCCTCACTTGGCAGAGAGTCTATTAGCACATCCACATCTTTAGCTGTTCTGGCTATCAGGGCTGCAAACAGCTGGGCATACTCTGGACAGAAAACAGACACAAAGAAGGAGGTTCACTTTCTCATCACACAGCGCCAGACATGAACAGCAAAACAGTATTCACTCCTAACTCAATTTGCAAAATATAAATAATATGAACTACAAGCATAAAATGACAGATCAACATGTCTCTCATATTCTATAAGACTTTTGCAAAGGTTAGGGAAATCCAAGAAGCCAGTACTGGAAAATACTCATTTAAAGAAAATGGAATTCTGAGGTAAAACAGAAAAATGTTTACAGGCAAAGTAGAGAGCTGCAAAAACAGAGAGGTGTTAAGGAAAAGGGTACATGGATAAATTAATGGTGTGGATGAAACATATAAAACATAAAGGTGCATCTCTGTGCAAAGATACCAAAAAACATTCTATCATAACACAGTACTACCATTACATTTACCACTTATTTCACCTGTGTACAGAGGTGCAGCAGGCTGAAACCAGGCTAAGGGTATTGATCACTGGTCATTAGCAAGGAATGCACAACTACTGAGAACGTGCTTGTATGAGATAGTTTGGATTTTATAGTAGTAGTATAGTAGTCATGCATAATCATTGCATTCCCTACATTGTGACCAGTGTGCTCCCACTTAGATGTGACAAACATAAGAACCAACAGAAAGCAGGGTGATGTGCTGCTGTGCACAAGGCCATCACAAACTAAGGAAACACCAATCCAATATCTGTTTAAATGTTCACTTCACTTGTTATTCTTTTGATTTCCTGTGATGTCACACATGTCTGCGTTCCAAGGTAGCCATTAAAATATTTCCTCAGATAAACTTCCAATTAGTTCAGATGATGCCAACCCATGAGAAGCTTT
This sequence comes from Caranx ignobilis, assembly GCA_021432705.1. Lineage (NCBI taxonomy): Eukaryota > Metazoa > Chordata > Actinopteri > Carangiformes > Carangidae > Caranx > Caranx ignobilis. The sequence continues at coordinate 75,048,332 of MU269990.1, read as the reverse complement.
TAAAGCCATACCACCATTTTCTGGATTTTCCTAGCTGTTTAAAAGTCACAGTCAAGCAATATAGTGAATTAAAAGCAAAACAATGCATCTCTTAACAATTGTTGGATTGTATCATTCACAAAATAGAGTCCTGTGGACTTGTCAAGGCTGTAATGTGACAGGTTGTAATCTGTGTAGTGGTTTAAACATGCGTTTTAATGACTTCACTTGATGTGTATATAAAGCTTTGACTGTTAAGGTACATTATTAATCTGCAGAAAGTGAAAAAAATGTGCAATAAAAGTATAAGTTTATGTTATTGTTCTGAAAGCTTCATTAAACTGCACTGCTACATATGACAGAAACACAGAAGTAAATAGTGGACACGGAAGTAAATTAAAAAAAAAAAAGGTATTACAGCTTTGAAAGAATGAATGTAAAGCACCTTCGGTTGGGTTTGCTGGCTGATCCTTATTGATGGCAGTCTGGATGTTACTGAAGGAGGCAGGAGGTGCACATTGTTGGAGGACGCCGATGGCATTACAGAACTGATCTGCAAGCTGGACAGAAAAAAACACCATCAGTGGTTCACAGTGTCAATCAAGAACGGTAGTTATTGATTCTGATATGTTTGTTGTTTCGCAACACTTCCCTAGAGTATCCGATACAGTCTGAAGCTAACCTTGTTTTGTGATACAGGCCCCGTGCCATTAGCTACCTAGTGGTGGACACTGTTAAAGGGTTGTTACTGAAATAGTGGGGAAACTGCTTCATAGAACTGACTCCTTACACGTGATACAACCAGTCTCTGGGTAATAAACTGCAACTACTACATTCGTTTTTAAAACTTCAAAATTTGCCTTACCGAATTGACAGCGTCTTGAAGCTGTGTTAGCCTGTCCGCCATATTTTCTGTGATTCAACAAAGTATCGCTGTCATTATCGCGAGAATGTCTCGGTGGCATAAAATATCGCAGAATTTGACGATATTTGGACGCTAAGGCTAGCTTATCACCGTTTTGACCAGCTGTAGACAGCTCATCTCAAGACTCTCTGACTAGATAGTCTTAAACCCACCGAACTGATATCTGCTATTATCTCGTTGTGCTTCTCAAGGAGAACTGAGCAGCATTGGAGCTTCTGCTTCTACTTGTTGCTCCTTGATGGGGACTGATGTTAGCCTGTAGCTAACGTTAGTTACCAAACATCAACAGGAAACAACGGACTAGCTAAATTCAGATGTCTTGCACTTTGAGCTCTCCAGGTACAGCCATTTATTCTTTATTAACCGTATAACATTTTTGAGCAGTATTTTACCTGGCAGTCGACGATTTTGTTCTGGTGTCTTGTTCTCATCTAGGTGTTAAATGGACGACAGTTTTGATGTGGTTAGTAAGTCAGCTAATTAGTTAGCAAAGACTTATGTTTGCGCGACAGATAATATAATGTTACTCTCCGGCACTTAGCTGTATTAGAAACACTAAGTGAGTAATTGTCTTAACGTTTCCTGTAGTATATGGCCTACCAGCAACTAAATATATCACTTTTAACACGGTAATGTTAGCTTGAGCGAATTAGCTGACACAGCAGCTGTCATGCATGGTGTGACGAAGCTAGTAAGAAGTTTAGTCGCATACATTATGTTTTTGGTTAGCACGCTGATAAATCATGTATTTTACTTAATTTTGATGACTGTTTGTGAGTGCAGTGTTAGTTTCATTGACTCTACTGACTAACAGTGAACTAGAGATGTACACATTGGGAGCTTCAATTTGTCCCACTTGAGGTCAGCAGTAAGTGGGGTTAGGGATAGACTGAGGCACAGCACGCCTTATCTCAGCAGGAGTAAAAGCTTGTTTAAAATTGTGCTGGCTTATAAATAGTAACAGTGAATGCAAGTGTTTCCCATCACAGAAAGTACGGAAGGACTGTGTGTGTATATATATATATATATATATATATATATATATATATATATATACATATATATAGTCAGAGGTGTTCAGAGAAACAGAATAAAAGAGAACAGTTCCACTTTCTAAATTGTAACTTTATCCTGTGTTCATTAAATGCTAGAAAGTGGTTCTAGGAGGTGTTAATGATGACTTGTTTTATCAGGCATGAATTGCACCTTAGAGAAAGTCTTGGCAGATGCCAAGTCATTAGTGGAAAGGCTTCGTAACCATGACAACGCTGCTGAAATGTTGATCGAACAGACAACGTCCCTCAACAAGCGAGTGGATGCGATGAAACAGGTAGGATGTCATATGAAGATCACATGTGAATATTAATTTTATATTAAATAAATAGTTAAGCCTATTGATGAAAATGAGGACAGGAGTGTGAGTTTAAATATCTTTTTTCATTTGAAAAGCCAGCAACTATAAAACTGGTTCAAGACTGTTCTCTAATTATGATATGATTTAACATCTCATAAAGTGTTTTGTCGATAATTGGGTTTTGATTTTGGTCATTTCTTGTTGACAGTACCAGGAGGAGATTGATGTGTTGAACCAGGTTGCACGACATCGGCCTCGCTCCAGTCTGGTCCTTGGAATTCAGCAGGAAAACCGTCAAATCAGAGAGCTCCAGCAGGAGAACAAGGTTGGACTTCTTTGTTCACATGGCTGAATATTTTCCATGGAAATTCAGATGTTTGCTATGATGTAGAAAGTTTTTACAGGAAGAACTCATTAATTTAATCTCTGTGGGAGATGGTCATGCTCATCATTCACAATACTGTATTCTTGCAAAATAAGAGATGTAGGTGTTAATCACAGCAAGCAGATGAGAAGCATCTTGCTGTCTTCTACATAAACCAAACATGTGTTTATTTTTCCTGCAGAATTACGGACATCACTGGAGGAGCACCAGTCTGCGTTAGAGCTCATCATGACCAAATACAGGGAGCAGGTGTTCAGGCTCCTCATGGCCAGTAAGAGGGACGACCCTGCCATTGTGACCCAGCTGAAAGAGCAGCACACCACGGTTAGTAAGGACCAGCTGTTTGGATGTTTGAGTTTTTGTATAAGAATAAGATTTCTCTTTTGGTCGTGGACTGAACAAAATAACCATAGCAACATGTTCTTTGCATTTAAAAGCACACCTGGTGTTTCATTGATGTATTTATTTTTACCTTGTTTAATCACAGGAAATGCAGGCACACATAGACAAGATCAACGAGATGGCATCTGTGATGCGGAAGGCCATAGAGGTGGATGAGGGGAGAATATGTGAAGATGAAGAGAGGATTAAACAGCTGGAGGTAAAAGCTAACGGTCTATCTTGTTGCGCTTTTAACTATTCCAAATGTACAACAGTATTCATTGTAGAGGCAGTAGAACAAGCTGTCAAAACATGTATCATACCATCACAAGTGGGCAGCTTGAATTACACCAGTTCAAACTAGTGCTGTGTAGGGATGCAAATTATCGATTAATTCATTAATTGTTAGTTGGTTGACCTTGTTGATCCATTAACAATTAATTGATAAGTGGCGATTTTCCTGAGAACATAAATTTCCCTCGGTATAGGGTCTATAATATAAAAAGCTGAACATTGCTTATACCGAGCTCTACACCAACATTTGTTAGTTTACTTTAGGAGCACAAGGAAAAATGTTTAAGTAGCACATTATTTAACTCTTAAATTATTCTAAGAGTCCAATATGACACATTTTCACATTTTAGAACAGTAGAAACACCTTAAACATTTTTACTTTGACTTTAAGTTGACCTCTGATGTGACCCAGTGTGGACCATACATGGAAATATTTCAACTTCTTTAAATCAACACACACAAGCAGTAACTTGTTCTAGGTGCACTGTGACCAACACAATATTTGATACATACAGGTGAATTGGTCTGTCCTACCACTATACTGTTATGATGATTTTAACTGAATTACATCTCATTATGTAACTATTTAAATCACAGTAGCATATACTGATTTGTTGAACTTTGTTAAACATTGATACAACTCAAGAACCTGTCACACAGGCAGCTCCATGTTGTCCCTGTGTGATGTTCAGGGACAGATCAGGACAGTCTGAGGACAGACAGCCTTGAGCTTGAAGTTTATATTAATGGAGGGTGCACTGTGAGAATGTGACTTGACCACATGTCAGCTGTAGTAGAGGAAAACTCAGCTGCTCTCAGCTCCACCGCAATGAGCATCTTTTTTTTTTTTTTTTTTTTTTTTAAATAAAACTCCGGTATAGCGACCTGGCTAAAATAGGAGAGGACATGTTGCACCGGCACGGATCGGGTGTCAGTTTGAGCTGCGTTCAAATCAAACATGCGTAAACATCCTGAGGCACTGACTTCAGTCATGTCTCCCTGATGGACTCACTGAGGATGTGGTGGAGAGACACACGCTGGTGGAGGCCATTCTGAACAACTCAGATCATCCTCTTCATAACACCTTGATGGACCAAGAGAAGAGCGGTGGTGGACGGCTCCTCTCTCTTCACTGCAGGACGGAGAAATATAGAAGATCCTTTGTACCTTCAGCCATCAGGCTTCTTCATTCTTCTGCAAATGGTTGATGAGCTGACAGACAAATGAATTTCCCTTTGGGGATTAATAAAGTAATCGTAATCGTAATCGTTCATATGAAGTTATACTTTCAAACTCTTCAGGCAGTGATCAGTGACAGACAGAGAATGAATTGGCATTTTTGAATGGTACAATGTTTTCAAGTCATTGTAAACTGTGTTGGAACTAATCAGACTGTAGCCCTGGATGTACTTCTGTTCACAGTGCTACAAGAATGTGCCCACATTTAGCCCAGACCACCTGTGACTGTGGTCTGAGTGATTGGATCTCAAATGGATCTTGGATGCGTTGAAACCTGTCCACTAGTGATTGGATAATCCGAGACAGGTGTTAATACCAGGTCTGAACTGTCCATAACTGGTGGTGCTTCATCTAAATGTATGGCTGTATGTTTCTGTGTGTGTCTTCCAGCTCGAGAACAGTGGACTTCGAGAGCTGCTGGGAATCAGCCGCGAGGCGTTCCTCGTCCTAAAGAGAGAAGACGCATCAGAGAGCACGTCACTGTCGCCGCTGCTGACCAGTGCTGACGTCAGCTTACGAAAAAGTTAGAGCCCAGGCCACTGGCCAACCCCCACCTCATGCCCAACTGCTGCCACTACTATGTACAGTATGTACAGTCTGTTGCCACATACCACATCACCTTTCACCCCAAAGACTTTCCCAGAGACCCCCCCGCTTCTCCTGGGTGCATATTTACAGCATGATGCTACAGAGTTGCATCCCCGTCTGATTATTCAGACACAGGCAGTGTGTACTCATCTTTCTTATGTGTGTGTGTGTGTGTGTTGTTTTTTTGTTTGGTTTTTGTGGTACTTCTGTTGTGTATATGCCAGCATGCATGAACCTCTGGTGCCTGCAAGGTTTTAAAGTGTGAATGAGTAAAAGAAGGGCTTGAGTCAAAATAAATCTGTAAACATGAAAACGTCTCTGCTCGTGACTTTTGAAATCACAGGCTACCAGGTATCTGGTTCTGTTTGGGTAGCTTGTATAAGTATTCAACTTCTCACTTTCATCGCCCGTGTTGTAGTTACATAATATTGTCAACAGCAGCTTAAAAGCAGGAATAGAAACAGTGTCCAACACACAGGATATTCTGTAACTACCTCTTCTGCTGCAGAGCTGTGGTGAGCCAGAATCTTCCCTCAGATGATGTTTTTTCTAAAGGTCCATTTTATTATAAAGGTGGATAGCCATGTCTTTTATAATTACAAAGCAGGTCAAGATTCTAGATTAGTAATTAACTATTTATCATGCTCAGTCCACTGAGAAGTGCACACAGGCTTTATTGAGAAACTTAAGCCTAACACCAGAAATGTAATTTATTGGACTTTTAATAATTTAACAAACATTTAATGTCTAGCAGCATTCTCACTGATTTAAATAAATGACTTCGGTGTTGTGGTTGGTTATATATTTATATGTCCCACTCTGACACTATTTCCATGATCCACAAGTGTCATTTGACAGGCTGTGGGGAGTTTATGATGAAGTTTGCGAAGTAGCACGTCATTATAAAGACAACCCCCCAGTTATGAATACTAAACATACAAACATATAGACCGAGCAAGAGGCTGCTGGGATATGTCTGCTTTGTTCAATCACACTCAGTCACATTCAGTCGTTGCCGCCTGTCAGTGAGGCATCTTCAACATAAACGATCTTGGAGTGTGGCGCGGGCAAGCGGAAGCTATCGCGGGACGAGCGACGAGATTCGCGCAAACCCATCCAGTCCAGTGAGAGCGACAGAGAGAGGAGTGCAGTGCTGCGGCCGTTGGTCTGCTCGGTCCAGTCAAGCATGTCGCTTCTGCGTCCGCAGCGACTTCTGGCCAAACACCGGAGACCGAGAGGTTACCAATGGTTCCACTGACCGGCACACTGAACGGGCTCTGTCGACAAACAAACGAAGCGGAGGAAAATGTCTCGGTGGATTTGGTCTCCGCTGCTGCCGCTCCTGCTGCTTCTTCCCTCGATGAGTGAAGTTCAATCTCAGGAGGAAAGTGAGTCGCTAGAGCTAGCTGTTTCACACGCTTTCTTTCATAGCCGTAACTTTATTTGCCTCTTTCAGACTTTAAAGCACCTCAATGAGAGCGCCACATGAGATAGGAAAGGAAGGTTAATCATGTAGTGTTGCTTTCAGATACTAAAGACGTGTAAATCTCGGGAGTCACTCGACTTGTTGTTATCTTACTGATACAGCAGCAGCTAGCTTAAATATGACTATACATGTAAACAGTCAAAACCCTAATGTAGTCAAAGTCTCAACAGGATAGTGTTAGGAGATGTCTGGCAGTCGTCATCACTGACAACCTAAGGTGTGAAATACATCATTCATTAACGGATGTGTTTGAGTTCATATTTAGTTCTGTCACATGATACAGTATCACCAGAGAGGCTTTTCATTATTTATCTGGTAGAAGCTAAACAGAAACAAGCAAAATAATCAAAGTTTATCCACATGTTTGAGTCATGTGAAGCAAAGCAAATGGTGTCTGTTGTAAGCAAGTGTGATTGTGAAAGAAAGAAGAGTTGGCTGTGATAGTTTAAATGGAGATCAATAGAGGTAAACAAAGACCAGATAACTGAACATCAACGTCCAGATGAGATGATGAAACAGGCAGGTCTGTTGCTCCACCGTCTCTGCTGAAGTTTCACAACTGACGGATAGTGTAGGGTACAAATAATCAAAGATTCATGCCAGTCATCAGTAATGTAGAAATGTAGCAATGTTTGCAATAGAAGATAAGAAGGGGAATCATTCCTTTATCAAATAATAAAGTAATTAAAAAGAAATATTCAGATGTGAAGGAACATTCTTGTTTGGTACAGACTAGGGCTGTACAATCCATCACAGTGCAACTGAAATTGTAATATAGTTAAGTACAATGTCCAAAATGCAAGAGGTGCATTTTTTAAAAAAAAATAAAGGTTAAATTTGTCACAACATTGTTGTGCAATATCAGCACCACAAGAGTTGTGTGGCTATGGTGACAGCTTGGCTGACATGGAAATGATTCTTAAAAGGGACATTTTTGTTTGGTGTAAGACCCAACAAAGATTTTTAAGTGAACATTGAAAACAAAAAAAAAGGCCATTCACTCTTAAATATTCACAATAATGTTTTTTTTTTGCATATCACAAAAAGTAGCACAGCCCCCCCCCCCCCCCCCCAAAAAAAAGAGAAATGATGGTACCGTATGATATGCTTATGTCATAGTGACTGTTTGAATAATTGCAATGTAGAAAGTTCATCATCATTAAGTGTTCCGTTAGTAATAAGTCATCAGTTTCTGCTCCAAACTTCTTTTTTTGCCAGGGTGGAAAGGCCTTTGAAGTAGCACCATGGTACAACAGAGGGGAACAAAAGAAATCCTTGAAAAAGGAAAGCCTGCACTCTGACATGTGGGATTACTGCATGAGAAAAGTTGGTCACAGAGAAAAACTGACTTGCCGATAGTTGTTAAATGTGGTTGATGTGTTGCCCACTGGTTTAGGTACCAGAGAAATGAAGGCAGCAGGTCAGACCTGGGCTGGACTCTGAGGGCAACACAGTTTCTGAGTAAAGTTGCACGTGCCACCAGAAACAAGTCTAGTGTATTAGCTGTAATACTTGACATTCTTGTTTGGGTCGGGGGACAAAGATGTGTCTCAAATGTAATAAGACCATACACATGATCCAAGCAGTACAGGATTACTTATTACATTACAGTACAATATATCAGTCTGTTAACAGTCGTAAAATGAGTTCTAAACAGCAGTGCTGTGAGGCTATAAGAAAAGGTCAGTTAGTTATAGGAAGTTGCAAATGTGAAATTGGTTATAGGTCATGTTGTGGAAGTTGTGGGCTCCACACTTTACTGATGATGACAGCAAACAGCCAAATCAATCAGTGATAGCTGAGAGATAAACTGCAAGGAAAGTTCAGTCTCAGTGGTAATCGCTGAGCACTCCACAGTGATGGGGGTGGGGACCAGATGATTTATGCTGCATAACAGTGTGGGAACAGTATGACTGGCCACTATGTTGCTGTTAAAATTGCATTGACATTGTTCAAGTTTTGCCTCCATGAAATGTGCAGTATTCCCCTCACAGACAGAGAGAGAGAGAGACAGACAGACAGACAGAGAGAGAGACAGACAGACAGACAGAGAGACAGAATGACGCTGATGATTTAATTATCATTATTACCAGTATCAGAGCTGCACTGGCTCATCAGATCTACATGTTGGATCACTGCTGCTGCAGCATAACCATCTGAAGTGGTCATGGTGTTACACAGCAGATCAGAACCTGGATAGACACGAGGCAATTCATCTGTAGTAAAATGATTATGTCAGTGTTATTTGAAATAAAGAAGAATGTAAGGAAAAAAACAGCATTGACGTAAGCAGAAAGATTTGCTTTTACGTTACTGATTAAACATTACAATTGCAGTATTATCTTCAATACTGTACACTGATTTTAAAGTGCTTTAGGCCATAAATAAGGTTAATGATGATAATAATTATTAGTCTTTACAAAACTGTGGTTGTTTATGGAGCATGAGCAGTAGCAGTATTTCTAAATACAGCTTCATTGGTCTACACAGACAGTGCTCGTACTTCTCCATTCATCCTTTTTGTGTAGGACACATCTGTGGCACTGCCGACCTGGTTTGAGGTCTCCGACTTGGCCCAGCACCAACTGTGCAGGCTGCTGTTTGTGATTCCGCTGTATTCACTCCAAAGCTCGCCTGGTGTCACCAAAACAAACTTAATTCCTTTAATTCAATATTATGAGCATCCACAGGCTGAGTGATGGCTGGACAGTGCCCATGTGAGAGAGAGAGAGAGAGAGAGATGATAACTGAAAAAATAATCTTTCACATTTGCCTTCATCCTCTACCCTCCTGCTTTGCAGTTAGTATTAATAATGTATGATATAAATTAAAATGATTTTTTTAATTCAAAAGATGTAGTTTAAAGCACTTTACAAGAGAAGATCATATAGTACAATACAACATGGGCTGACTGAGGGACAGAGAAAAAAGACAAAAGAAAGACAGATGATAAAATGAGTCTCTCATAGCTCTTGGTAAGTTGTTCCATTGTTTTAGAGCATGTTTTATAAAAGCTGTGGCTTTGCATAAAATTGGGTGTATTTAAAAAAAAAAAAACATTAAGAGCTGTAGAAACACGTGAAAGCACTTCAACTTTATTGTAAAAACTCCAGGCAGCCAGTGGAGTGAAGCTACAAGCAGCAGGGGAATATGATCTCTGTCCCAACATTACATTTCTGAATGAACTGAAGTCTGATTGTGATGAGCCTTTTCCATTGGTAGCACAGGGCAGCACTAATGTTTGCACAGGAGCAATAAAATAATTGAATCCACCGTGTCCTGGTGTATAAACATCTGTAACTTATTTCTGTATTATGATAATTCTGGTAAAATAAGAAACATGATGTAGGCCAGGTTGTTTGGGGACAGTGCAGTGGCATGGTTTGTGTGCCACACATGGTGATCAATCTCCAGCAGTAATGTGATTTATGAAAATAAATCAGATTTGTCCCTCTGCCACAGACCGGGTGGTTTTCCTGCCGGGAACTTTCCAGAACGTGAGCGTCTCCCAGAATGAGACTGTGCAGGCTGTGGTGTCCAGGATCGCCCCTGAAATCACCTTCATCACTCTGCAGTTTCACACGCAGCACCGCAACGCCACACTTTCTTATACCAAGGTGAGAAAGTGTTACCTTACTGGTTTCAGAGCTTTAAACAGCCAGTATGTGCTGAACGCAAACACTTGTTTAACCAATATTATACCTGGCAGATTTGGAGGAGATATATATGCACACTATTAAGTAGCTGATAGAATGCATGCTATAAAGGGAAAAGATGGATAAAGTTAATCTAACCAGCTGCTCTTTGTAGCTTCACTGATTGATCAGAAGAGAGGAGGCTGTGATCCTCTCTTCTAATTGCTGCTTTATAATCACACTACACAGGGACATCTACCGTTATATGGTATGGAGCTTTAACACAAACGTCTACCTTTATAGTGTACAGAGCTACTTATGATGAGTAAAAGATTTCCCCACACTTTTTTACACACATCTTCAGATGAAAAGGACCGCATAGTAAAATGAGATAGTGTGGCATCCTGGCAATAGTTCCTTTATTTTTAATGAAGAACTAATGTGTGTGGGCGGTTTGTTTTTCCAGGGGCCTGGTAGGTTGCTGTGGTGAACTGAGAGTCTGTAGATAAACTTCTCTTAAACTGAAACTGATGACACTGAAGATATCAGCTGCATTTTACCAGCTGAGATGTTCTTCATGCTTTAGGGATTACACTGAGCATGAAATTACAGTGTAAGTGAGTGAAAGCAGGGAGGGGAGAAATGAAGATTTGAGAAGAAAGCTCTTGGATGGGAAGAACTGTATGCATAATGTCCTGTTAATTGGTAAAATGAAATGACAAAGACAACACCAGTGTTTGTGGTGTGGCCAAATGAAGCAGTAAAAATACAAACTAAAGTGTGAAATTGAAAGTATGCCTCGGAGTTTATGAGCGGGGAGTTAGTTCTACTACTGATTACTGAATGAGGCTTTGTGAGCAGGGTCGTCTGACCCACAGAGAGAAGGGGCAGTCAGCTGATGCACAGTCCCCTGGTCATGAGCGGCAGAGGGGGGCGGCCGCGAGAGAAAACCTTTCTGGCCTCAGTCCCAGAAGTCTCAGGGGACGGCTCGCTGTGGGTCAGAGCGGCACGGTGGCTTAATTTAGTTCAGCTCTGTTTTTCCTTTTGACAAAAACAGAAGAAAACAAAACAGAAAAGAAAACAAATGCATGTGATTGAAGACTTTCACCGTGTCTCACCATGAAAAAGAAGAGGCCATGACGCAAACAAGTGTCAGATTCTGACATGGAACAGATCTGGCAGCAAAACACCCAAATCTAAAAAGGAAATCCATGGTGAGAGAGGATACACGCTGCTGACTTTAGTTTCCGTCATAAAGTTATCTCAGTTTTACGGGTTTCCTTTTTCTTTTGCTCACGCTCACTCATTTAAAGTCATCAACCACAAGATCCTTATTTATGTTATTTATTCATATTTTTTTCTATGAAAAGATGTAATAGTGGTTTTCAGAAGCAAAAACCACGTCCTCTCTCAGGCTTCTCTCTGGGTCTCTAGTAACAGCAGGTTAGTGAGCGAGGCAGAGCAGAGCCTGTCTTCTGATTTCAGTCTAAACCCTCTGAGAAACCAAATCCTACAAGATTGGATTGTGGGTCCAGGTGGGCGGGCCTTGGTGTTTTGACATCACAAAGTCACAGAAGTCCTGACAGCTAAGCCTCTGTGTGCATTTCTCTGTGGACTGAGGCTTTGATACTTTCATTGTATCAATGTAGAACATAGAGCTGCTTTTTTATTCACACTACACATGGACATCTAACATTAGACCCTATGATACACTCTACACAGTATGTTTAAAATAATGAGCATGTTGAATCACTGTTGCCCCTGTTTCCTGTTGGTGACTAATGAGCAGCACTAAGCTGTAAACCCTTTACATCTTTGACTGAAGCAGCTCTACTTCTGTGGCATACTAGTTAAATTCAGTCAACACCACACTGAATAGTGTGTCACTACCCACTTCAGCACTCTGAACAAGATTAGTCTTATACAATGGAGTTATTGTATGAGAAGAAGGGCTGAGAGTCACTGGGCCCAGAGCTTCAACACTGGCCCGCACGTTACACAACAGCAAGTCAGCATTTTGTTCACCAGCAACATACAGCAGTAGGGGGATGACATCTCTGTCAGAGCGTCTGTCTGACCTTGGTACCACATCGAAGTTCAGTGTCACAGATGTATTTTAACAGTGTCTCTGTGTTGAGATCTTGTCCAGGACATCAAATGAAATCTGATAGCTAGCTAGAATAGCTTTTATCTGTGTGTCAAATGAGGTCACCATGTTGTCAAAAAATAAATACATAAATAAATAAGAAAGGATTGAAACACAGCCAGTGAGAAAACAATAAAAACATGAAAAGTCAGGCAGTGTAATGTCAACCGTTGGTCTCGTTTGCCAACTTGTTTGTGTATTCTGAGAACGAACCACATCAGGATGTGGTTAATGTGTGTAAAGTCTGAGTTTCAATGCAATGCAACATATGCCCATTTTTTTCATGCAAAGACGCTTAACCTGAAACAAGATGGTTATTATTGTTTACACTATTATCCTATGAAAAGACCAAGCCACTGATTCCTTTTGAAGAAGTCTTAAAGAAGAAGTCTTAAAGAGCCTGTGTTGGAAGTCAAGTTTTTATGCTTGTTAACATTCATACATTTGTATTTCTATTATATCATTTTATAATTATAAAAGACATGATGTTTTTGTATGATACAAGTCATGTGATGTTTTTATAATGCAAGACATATGATGAGGGAAATAATCAGTGACCACCGTGACAGCTGCTAACACTCCCAGTTCCAGGCTAACAAACAACATAAGCAAATTAAAGATGCTAATTGATTCCCTCATTGGTGTGTGGGACTCAGGGCCTGATCCACTCTCAGAGAGTGGGGGACTGACGTGCAGTAATGGGCTGCCCGATGCGGGATTCGAACTGGGGTCGACTGCAGCGAGGACTGTAGCCTCAATAGCAGGCATGAGGAACCTATTCCACAAAGGGCTGGCGTGGCTGCAGCTTTTCTTTCCGACCGAGCAGCAGCACACCAGACTTGACTCATTCAATCAACTGATCTCAGTCTTCAGACAGCTGATTGGTCAAACTGTGAGCTCTTGGTTGGTTGGAACAAAAACCTGCAGCCACACGGCCCTGTGTGGAATAGGTTCCCTGTGCCTGCTTTATTTATTTCTGTCACTGGTTATGTGTAAAAATCAGCAACAAGAAAATCTGGAGGAACAGAAATGTTCCTGAAACAGTGCACGTTTTCAGGCTGTGGAATCAGATCACTTCACATGTGCGCAGGGTGAGGTGTGTGGGGTTGTGTGTGTTCACTCAGCCTCACAGAGACTCTGTCCTGCATCTAGACTCTGGTGTTTTTTTTGCATATTATTTGTGCATCTGCTGACAGGCTGCTGTGTCTGTGTGCTTCAGTTGCCAGGTCTAGGTCTGTCCATCACAGCAGTGGACGCCGGCCTCCTGTCTGCTCTGCAGCTGGGCCAGACCTCACTCTCCCTGTTCCTGTCCTCTCCTGACAGTGACACTGTGGCAGGCACCGGGGTTATCCTGTCTTTCGGCAGCAGCGGTACGTCTTCAAACAGTCGTTGTGCATGCACTCTGCTGTTTCTCACAGATTGATGTTGGCGTGGGAAGTCAAAGGAGGAAGTTGCACTCTGTTGATGCTGCTGGTGGAAATATGACTTGACTCATACAGACAGCGTTACACTGATTGTGTGTGGTTGTTGTTATGTCTTACTAGCAGTCACCTTGACTAAAACCACAGGGACTTTTCTTCTGTTGACGTGCCACTAGGTTTCTGATGAAACGTGTGTGTTCTCTGTTTTAGATCCGGTCCCTGGAGCTTGTAACATGGAGTTTAACCTGGACATTGACCCAAATGTCTATATTCACTACAACCTCTATGAGACCACCATCCGCTTTGCACCAGCAAACCTGGGTTATGCAAGGTAAGGCATGATACCGACTGGCATTATCTGATGGACTTCCTGCTCGGCCTGTTTGCAGCAGGCAGCAACAGCTCTGTGCACATTTCATGTCTCCTAGGAGCTGCTGTCAAACCACCACTCTCTTTATTTGCCTTGAAATGATCTTGTGCTCCCTGTCGCACACAGCCTCCCCTCCTCCACCCCCACTGTGGCTGATAATACTCGCTTCAGTTTTCACAAGAATGCCTGTGTCACAAAGTTCTCAGAGGGCCGATAGTCAGAGACCTGCAGCCACTGTTGTCAGGGTTTGTTTATTTGAATTTGCTTTTGAGGAAGAGAGGCTTTCAGCATGGCTGCTTGTAGCTCTCACTTCTCCATCACAGTAGCTGTTATTGTTGTTGTTGTTGTTTTGGGTCAGAGATGATCCTAACAGTTTCTTTGCAGCCAGGTGGGGATAGATTCCCCCAGCCACGAGCACCACTGCTTTAGTGCTGGGTGACTTCTCAGCTGTCTGACTGCAAACAATGTCTTTTGAAGATTGTCAGTCATTCGTGATAAGATATGAAGATGAAGGGCTGAATGCAGGGCAGCTGGGCTTGGCTGTAGACATGCTTCACCTCATCAGCACTCATCCAGGAATTTGAATGGCTTGTTTGTGAGGCCAGGCCCTGTTGTGATTTTTGGATAGCAGACATACAGTGTGCCAGATTTACCTTTTGACTCCGTCACCAACAGCTGCTGAGATCAGTGCTACTGTCTTTGTCTGCTGTTACCTGACCTGACTGTGTGTGTGAGGCTTCTTGTTTGACATGTCTGACTGGTGAGGAGTCTACTGTATGACCTCATACTGTGCTTTCAGATACCTGAGATACATGTGGATGTGTGTAGTGGATACTAAGTGGGATTTCTGACTTGCTGTGATTATTGCACTATCCTGATTTTCTGTGACAATATCTAAAATACTACACACTATAAGTTAAATAACCTGCTTACATTTACATACAGTTTTTGCAGCTGCTATGAGAAATCAACATCTTACTCTTTTTGAACAAATAACAAAGATCACAGATCATATATCAGATGTGATACTAGTCTGTTAACCCCCCCCCCTCACAGAAAAGCTTTCTAGGTTCTGACTTGTTTTACATGCTCGTCGTCAGTGTTCCTGTCCATGACCAGTTCAGAAGCTTCACACTGGTTTGATGTGCTGATGTGCTGGGCTGTGAAATTGATTTTCCAACTTTTGGGGAAAGTTTTAAAAATAGAAAACCTGAATTAATCTCATCACGCAGATCTGCGAAACTGCTGTCATGCTCTAAACATACTGCATAGTTGTTGTGGTTATAATATTCATGACAGTGGTATGTATGAAAAGTGTGTTCTCATACACCAGACCCTGGGTGGACCTCACTGACCCAGCCTGATACAGTAAAGAGGGTTTATTACAAGTTGAGTTTGAGCTGGAATGGAATCAAACATGCAGCTCGGTGTCTGATAAACTGTGTCACTTTAATCAGTTTGATCAGCCACACAGGACCATAAACAGAGACTCTGTACTTATTTATCTGCCATGTATTAGAATCTGTCCAAAGCCAGGAGAGAGCCGTATCAGGTTCAACAGGTTTAAAACACACAGTAGTTTCTCTTTTCCACATGACTGCAGCTAACAGCTAACTTCAGAGCTCTCAGTCGTTTTAACCAACCCATGACTCCAGCAGTCCCCCAACATGAGCCATTACATATGTAAGTTCATTTAACCAGAGAAGCCTCAGAGGAGAGCAGGAGCTCAGGGTGGGGGGTGTAAGGGATGAGTGTCTCTGTGTGATGAACTGTTTTTGATTTTAACTAGTGATCTACACTTCCCAGTTTCCCTCCACCTGACCACGTGTGTCAGTTTGATATTAAGTCTGAGAAACAACTGTTCTGCACAGATAGCATCCAGAACAGCAGCAGTACATGAGGTTGTGCAGCTCAGTGCTGCTGTGACAAAGGTCAACTGTGACCGTCTCACAAAGCAGGCTGAACTTGTGCTGGTGTAGTCTGTGCCTGTGGGGTGGTGCTGTGATGATCACACCTCATTCATGTCCTCAGTGTAGGTGTGGGTGCTCACACGCTCCAGTGCAGGATGCCCGTTGATTTGAGGCATTGGTAAACCACTGACTTACAGAAGAACAGCATCATCAGGTTTCAGTTCTGGTGTCGTCCTGCTGCTTCTCACACGCTCACTCGGTCGTTGTCTCTCCGTCTCTTCCATGTGTCAGTGAGATGATCAACACTTCACATTAGGTTTGTGAAAGTTGACCAAAGCCAGACAGCCTCTGCTGCGCTACCATCAGCTTGGTGTGAAATTATTCTCATCAGTGACAGTGACCCTGTGCTCTCTGTCAGGGGGGAAACTCCTCCGGCCTGTGATGAATCTACAGGGACCGACACCCGCTGGCGGCTGCAGTACGACGTCTACCAGTACTTCCTGCCTGAGAACGACCTGTCAGAGCGCAGCCTGTTCAGCGGCTTCCAGGCCGTGGCCGACATCCAGGGCATGATGGACAACGGCAAACATGTACGGCACCACAGAGATGACCGTGTTTTTCAAAGCTGACATGCAGCCCACTCACCCTCAGGTCCTCCTTCCTCCCTGCAGGTCATGACACTGCTGTCATCAGACATGAGCATGGCCATGTTCAACTCCATCCCGGGCCAGGGCGTCATCTACTCAGTCATCGTCAGAGACCCGCTGTTGAACACCTCGGCCTCCTACGTCCCCGTCCACACCTATGCCTGCAGCTTCGCCTCCACTCTGGATGGCTGTCAAACACTGGGTGAGCTCCCACATCCTCCTCATCTTATCGTAGATGTGCAGGATGAATTGTCTGCATGCAGACACACTGTAAATAACACACTCTTGTGATACTGTATCTGATTTGTTCAATTCCAGGGAAAGTTTCTACAAAGGTTTTTTTCACCATCACTGGCTTGGCTGGCCTGTTCGTCTGCTTCTTTGGCCACCGATTCTTCAAATGTGGTGAGTAGTCTGAGTCTGTTATTACTGTGTTCTCAGGATGTGTATTTGAATATGAGTGATATTCCATTGCAAAGCATTGATGTCCCTGAGGGGTGGGGTGGGGGGTGGGGGGTGGGCTGAACCAGAGAGAGAGAATTGAAATCTTTCGGTTTGAGCTCCAGGCAGTAGTTTGTGTAGTTTCTGCTTCCATCTTGTTTACTGAACCTGGAGGTGGAGAAGGTGTACATGAGACCTGTGTCAGTGGAATCCACTAAATATGAAGTGTTTGATTTGATGTACTTGTTTATTTATACACAGTCAGTTCCAGTTGGAGCATGTATGAAAACAAGTGTGACTCCAGGCTGAAGCAGAGCAGTTAATGTTGTTAATGCTGGTCTTTCCAGTCATGGTTCCCTCCATGATCAGCAGAGTAGGAGAGCGGGGGCTCCAAAAGAAAGACAAGCTCTCAGTCACTGACAGGTCAACAGACAGCTGTGGTCTGTGTTGAGCTGCAGCAGAGTCCCTGCTCTCATGTGCTCTCTGTTGCATGTGATGCACAAATGTATTTGTTCCAAACTCAAACCCATGACTGTGATGAGCCAGCAGCCCTGCACTGGTCCTGACGGTGTGAGGAGGCCAGAGCCAGAGCACAGGCTCAGCTGTGTGCTGACGTCCTGTGTCCCCGTCTCCTCCCCTCATCTCCTCTGTCTCCTCCTCCGTCCCTCTGCCTGTCACAGAGCTGTTTTGCATGGGATTCAGCTTCGCAGCGTTCTTCTTCTTTGTGCTCATCACCAGGACGACGGAGCTGAGCTACGACAGTGAGTCCCGTCCTCTCTGACTGTGGTTGTGTGTCAGCAATACGCTCAAAACAAACACCCCCAACCCTGTCCGTCTCTGTCCCTCTACAGTTCGCCTGGCCGTGTCAGCAGTGATCGGCGTGGTGGGCGGAGTCATCCTGGTGATGAGCTGGTGGCGCTTCGGGTCAGTCATGGCCTGTGTGGTGGTGGTTGGCCTCATGCTGGGCTTCCTCATCGCCTCCACTGTCCTCTTCACCCCCCTCGGTATGAAAACACGTGCTTGTTTGTTTGTTTTTGTTGTTGTTGTTGTTGTTTCTGACCCTGTGCCTTGTTGATCCTCCTCCAGGTGACCTCGATGTGTTCAGGCGCTCAGACGTGGTTTTCTGGGTGACGTTCTGCTGCATCATGATCATCGTACCGCTCTTCTTTGTGCGCTGGCCCAGAGAGGTAACAGCGACACACAGCGACACTGCCCACAGTGTGGTGGAGCGAGCACCACAGCCTCATCTCTAGTCCATGTGGAAGGGTTTACAATGAAGAAACAAAAAAGAAGCACAGTGCGACTAATAATTCTTTTAGGTCGCTGCCCGGGTGAAAACATTTATTTCATAAGCACATCATCTCTCTGCCTGGCCCGGCCCGGCCCGGCCCGACACAGGTCCGAAGTTTCACGGCTCAAATCTGACACAAATTATAAATATTATTAACGCTAGACGACTTTGTTTACAGTGCAACCAATGCAAAAAGTTAGTGTGGAGCCCTGCAGTTTGTGTGTTCAAAGAGGAGGTTAAAGTAACTGCACAGTGAGCAGGTCAATGGAAACACACCTACTGTAACAGAGTCAGTTATATGTAGCATTATAATGACACAGTTCCAGCGTGACAGGTTCAACCTCAGCACGTGGACTCCCAGTTTCTCTATCTGTCTCCTGTGGGATGTGCTGGACCACAGCTGACCCTCAGAGCTCTGACAGTCCATGTCAGCATGACGCCTCACAGCTGGTGACTGTCACAGTGTTAGACAGGTGGCCATCATGTATTATGTCATTTAAATAGAGTAGGTGTTAAGTGCGTGATCCCAGTGGACTGGAGGTTTTAACCCGTTGCCATTTCGATGGGCCGTTGATGTTTGACTCAGCCCACTGCCTGTGTGCCTACCCCTGAAGGATGTGCACCATTTCAGGATGCAGTCATAACTGCAGGCTCAGGAAACAGTATTCAACTCAACTCAGCTATAATGCCTCACAGTGTTCCAAGCACAGAAGACACTCCAACAAAATGGTTCTGCTACATCAGCAAGGGTCCAGTAAATGTGATCCACAAAAAACTGTTAGTCCACACAAAGCCTGACATCCATGAGGACACAATGTCCCTGGACCCAACTTTCATATTACCTTCGGGTGTGCATCTATCCCACATGTTATGGATGGAGCTTGGATATTTTAGCCACATTGCAACATTCAAATGTCAAATTTACTTTGGATATGTCTTTTTTAGGCGTTTTAGGTGAAAATTGCAAGAATTTTAAGGGGTTAACAGTGACCTTGCTGATCAGAAGAAACTGAATCAACTCCATCAGTAACACTAACCAGAGTCACAAGACTCCAGAGTCTGTAGAAGAATTAAAGCAAGAGAGTTGATTTGTCATTTGAGTGGACTGATCCTGTGTCCTGGTTGGGACTAAAATGAGAGGTGAGAGTGATAAAGCAGCAACAACCCTCACTGACATCACCATAGTCTCTCAGTCATTAGTCAGTTTTTAAGTTAGTTGCCATAACTCCAGAAGAAGATATTGTCTTATTTTGAAAGTGCAGCAGTGGTGAAGCTTCAGATGTTTTCGGTTTCAGGGTAACATCACCACATGTGGTGTGGTTGGAGCGTACGCTGTGATTCTGGCCGTTAACGCCTACATCTACACCAGCCTGTCCTACATCACCCTCAACATCCTCAAACGCTTCCTCAACAACAACTTCAGCTCTGTCTTCACTGACGTACCGTTCCAAACCATCGGTAAGTCCATCACTAGGGTCACACGTCTTAATGTTGAACTCTGCGACGCCAACCAACATGTCTTCTCTCTCTCTCTCTCTCTCCCTCTTTTCACCCAGACTACGTCATGATCACGGTGTGGGTGGTGCTCGGCGTCTGCGGCATCGTCCTGCAGCTCTACCGCGAGCGCTCGCGGCCGTTCTTCCCACCCAGTCCGTACCTCATGTGGCTGCAGGAGCGCGAGCGACGTACGACCAACGTGCTGGACCCGAGCCACCACTTCCCCTCGCTGCCCAACCGCCTCCTGGCCCGAGCGCGGCAGCTCACCAAGCGCATGGAGCCGGCAGGAGAGCACACACCCCTGCTCCTGTGAGCCTCCACCACCCTCATCGCCTCCGTCCACAGGAGACTCACACAGACAGCGTGGAGAAGTAGACCTGTGATGGTGTGTGACCTGAGGAGGCTCAGGGGCAGAGGGAGGTTGCTCCTGACCACCCACACCGGGAGAAAACACTTCAGATGCTTTTTTATCTGGACCACAGGAACAAAGAATTGTCCTCATGTTGTCACAGCTGTTGATGCTTCATGCCTGTGTGTTTGCACTAAAGTCACAACCTACTAATGATTCACACGGTGAGCTGGATTCATGCTACAACATTGGTTTTTAAGGATTGAAACTCAGTATTGGAGGTCAGCAGGAAACCACACCAGTCCTGGTCCTGGAGATTTTAATCTACACACTTTTAATAGGTTTGTGGTTGTTTCATGAAGGAGCTCTGAATGTCCATTTGCCTCGTAAAGTGATAGTTGTGTGAGTCATGACCAGGAAACAGCCGGAGCAGCAGTGCAGGAGCTCAGAGGCAGAGGCAGCTCATCCCGAAAAGTCAGTTTGAATCAATTTAAAGCGTCCACAGAAAGAAGCCAGCACCAGAACAACTACAATTTACAAACTGCTTTTCAAATTTCAAAATAAAACCTCCACTTCAACTTCAGTACACAAGCTATACTAAGACCAAACTGCATTTCACCACACTTGTGTGTAGGACACAACAGTGGTTAAAACATTCAGTTCCAAAGTAAATGAGTAATGACTGAGCGAGTGATGAAAATATTCAAAACAAGTTAAATATTTATTAATTGATTGATAATTGATTTAGCCCTCCTGAGGGTATTTTCTAACATGGCTGCTGAGCTGTACACTGCTGCTGCTGCTGCTGCTGCTTCTCTGAACTGAATCCACCTCAACTGTCACATTAACATGCGAGGATCAGCTGGTGGTTAAAATGAGGTCATGCAGGTCACAAACTGACAGCGAATGAAAACAGCGATGCACTTTTTACTCTTTCTAATCGTCACACAGCAGAAGAAGAGAACAGCTGTTTTTGTCTCAGTGTTTAACCCCTGCTCTCTCTCCCTCTCATTCATCTTGTACTTTGCACACTGCATTTTAATATTTAATTCTCCTCAGTGTAAGATGCTGATTGACGTTGTATCGATGTGTTGATGTGTGAACTCTCACCTGTGTGCCAAGACATATCTCAGGGTTTCACGCTCAGCTTTTAGCCCACGATGCACAGACACAGTCAGTGAACTGTCGAACAGCTCCACTCTCTGCTCTCATGACTGTTGAAAAAAAAAGAAAAGCCAACATCCAAAACTATTTGCAGACGTGTCTTTCGCAAAAACAAGTCGATGATCATTTGTAATTTAACATGTTTTGATATTTAATAAATGCCTACAGGGAAAAATGTCTCAGCTTTATTCTGACTGAACATACTCATATAATGTATATGTCCCCATGATATAGTCTCCTCCCAGTGTGTGTGTGTGTGTGTGTGTATTATGACTCTTTCCAAGTCGCCTGACCCACTTTTCATATAAAGTAACAGTTGTAGCAGCTTTTAGCTGAGGACATGAACACGATGAAGATGCGTTCAGAGCTCATTAACGATCTGTAGAGGAGACTGATCACCTCCTTGTGGTCTCAGGTCTCATCCCTGCTCATCCACAGTCAAAATGAACCATTTGTGTGGATTTTTTAAATCATAATCACTGAATGAAGTATTGAGTTATGACTTAAAAAAGTCAATACTGACCATCAGTTAGTCCAGGAATCCAAGAGCGACAGGTTCGGATCAAACCCACACTGCTGCTGTCAGGATGAGGTCTTCATGATAAACGTATCACAAGGTCTAAGTGAGCCTCGGTGTCAGATTTGAAGAGGTTCCCTCAGTGTTCGAGAGACATCACATTCATTAGTGTTTTGTGAGGTCACTGCTCTCGACCTTTGACCCCAAAAATCTTTGAGCCAGATTTGAAAAAGTTCTATCCAGGTGTTGGAGTTTCCCTGTGTACCTGTAAACTGGGAAGGTTTGTTGTTTTTAATATTACTTCCAATATTTTGTGTGCCTCAGAAAGCTGTTGTTCAGTTTTAAACATGTTGACCTCTACTGTGCATAGACCCCAGATTTTCCTGTGGAGGCTGGAGTCCAGTTTGTCTGTCTGACTAACACAATTATAACAAATGGGCTCAGTAAACTAATGAGTTAACCAGAGAAGCCTGCAGTCAGGCTGATGAGCCTCGGACCCACACTGACACACACAGGCTGAAAAAGTTCATCTACAATGGAAAAAAAAAAACAAAGTTAGAAAAAAAAACCATGACAACAAAACACCACAGGCAGGAAGTGGTGTTGAGTATAACAACACAACTTATTTGATCCATTTAAGTTTAGACAGTGAAGCTGGTCCACTTAAAATGTTTTTGTTTAGGATCCAAGATAGAAAATCACATGGCCTCTTCAGCTCTGCTGCAGTGGTTCATTAGAACCACTAGAGGGTAGCGCAGTGCAAGAAGCAGCTGTACAGCCCTGGGCACTTGTGTGAAGTCACTGCACTCAACTGTAATGATGCATCTGAGCTATTATGCTGTCCCCCCCCCCCTCTCTCTCTCTCTCTATATATATATATATATATATATATTTATACATATGTATGTATGTATGTATGTATATATATGTGTGTGTGTGTGTGTGTGTATAACAGTCTCCTGACACCAAAACTGTTAAACACTGAAGTACTAACAAAAGTTACTTTCTCCCCAGTGTGAAAATAAAACACACATTTTTGTTTCTGCTTCAGTTCCTCCACAAATGTGTTTGAGTGACGCTGCTCTGCTGCCAAGATCATCAGCTCACCTGTGTAGTAACCATGGAAACTTATCAACATCCCGATAGGACACACCTGTCAGGGGGATTGAGGAGGAGAAGACAATTCCAACACAGATTAAACCGACTGTAGTTTTAAATGATTATTATTATTTCTTGTACACTCTACTTTTACTGTGTTGAGCTGCACTTTTGTGACTTAAAAATATTTATCAAATGCAGATGAAACAAACCTACTATGACACTGGAGCAGCTTTCTCTGAGCTTCTTCAGAACCTGTGTGTGTGTGTCTTTATTTACAGTCTACAATCTCATAAAATATCCCTTCGACATTTATTTGAGCAGTTTATACATTCAGTTATTTTTTGGTCTTCTACATTTCTGCTCAGCACCAGAGTGTTCCTTTGTCACAGAGTTTCATGGTTTTAGAGGAAACGACTCCTCAGAGAACGTGGAGCAGAGAGCAGCAGCTCCAGATGAACGTGGTTAATGAGACACGGGCACAAGACTTTTTTTTTCCCCCAAACACTTGTCCATTTATTAATCAAAATGACAAACAGGAGACACAATCAACATTCAAACTGTGACAGACAGAGGTTTCTGTAAAGTGCCAAAAAAGAAAAAAAGCCTCACTGGTAATATACTCTATATACACACACACACACACACGCACACACACACATAAACACCACATAGAAAACTAGATTTTTAAAACACAACACAACTAGAAACCATATAAAACCAGTCTATACCAGATTCTGCTCTAAAATGATTCTGTTTCCTGCTGAAAAGAAAAAAGAGGCGTTCGATCAGTAGTTCATCTCTGGCTTTCTCTGACAAACCAAAGTAACGAGTGCTCGTACACACTGTGCAATTTTCATCAGTAAAAACCGTTACACCCCTCACCCCCCCACCCCATCCCCGATCATCTAATACATTCTACTGCCGCTCAGAAACCATGGGTTTCTGATGAAGGCACACGACAGGAAGGACCGCTCCTGATGACGCCGTGTGTGGCGCCACCGAGATATTGATTATAACAAATACGAAAAAAAGAGAAATCAGAGTTGTTTAATTGTCTGACTGTCCCACAGTGGAATATCTGTTCTCACTGCGGACACTCGTCAGAAACCATGACTTGTGTTCCAGTTGTGTGTGTTTGGTAACGATGACGGACTAAGTGCATCAGACTGAGTGGTGGCTCTGTCATGTGACCTGTGGCTGAGCTGGAGAGCTCTGAGGTCGACGTCAACATGATCTGTTCTGTAAACGGCTCTATGCATGCGGACGGTGGTGGAGATGTGTGTAAACATGGTGCAAGGTTTAGTGTTAGTCGGACACACGGAGCGCGACTGTTAATTCATCGCAAAGGCTACACAAACCAATCGTGACATCTTTGACCCTTTTGGATTTAAAAATAAAAAATAAAAGACTATTAAATAACATGAAAAAACAACAGACAAATTAATTTGCAGAACAATTAACGGTCAAAAGTGAGAAGCTTTTTCATCAGGATTAATTAGTGACGTTGGTTTGAAGAGTCTCAACTCCAACAGTGCTGGTTTGTGACAAGAAGCTGCTGGTCCCAGTCCAGCCAGTTACGTCTTCTGCCTCCTCCTACTGTTCATTTCAAAGTAAGCGTCCTCGCTCTTGCTCTTGCTCTGTGGGGGCTTCTTGCTGATGGTGGACTGGGGTTTGACAGGTTTGACGTTGAGACTGGATTTCTGAGGGGCCAGGGCTGGTCCTGGACCAGGTTCAGGTTTTACAGTGGACTTCCCGTTGCTGGGGTTGGTCGTGGCTGCTTGTTTTCGTTCTGTTGTCTGGACTGGCACTGGTGTTTTCTGATTGGCTTTGCTTGCAGGAGAGGGGCCTGTGTTACCCCCTGGGACCCGCCCGGGGGCAGCGGCGGTACCTCGTGGAGGGGCGGCGGCCTTAGACGGGGCCGCCCCCTTGGCTTTGGCTGTGGCTTCTTTGCCTTTCAGCAGGGAGCAAGCGGGTTTTGGTAGCACTGGGCAGGCTGTCCTGGAGGTGGGGGTGGGGGTTCTGGACTGCAGCGTTGAGGTCGCCGCAGCTCGCGGGGCTGTCCGCGCTCGCCTGGCTGCCTCCAGGCGGAGGCGTGAGGCTGGAGAACCGGGACGGCGCTGTGCAAGGCGAGAGCGCTGGCTGGCGCCCGTTGGGGGGCGGCCGTCTTTAGGGCTGGGTCCCTGCACTGGTGCAGTGACAGGGCGAGGCACAGTAGCAGTGGGGGAGGTGCAGGGGCTGGAGGGTTTGGCGCATTTGGAGGACGGCTCAGGGCAGACAGGGCTCCTGGGCTGAGAGGCGGCACCACGGGGGGACGGTTTGAGCTTGAGTTTGGAGGTGGGGCTTGGATCTGATGGAGCCGCTGATGGAGCAGCTGAAGGAGCTGCTGAAGGAGCTGCTGATGGAGTCAGGGCTCTGTGGTGGACCTGTGCGCCCTGAGCCCCCGGGCTGGGAGACTGCTTGGAGGAGCTTCCCACAGGTGTGGAGGGCAGAGAGGAGGAGCCTTTGGTTGTGACGGGCAGGGGCAGCTGGGTGGGCTTCCTGGGTGAGGAGGGTGTCATCTGCAGGTTCTTCTTGGGTGCTGCAGCTGCACCTTTCCTGGGCAGTGTGGGCGTGCAGGCTGGGGAGGCGGTGTAGGAGCGAACCATCTGACCTGCAGCCGCCACTGACGTCTGCTTACTGGCTGAACTGGAGAGGGAGGAGGATGAGGAGGTGGAGGAGGAAGAAGAGGAGGAGGAGGAAGAGGAGGAGGAGATGAGGTTGTTGACGGCAGCAAGCGGGTCCATGTCTGGAGGAGGGGGTGGAGCTGCATTGCCATGGTGACCTCCCTGGCCAGAGGGGCCTTTCTGAAAGGCCAGGATCTTCTGCTCCAGGGTGGTGAACTGCAGAACTCGCAGAGGGTCGTACTTCATCAGGAAGCCACGCAGCGTGTCCCAGCCCCCACCCACTCGCACCATCACATGTTTCCCGTGCAGCATCTGAGGAGGGAACACACAGAGAATCAACACAGAGGCACGCCTCTTCCTGAGGCCTGGACGCTGCTCTGACTAAAATCACCACCACTACTGAGCACCAAGAAGCTGTGTTGTCACGGTTACAGATATTACACATAAGTCTGAAGAGGACTCAGCTTCAGTATCACTCATCTCTCAGTTGTCCTTCTTCTCCCACACCCACAGGGAAATTCCTCTTCCGCACCGTAAGCAGAGGTCAAAGGTCACAGGAAACCACAGACTGCTGACTTTGTTCCACTGTATCTCCATGCTGCTCAAGGCTCTTCATCAATTCACTCATTATTTGTGTATGTGTGTGTGTGTGTGTGTCTCTCTCTCACCCGTATAAAGATGGTCTTGTCTCCCAGCCTGTAGCGGCCCTCAGACAGGTACTCAATGGAGACTCTGTTGGAGCAGTTGCAGGGCGGGTCGTCCAGGCCATGCTCCTACAGAGGACAATAGGGAACCATGAGTCCACCATGCTGGACGCCCTTCAGTCTGGGGCAGCAACAGACACTGTTTGACTTGTTGTCCTGTAGCCGTCCTATCAGCCTGACTTCAGCTGACACAGGTTACAGCTACAATAACTCCCAGTCATAATGACAATAACTAGACTGAGAGACAGACTCTAATAAAGTGATGATCTGATCAGACAGAATGAGACACCTGAGTCCTGCAGGAAGCTGCTCATGTCCTCAGTCTCCAGAATAAATGGCAGACAAACAGAGAAGAATAAATCTAGAGGTTGGTGGAGGCTTTTATCCAAACTGTTCCACTTGAATGAGTGGAGTTATTTTTAGCGCTGCTGTCTCCTCCAGGAATAAGACTCCTGACAGAGTGAGATGCTTGTTTTAACCATTGAACTGGATGAGGGAACAAACCCCCCCGATTGTTCAGAGATGCATTTCCATTGATGTATATGAACACAAAGTTCAGTACACTCTCTACTTATGGCTGTGTGATGACATGTTATCTGTATGCTTGAGGTCACATGTAATGGTGAGTCAGTGGGCGCAGGCGGAGCGTCACGTGATCAGCTCTGGTGTGTCATGTACCCTGCGGGGAGGGGGACGCCGGTGAAGCGTCAAGAAACCGCTGCCTGCCGCCATCTTGGCTCGGCTTCAACTGGGTCACACATGGACCACCTATGTGCTGCGAGCGTGATCAGCTGCAGCCTTTACATCACAGGGAGGAGCATGAGGCTGCATATGAATCTGCTGACCGTGTGTGTGTGTGGAGACACTAAAGTTAGACAGCTCATCTATATGTTAAGTGTGTGGGGCAGTAATCTGACTGCCTGCAGGTGGAAGGTTCTTATGTTGGTGCTGTCAGTCAGAACTCACTCCGGGCTGGTAGAGGCCGCCGTGCTGGCAGCACACGCTGAAGGTCTTGACGGCCGGAGGGGGCTCCTCCGTCATCAGCAGCGTCTCCTCCAGCTCGATCTCCTTCTCCAGCTTGACGAGCACAGGAGGCTCCACTCCGTACCTGATGGACAGAGCTTCACGTCAGCACCTTGGGCAGCGACGATGTTTGAAGCACCGTTAAAACCACCACCTGCGTTTGAGGACTTACTTGGAGACGATACGGCCGATCTCCAGCAGACACAGACAAACCTGCCGTGGCTCCTTGTGCAGCACTGACACACACAACAGATCAACAGTTAGATAAAACAATGTGAGGAAGCAGCTGCAGAGTTCACACAGGCCACAGTGGTAAAGAAACAAACCCATGTGTTTAATCTGAAAACGTGACATGAGCACATGAGAGCCCCTGTGGGGATGTTGGGTGATTCATGCAGAACGCAGCAGAGGCTCGGAGCGGAGAGTGCTACGTTTAAGGCACTGAAGATATTGTTACGAGCCTCCACCAAAACACGGGTTGCGTAACTGTGTTTTTGTGAGGTCACGGTGATCTTTGACATCAGCTCATCCAGGAGTCTAAGTGAGAGTTTGTTCCAGGTCTGAACAGAGGCCATCCAGGTGCTACTGAGACATCATGTTGACAAGGATATGATGGACGGCGCCCTGAACACAATGTGCCTCTGGCTCAGACTGTCACTGGTGCAGAGGCTTAAAAAGTTTATATACTCAACAGGAGAGAGAGAGCATCTGTGTGTGTGTGTGTGTGTGTGTGTGTACATTCTGTTCCCGGTGTGAGGATGAGCAGACGTATGGTTTTTCTTTCTAAATCGCTTCAATCCGTTTTTCTGGAGCTCCATTAGCTGTAATGAAGTGATGTGTACAGATACTTGGAGCTCATGGTGATTCTCTGCTCAACAGATCCTATTAAACCATTAAGATGTCAGGCTTAAACACCAGATTCAGCTGTTATCAGGAGCTCACAGTCTGCTCTGCTCTCTTATCATCTGTGTGAAGCTCAATGTTGTGGAGCGACTGTTCAAGGATTCAACATGTTGAGAGCTGTGGATGCATGTGTGCTGTTTTAGCGGTGTCTCCCACAGGACTGCAGAGCACTCTGAGCTGCTGCTTCATTTTACCTCCTTTTGGCTCTGACTTGTATTTTCTGGAGAATTAGTAAGTAATAAAATCTTCAGAGGGCTGTTTCCAGTAGGTGCACAGTGAGGGTTCAGTTGTGTGACTGAATAAACTGTGTAACAGACGCCTGACGTGACTTATACGATAACGTTTCTGTTTGCCTTGAGATCCGAGTCCTTCAGCTTTGTAGCAGCTGCAGCCTGAGGCCGAGTGATCCACCTAATTTCATTTCTGTTTAGGATTTTGGCTTTCAATTATTCTAAAAACAAGACAAATACCACTGCACAAGTCCTGCTGTGTATCACATTCATTCTGCATTTCCATCATTTCAGACTGGATTTGTTGAGATTTGTTACTCAAAGATGTTAACTGAGTATAAATGAATGAATAAAGCCATGTTGATTCTGTTCATAATATTGTCAGTTAGATTTTTGTTTTCAAATCTGCTTATTGTCTCTTTTTACTGTTTTTTTTTCAATAAATGTAATGAGTAGTTAAATAATAGAAAAGTGAATATTGCTCATGTGAATGGTTGTGTCGCTGCAGCTCATACCGAGGCCCTCCGACTCAAACAGGTACGTCTCCTCCACGCCGATGTGCCGACACCAGGACAGGAAGTTGGCCGTGTTGTCGCGGGCGAAGAAGGAACCCGGGGAGGCGTCCCGCTTGCATGCCACTTTCTTAGTGGGGAACAGCTGTCAGGAGAAATAAAATCAGCATGAGCCTCTGATGATTTTGGACACAGTACATTCGAGGTTATGGCTGCTTCTGGCTGTCATCTCTCACTGGAGTCCCACGCATCATGTTAGCTTGTTAGCTGACAAACACAGAAAGAGACAGTGAGTGAGCTCGCCTCTAAACAGTTTCATCATCTCACTGGTTTCACAGACCGAGGCTTAGCAACATGCACTTCAACTACAGAGGAGAAATCTGAACATAAACACAGCACATTAAAAAATCTCCTTCAACTAATCTGTGTTTTGCATGAGCTGCAGAGCAGCAGACGTCTCCCCACACATCTCTGCATAAACACCGCCCTTTGTGCGGCGTCCAAGCTATTTTCATCTGCGCCTCTGACTCACCTTGCTGAGTGCAGAGGGGCAGCTCTGGGCAATCTTGATCTGCAACACGCCAATAAGCTGGCACAGCTTCACACCGTTATTCAGCTCCTCCATGAACAGCTCTGCTCTCACCTCCTCTCCTGCAAAGATGACAGACAAGACAGAGAATCAAGACTTTTATGAGTCACGTTCATCATCTGCAGACACACTTTATAAAACCAGAGAGACCATGTCTCTAGTGCAAAATAAATACAATTAAACTGATTTAATACTCAGAGCTGTTTTTATGATTCCACTGAGTCTTTTGTTGCAGGACTTTACAAAAAGTCTCCACAATCTCCTGCAGGACTGGTAGCACTCCCACGACCTCTTATTGTAAATCACCGCCCCAGGAAGCTCAACAAAGGCCACTGAGTCTGCTTTAGTTCACTCTGGGAACAAGCTCCACCACGGCCATAACACTAAGTGACTAAGATTACTTGACAAAAGTTTATTTTCCACATGACAATGGCTGGGCCCCAGGGCCTGAAACTTCATCCACTGCACACCACCTGTTTCAGGCCCAACGACCGCATTGCTCACACACTTTAAAATAAGTGGAAAAACGAAGGATGCAGGTCGTCATGGTTGCGGTGCCAGTAACTCATGTGGAGTGTTCGGTACCTGCCCACATTCCTGACCAGAAAAACTGCTTCAGAAAAACAGTTTCAGAGTCAGTTTCCAGTCGGCTTCAGTTTCCTCACTGCTCCATTGTATGGCAGGGACAATAGCTGTCAGTATAATGGCAGAAACGGATGCAGTGAGGGGTTTTGTTCCACTCCTGTTTATGCGCTTCACTCAGGCCCGGCTGAAAATGGCAGCATCCAAATCCAATTACATGGGACACCCATGTCAATTGTGCTTTGGTATTTTCCTCGCCTCAAGGGGGAAAATGTTGTCATGCAACTGCCCTGTGTTGATTTATTCACATATGCACAGGTCTGGACACTTTTTGCCCCTGTTCTTTCTGCCTCAGCCTATTTCTCTCCAGCTGCACAACAAAGTGAACCCATGTTTTAGGCTTCAGGGTGTCAAAACAACAAACTGTCAGAGGCACAAATAAAATCCAAAACAAAAATAATCGATTTCTGCTGATGCTTACCCAGCATGCCTGTGAGCCAGATGGCCAGATCCTCCTGCATGGGCACCAGGGTGGCCTCGTGACGCACCGCCAGCCACTGGTCATACTGGAAGACGTCCGCAAGGCCGGGGCCGTGGCGCTGTACTAACGGGCTGCGGGGGCTCCTGGGGCTCAGCAAGGGGGCATCAAACTTCTCCCCAAACCATGCCTGAAGAGGAATAGGGAGAGGGAGAGAGCGAGAGGGAGATGCTGAACAGCTTAATTCTGCTTGACAAACACATTCATTCAAAAATAAAACCCAATCAAGGACAAGATCCAGAGAGAAAAACAGCAAAGTCAAGAAGTGTGAGGATGGTAGAGTTGATACGATCTTCATCATCTGTGTGTGTGATGATGGATTAGAAACACAGAGAGCGCAGCAGACTGCTGCAACAGATTACTGTGGCTGCCCACTTATTGAGACATCTGCTTAATCTGATCTGAGACCTGCTCTCTCATTAAGTCACAGCTTTAACAGGGCCATCTTTAAAGGAATAAGTCATCATTAGCTTTATTGTTGGAGATAAAGGAGGAGACTGATAGCATGGTCATGTGTGTGCAGAAGACACAGCAGACACTAGTAGACTATGTTAATGTGTCTGGACCTCTGGTCAGACCCTGGAGCACACATCGGCTTGTTTTTAGACAGCTCGGGTTTGCTTTAAACAAGACAATGTTCTCATTTCAGTGAGGTGTAAAGAGACAACCCAGAGCACATCTGTGAAAATAAATGTTACTTCAAAGCACCAAACTGTGAACTGCTTTTCCTCTGAATATAGGTTAGCAGCTTCTCCACAGCCACTGCAGCATCGTCATCATCATCATACTCTAGTTAGCCTCCCTGACCTCATCACTGCTGCTGCAGCTCTGCCAGGTGTAGACTGTGGTGACTTTGTGTTTCAGAAACTCTCAGCTTTACCTCATTTTCCAACCAAAAGCCTTTGTTGTGACTTATTTATCTGTAAATCCCAAAGGAAACCGAGTCAGTCGGACACTGCTGCACTTGACTGATCAAATGGGTGTTACAGTCCAGGGCTCGGTGCCTGGAGGGAGCCGCTGATCCTGGCCCTACTGATGTCCCATCATATCCATCTCCTCCGTCATGCTCTCTTCCATTGCCCTCGCTCACATGGCAATCACAGTTCAAGTTGAGTCTTTGATTTAACCTACATACTTTCAGGAAACAGGCACAGAATAATGGAGCAATCTTCTTATGTCAGGCATTTTAATCTGAATTTAAAGAGGAACCACAGCTGTTGACAAAAAGAGGCAGAAAGCACAGAACTCATCCACAAAATGTTTTTCATTTTTAAGAGGGGCGATCCTGAAACCAGCAGCAGATGTGCTCCCGGACAACTTATCCAGACATTGCATAACTCACTTCTACATGACCCTCCGCCACAGTCTAGGTTGTTAACATCCGGTGAAGATGCAGACTTTAATCTTTGTGTCTTTCACATGTCATCAAGCAATAACAGGACGCTGTGGACAAGGTGAAACAAGGCTGAGTGTTGTTCAGGCCGGCTTCATCATGTTAGTTCTGCAGATGAACTGGGAAACATGTGGCAGGTCAACAGACGGGACATTACACAGTAACATACAGTACCTCTACTGCTGGTGGGAGCTGACCCAGGAACAGTGTGTGTGTGTGTGTGTGTGTATGTGTACTTAGCTGGTGTGATATAACTTACATGAAGCAGATAATATGTGGAACGCAGTGCTGTGGGTTCAGGAGTTAAGAGGAGTTTATCAGTGATATGTACCCTGACACTAAAGTGGAGTTTTTTATTCAAACAAAACAAAAAAACTTTGCATGCCACTGGAAAGAGACAGGACCAGTACTTCCCCAAAAAAAATTATGATGACTCACAATGCAGACATTAAACGTGATCAAATCACAGCAGCAGCAGCAGCAGCCTCTGGAACACCCCCACTGTTCATCCCTGGCATGAGTGAAGATCCTACGTTTCCTATAAATCAAACCTTTGCTGCCTTCATTCAAACTGCAACTTCTAAGCCAACGTGAAAGAGGCAACAACTGCAGTGCAGTTCCCCCACTGACCACTAGACAGTGAGTCAGTCCCCATGTTTAAATGTCCAACTTGACAGCAGAAAAGCATGTTTACAGCCTGCTACAATAACTCATTTCCTCCTTCATGACACAAATTAAGCTTAAACTCAACTCATTTGGTAGGATGCTCCTTAAAGGTTCGACTTGAGGCAACTTTAACACATTTTAATTATTCAACAAAACTGAAGAATGTGAAGTCACTTCATAATCAGACAAATGCTAAGAAGGGATGTCAAATCAGATTTCCATCACTTTGGGAACCTTTTCTTGTCTCACATGTGCACACACGCATGCATAGACACACTCTAACTGAAAAGGTTACCTCACATCAAAAGAGATGGACCGATCACACACAGGTTGCATAACACGGTTCAGAGGGGCAGACGGCCTCCAGCACTCTGATGCTTCACAACAACATATGTGTGTGTTTCTCCACATCGTGCTAATTAGTCAATAAGGCAGCGCAGTGTAATGTTTGCAGGTTACGTAAAGGAAAGTGTAGCGATTAGACAAAGGGGATAATCCCACCTTGCTCTGTCACCTGACAGCAGAAAACAGCTTCACTCAGAGCATTCAGCTCTTAAACCAGACTAATGTTGTAAACTAAAATCCGTATATGGGCCTCCTGAGTTAATCACTCTTTTTCTTACACCACCTCTGTCCTTATTGGCTGCAGGACTGCAGTAATCCAGCAGAGGAATTCAATCTACTGTTAAAGCACTTTGAGCCTGCATG
Organism: Caranx ignobilis; assembly: GCA_021432705.1. Taxonomy (NCBI): domain Eukaryota; kingdom Metazoa; phylum Chordata; class Actinopteri; order Carangiformes; family Carangidae; genus Caranx; species Caranx ignobilis. The sequence continues at coordinate 75,014,701 of MU269990.1, read as the reverse complement.
TTTCTAAACCTGAGCTACAGCAAACAACAGTCACCAGGGAGGTCACACACACCAGTATGTTCCATACATGATCAGAAATAGTAGTCTCTATATTTTCCTGGTAATCAACCGAAATCTTTCTCCGTGACTCATGCTCACTGTAGGTTAAGAATCTATTTGTACAAGCTTCTCTCATGACTGTCACTTGTTTTTCCAGTATCAATGGTGTACGTGGAGCCATGGAACAACAACAACAACAACTCAGCTTGGTCAAAGTTGGCTACAAACTATAAGTAAAGTCATATTCCCCCATCTCTGAAATCACTTCAGCCCACTTGAAAACTTCCCATGGTCCGGCCGCTGACCTCTGATCCTTAGGATCATAACTAAACACGGAGCTGTTTAGTTTGGCCAGGCTGAACCAACAAGGTCATGCTGCTCTCTTCAAAAGCTAAAAGAGCATCTCGGGCTTTTTATTGGGTCATTTTCATCTCCGATGTTTCTAACACTGTGTGTTGGTATTAATGGGAATGTTGTGATGTTGTGCGATTAGTAACGTCTTCCTGTGGGTTTCTCTAGAGGTTTCCTAGGATGTGCTGTTTGATGTCTGTTTAGCCACGGTGGCCCGAGCTAACAACACAGTTCTTCTTCTGTTTAGTGCACACAGATACAAACAGCCACAGGTTAACAATATTGAACCTACACCTGCATCATAACCAAAGAACACACTGTCATCTACAATTACTACTGTAATATATGGGACCTTTTATGAAAGTGCACATAAGCTACTTATACTTCCATGAGTGAATATATTTTCACCATGGCTGAACAGAGCAGTCAGAGTTTGAGCACTTATCAAATGTGACTGTGCTCTACATGAGCAGTGGAGCTCTGAGCTGCAGTGTGGCCATCTCTGCAGCATCTCTACAGTCTGATGCCGATCAATAACCTCCCAGAGAGCTACACATACACAACACCAATATAAAAAAGTTCTAAAAATATTAAAACATGCGTTGTCACAAAAAAATGTGAGGCCATTTTACAGATGTGCTTATTTTAGAGATCACCACTTTTACTACTGGGTGGGGAACTGCAACAACAAAGTTCTTAAAGGGTTCATCATGTTTTAGACAAAGCTGCATTCACTGTGGTATTGTAAAAAAAAATCTTTTACACAGACAAACCTTCTCATTAACGTTATCTTTTCCTTTAATCTGAAGTGTTTAAAGCTACAGCATCCATCCACGGTCCATCAACAGCTCCATGGAGACTGTTCACAGCCTTGTCCACACATCACCATCAGTCCGACAGGTTTCCTGCCACATGCTATGTGCGCAGCTCCCCAATACATATTTTGCATATCGGCGGTCCAAGACGGGCGGGGAGAGAGCCAGGACTTTCCAGAGCAGATGAGAGAGAGAAGCCCGACTCACTGAGGCGCTGCCATGTGACAAATCTGTAACACGATACGTTTGTTGTGTTGGATTTTGGGACGGCCGACACTTCGTTGCTGGGAGGGGACGGGGGGAAAAAACTGTGCATTCCACCCGCTCCCCCTAAAAAATGTGCGGAGGAACTCCTCAGGGTCTGAGCAGTGGAACGTTAGACATGCAAAACAACAAGATGGCATGCTGTAACACAGGTGGGGCTGCCACAGCTGTTGAGAGGGAGACAGATGTCTGCAGCTCTTTGTTTCATATAAAGAAGTCCGTCTGGCTTCACACTGAGAATGGCACTGAACGGAGATAAAGAGGCCCTGCGCTGAGGACTCAAACCAGGTTCAGGCCTACTCTGTGCACATGTTTCCAACCCAAAATGTGATTCTAAAAAGGGATGGAGGCAGATTGATCAGAAACATAATTTAAAAACATGTAGAACTGAGACACCAACTCCTGCACAGACAGGCTGAAGGAGTAGAGCTCGCTCTCACCAATCAGTCAGCAGGTCTCAGTCTAGATGATGATGATCTTACCTGGATGCCAGTCTGGACAGCCATGACAGCGATGACAGATTCACTTCTTCATTCTGAGGAGAGATGACAGAGAGATTGGAGAGATCAGAACGTTGGTCGTGCTTCTGTCATGTTACAGCTCAAACTGAGACTGAACTAGGAAGAAAACCACTTATCAAGATGCTATCTGATTATGCACCAGGCTGTTTGGGCAGGTTTAAATCAGCAGTTCATCATTTTGGGGGTAAAAAAAAAAAGCTACTTCACTTTATGGTTGACTTATTGGTCTTTTGGAAGGCACTTGGTATAATGACTGGAGGTAGGGAGGAAACAGGGGAGGGGAAACAAGAGAAGAAATGACAGCTGGGACCTGGAGCCTGGTCATCACCTCGGAGATGGCAGACAACATCATCATTTATAAAACAGAATGTCCTCCGAGCGCAACACCCACCCACTGCTGTTATTTAATCACTTTTGTCTGTATTGTGGGTCAGGCAACGTTTAAGTCTTGCTACTTAATAACCTGCATCCCCCTGTGAGTTTCATAAGACTATAGTGCCTTGTGACCAATCGGAGATGCTGGGGGCCAGACCAGGCTGGAACCTCTTCCAAAAAAGAAGACTGTTAGGAGTTTAATTCAGTGACGATAGACTCAACTGCAGTAAGAGTGAATTCATGTCACAAACACGTGCCACACATGATTACTGTAATTCAGCCAGAGACAAAATCCTTTATTTATCAATGAACTAGAGCAATAAAATTTAATAAAAACCAATTAAAATGTAATTTACAAAATAAACCAATGAAAATTTCTGGTTTCTTTTGTCTATTTTTTTTTTTTTTGCTTCTCCTGTCCATGGTAGCTAATCGATTGCATCAATTATTTAGCTTTCTGTGACACTGGTCAGTACAGGTAAAAGCCACTGGTTAGTTCTCCAACCAATCAGAGAGCTTTAACTAATCAATGTAGAAATGTATTTAGAAGTGGTTTATTTAAAGAGTGTTTGATGATGTCCTCAGATCCTCTCTTGAATCCCATGTATTTATTGCTGGATTAAATCAACATTTATGCATTTGTTTTACAATTGGCATTTTAAAGCCTATGAAAAAAGTGAAAGAAAAAGAAGAAAGAAAAAGAGAAGCTTCATTAGTTTTCCTGTGACTTCCCTGGTCCTCGTTAACTTCCTGCTGAAAACACATATGGAATTACCCGTCATGGTCCAGCTTCACACTGAAGCTTCCTGACTCCTGAGAAAACCCTGTGAATGACCTTTAAGCTTAAGTGGCTCCACGCGGTGACATTAAGCTTCATTCAGAACACTCCCTGATTATCTCATCAAGTCCATTCAGTCTTCTAGACTAATTTCAGACACTGGCTTTTCTATTTAAAATCACTCTACTCTTTCTCCATTACTATCACAGCCTCCACAACAGAGGGTTAGACATTGGGGCTCTTGTTAGGAACAACTATGTCATGAGTGTGTCATCATGTTTTCAGGACATAAACTCACATTAGCACTCATGTTCTGCTCATTAAGTTGAACATCATGTAGCTGTGATAGCGATAAAACAGTAAGAGGAACATTACAGTGACTGTTAAACAGGATATGGACTGCAGGATGCTGAGAAAGGCCCTCTGGGTTCAAACAAAAAAAAAACACAGCAAGGCTGTTGTTTTTTCTGGACACACTGAGGTTTAGTGGATCAGACTCTCTCACAAGGAAGTGCTGGGGTTGGCCTGGGTGCTCCCCACTCCCTGTTCCCCACACAGGATGTGAAGGATTACTCCAACACTGCACTGTCCCGAGGGTGTGTGTTTCACAAAGGGAGCTGGGGAAAGCAATCACAGGCATGTAGGTCCTATAAACACTGATAATTTGCTCAGCACAGCTGAGGCTTCCACCCCCCCACCCCCCCATTCCCACCACCATCCTACCCCATCCACCTCGGACACACAAACACTACATCATCTACCCTGGAGTTCTCTGCCAAAAACTTGTTCACTGCAGTATTTTCTATGTTCTGGTGATTTCCCCTGATGTCATCATGCACACTGATGAAACTAATCGAGACGTTGCCTCCATCAACACTGACACTGAAAACCACATCCTCAGCTGCACATCAAAGCCGCGCCACAGAGCGCTCTGTCCAGTCATCCGACACCAAGTCTGCAGCCCAGAGGAGAGAAGGTGCACGTCCAGCAACCGAGGACGGGACGGGACGGGTTGGGAGGGGTGACACCACAGGACGACTCACCTCAGAACCAAAACAGAGAGGTACAGAGTGAAGAAACTACTCCGGTCAGCCTCAAACGCACATCCTCATCCAACGGTTAAGTCCACGCCACGCTCTGCACTGTACAGCCAGAGCGGCTCCTGCCTCTGTGTGTTCACGAGTGAGCGGGGAGGAGGGAAAGGCAGCGAGAGAATGACAGGGCTGGAGGGAGGGAGGAAGGATGGATGGATGGGAGGGAGGAGGAGGAGGTGCAAGAGGAGAGCCCTGACTAATGAAGTGGCTACGCTTCGCTAAGCTCCAACCCCCCCGCTCCCTCTCCTCACCAAACAATCCTGTCACGGCGGGACCCTCTCACAAAGCCTCCATTGTTTTGTTAGCTTGCCCACACACACACACACACACACACACACCCTTCTCATCTCCAAACTAGGAACTCCCCAACCAGGATGCAGTGAAATGGAATGAGTTGGGACAGAGGAGATGAAGTAGGTGGTGGTGGTGGGGGGGGTACCTCCACTTCCCTTTCATCCCCCACCTCCCAGCCTCTCACACCAGAGCTCTCCCTGGAGCTCCCAGAGGAAGGATGTTTCGGGTAGGGGGCTGGAAAACAAGAAGTGATGGTCAAAGACTTGACCCTGACGCCCATGTGGTAAGAGCGAAAGTCCAAGTGACAAACAAACACATGACGTCACACTGTCCAACCAGATGCCCAGATGTTGTCTTTCCACAGCTGTTTCAACCAGCCCTGCTCGACCGAGATGCCTCAGTCAATCAAACAAGGCCAGCAGATCTCCAGCCTCCATCCAAACACCGTCTTTCCCAAAGGTTGTCAGCAAATTCCTCCATCAAGGACTTACCTTCACACACTGGATCAAACCACAACTGGCTTCAAGAGATTTTTTTGTGTTTCTGAATAAGATGTGAAGAGAGAGAGAGATAATGGCTCTTTCTTTGGATGAGAAATGTTAAATACCAGCATTTACAAGCTTGATCTCTGGCATCTGGACCAGGCCTGAGAGAAACCCCAGGGTCAGTGGAGTCTTTCAAAGTGTTGTATGGAAATGTCCTTGAGGCCATGGAGCTGAATGAGCAGTAACAAACAGAAAGACGACATTTAGGATTTCAGAGGAGAGGAACAATCCCCAGCGTCTCTGCTTCTTTTCAGCGCGCTGGCGTTCAGGCGCAGGGAGGGGTCGGCTCTCTACAACACAGGACAAAGGGCAAATCTCTGGCCCCAGACTCCAGTTGTGTACATCTGGGGGCCCTGAGCTGAGCCTGAGAGTATGACTCCCTGCAGAGACCAAAGGCTCCCACACACAGTCAAATGTCAGGGCAGAGAGTCCGAGCCAAGAGCAGAGAGGCGAAGACAAAACGTGTTCTATAATGCCAGAGGATGCTGTTAGACTGAGCACCACCACGCAAATTCCCAACCGGTCAAAAAACAAACTTCAACAATGCCATCACTCTTGTGCCACCCATCTGCACCACGCCTGCTCCTCCATCACAACCCTGCCACTGTCAGTAAACAGGACATCCACCCAGGCTGAGATCATGTTCTTAGATTTTTTTGTGGCCAAGTACGCAGCTGAGCCTCTTTGTGGATTAATTTACAGCGCTGATCATGGGCGAACACACTGTGCTTCGTATGAACACTGTTATTCTTGGCATTTGTGTGACCGCCCTGTTCACAGAGCAGCGTGGGAGTTCACAACTTCCAAAGAATCCCAACTCCCCATTCAGATTATTCAAGCTGCAGCTTTTGTCCAGGTGCACATCTGAGCCTCTATTCCCAAAGCCACATCAGGATTAAATGAGTAAATGAGGCAGAGAAAGCTGGTGCATAAAAGACCCTGGTCACGTTTGGGCTGACAAACCTGTATTTCTTGTTGTGAGTGACACACAAGATTTGTTTTGGGTTTAATCCCCTCAGGAGATCTGCTGATTCCAGGCTGAACAGACCCAACCACTTCTCAGGCACTGTTTCCAGTTTTAAAGCACCATTACAGATGTGTGAATGTACAGTTTGTGACACGGCAGATTTGAAGACAACGACAACAGAAATCCTGACAATTGCTGTGTTGAGTTAAAACTTTATATCATAAATGTAGAAGGAAGAGTTTCTCTTCCTGTAAACTTCCACCAAGATCAGACAAGGAAATAATGTCATGACCTAGGAATCAAGTTTTGCAAATAATGACCCTGTAAAATCCTGTCATTAAAGAACCTTATGGTGTGAAACTAAAATCTGAGAGTTGAAAAGTTTTAGGCAAATGCTGTAAGGTAAGAATATGTTTACCCATCATGCAATACCATTTGGGACAGGGAGGCGTATTATTGGCCCCCAGTTTATTCCCAATGACCCCAAACATACAACCAATGTCATTAGGAACTATCTTCAGAGTCAAGAAGAACAAGAAGGGTATGATATTTTCAAATGCTTTTCTGAGGTAAATAAGTGCAATATTTCTCCAGATGCAGGCATTGCAATTTTGGGTGGCTCTCGACACCTGTCTATGCTCAGCAATGTGCACAGTAAAACTATTCAATACGGTATGGTCGCTGCAAAAAGGAACATCCTAACTCAGGTGATGAGGCGCCTTCCTGTGAGGCCTGGCTTTCAGAAGTCACCAGTTTGTTACATATGGAAAGGATCCGGCACAATGTCTCTCTCAGCTCTGCAACCTTTGATAAGATGTGGCAACCATTCTTACTTTATTTGTCAAGAATGACCTAACAGGAATAGCTATATGCTTTACTCATATCCCCTTTCATCAATGTAAATTTATGCTTTTGATTTTTACATAATGCCTGGCTGGTACGGTCCATATATCAATGTATGTATTGTTTCTGAGCAGGTCCCCCCCCCCATCTGTGCATCTGTAATTTGTGTGTAATGTGCAGTTTGTTCATGAACACTTGATCAGTGTTGTGCTTTTCTTATTGTGCCACAGTGTGTCTCTTGTCCTGTTTTATATGTTGAAAATTCATAAATAAAAAAATATTTAAAAAAAACAAAAAAGCAAAACAAAACAAAAAAAAAAAAAACGAACGAGAAGTTCTGGAAATGATGGTGTGGCTCCCACAGAGCCCTGATCTCAACATCATGGAGTTTGTCTGGGGTTTAGAGACAGAAGGATCTGAGGAGGCCTCCATCCACACAAGGTCTGTGGTTATTCTCCAAAATGTCTGAAACAACCTACCAACCCAGTTCCTTCAAAACCTGTTTGCAAGTGAACCTAGAAGAACTGATGCTGTTTTAAAGGCAACAAATATTGATTTGATTTAGATTTCCCTGTTAATTGATGAAAATAGACCATTAACACTTACATTTTTGAAAGCATTCTTAGTTTACAGCATTTTGCACAGTACTGTATGACACAGCAGCTCAGAGCCTGCGTTTCAAGACTGATCGTGTCCTTCTTTTCCTGGACCACAAAGTCTCTAACAGGTGGATCCTTCGAAGCCTAGCCGGTACTGAGATTCTACTGTACATGCACCAGTGATGAAAGCCAACAACACTGACAGAGAGCTGAGGATTACACTGTTAAATGTAAGTATTGTGTTTCATTTGTGCTCACTGTATTCTGTGCAGTCCGAAAACTAACACTACAAATGGGGCTGTGCTGATGGACGATGATATCAACAGCTGATTGACCCATTTCTTATTGATGTAGTGACTTATTACATGCAGTAGCTGCTATGAGCGACATCATGTGGTTCAGCGTCTTGTCCTGCTGCTTTTTTATGACGGTAAACAGAATGTGTGGACAGTCAGAGGAGGAGAGAGGCTAACAAAATGTGACATCCCATTTTTTTTGTTCTGTCAAGGTTGCTGGGCAGCAGTATGCGCAGATGGTGACTTCCATTGGCCAGGCTGTACCTTTCCAGTTGGGCGATCACACCTCCGTAGCCATTGCCCTTTGGAGGGTACGGCCCCTGAATTGAATTGGGACATAGCTACTGACATGTAAGAAGATGTCAGACTTGAGTCTTTTCAAAGTCCTCCAGTGCGTAGCAGGTATAATGTGTATTTTAATTTCACTGATAGCGACTGTGACTTGCTCATTGATAAATTTAATCCACATCAGGGCAGATGATGACTGTTAATTTGTCCAAGTGTTCAAAAATATATCTTTCGAAACACAGTGTCCACATTTACAAACTAACTTAATTTAAAAGATACCTTCACATAAACAAACCAAACACTTGTTTAGCTCATTAAGGCCGCTTTTCTCTCTTTATAGTGTTCAACACACAATCCACTTCCTGCAGGGAAGAGGTGCTGAATAAATTAGTGGAACTGCCTTTGTGCTGGTACAAATGGGACCGATAATAGACTTCAACTCTATTAAAGGAAAGGGATCTAGTCCAAACTTCCCTGAGCCTGGACTTAACATAGATGCTGTGTTTGTGTGGTGGGGGTGAGACATCTGTCCGCATGTTACCCATGCAGGTCTTCTCTCTCTCTATTCCTCCCTCTCTCTCTCTCTCTCTCTAGTGGCAGCCACTAATCATTTAAGAGGATCAGGGCTATTCCAGACAGCAGAGCACATCCACCTCCACAATACGGAGTCATCACAACACAACCGCACGTGGTGCACGCCTGTAGCCCGCGGCACTCCGGCAGATGCATGCAGGCACTCGTGCAAACATAAAATGAGAACGCATTATGTAATGAGTTAAAAGTAGAAGGTTCAGGATGCAATGTCCTTTTGATTTTCCACTATATGACACTGTATGTGCTGGGGAATAAACACAGTCAGCATCAGTGAAACAAAAAAAATCATAGTCATTTAAAGCTTCTGAGACCTCAGTGGCTCTGTTTGTGTATCTTTTGATTCATCGTTTCATTAATTCCCTGTAAATAGCACAGCTGCAGCACATGTATGGCATGTTCTTTTGGAAGGAAAACATTTTAACTGCGCATATTTCTCTGCTTTTCTCCAATTTGTCCTGAAAACTTATACTGAACAGTTTCAGCTTTAAAAAATGTGAACTTCTCTCTCACTTGAACCACAACTACCTCCTGTACAGACTGTCAAAGGATAAAACGTCTAAACATCCTGATGTGATTTTTGTGTCCCCTCCTCATCCGACAGAGCATGATACAACTGTATGTTCATCTCCATCAACCTTCTTACACATCCTCTCTTCTTCTTCTGAATGCTACATCATGTGCCTGAACATCAATAACACAAAGAGCAGCCTACTAACAAATCGCACTAACCTTGAAAGCTAAATGTAAAAGTTGAGTTAGCACAGATTACTCTGAACAGTTTCCTCTCACTTTCCTTTGCCCCTACAGAATGTCATGTGACTCATGCGTTCACAGCATTGCTAAACAAAGCTAGAGATGCACCGATCTGGCTTTTTCAGTCCTAATGCCGATACCGAATCGGCCGATACCCAATACTGATCCGATACCACTGAACCTGTATATCTTGTGATGTGGAAGAGAGTGAAGGCATCAGGCTTGACTTAACATTACTTTCCCAACTTTGTAAAACGATGTTGCTCTGTCTTTGTTGTCTACTGGTGTGCTGCGCCTGCTGCTGACACATGATGTAGCACATGTCATAAACATAGAATTGAAGTGAACAGATCAGCGTCACGGATCAGCCCCATTATCTGATACCTGATCTACCTATTTAGTTGATATCTGGGCCGATATCAGATTGGTGCATCCCTAAACAAAACTAGTAGCAGCCTCTTCAAAATACTGTCATCAATAAACTAGCCAACCATCAACATGATCCTGAACATAACTTTGCCAGAAAATAGAAAATGGTGAACACCTTTTTACACTTATTTCCATTTTCAACGCATTTTCCAGGATGTTTGAAAACCCTGATCACATCTCTAGACCTAACTAAACTATGTCTTAATCATCATGACTTGCCATGCTGAACAAATCTCAATAAAGTTTGCAACGTGAACAAGAGCCAAGTTCTATTTCTAGGTGTTTAATGTGACAAAATGACCAGACGTAAACAGATGAGTGGTATCTGCTGTGTGAAGAGGCTGTGGGCCTGCTCAGAGGGCCAACAAACCTCCTGCGCACTTCCAGTCCAAAAGGGTTCTGCTGGACCCGGCCTCCCCCCTGGGAATACTAACCCCTCCTCTATTAAACTTCTTCCTGCTGAGCCCTTTGTGTCTGGACTTAATTACCCTGTCAGAGGAGCGTTTCATTTGGAGCCTGGCCTCCCCTTTTCATTACAGATGGGGCCCGGCTGCACTGTGCCGAGAGGGAAAATCATTCAGTGGCAGAGAATAAAAAAGTAAACACTCTGTGAACCCCATGTCTCCAACACAACTTTACTCTCTAAAACGGTCAATCGTGTGGCCTTGTACAAGATCACCATAGTAAAAGGCCGGGCTGGATTAAACATTTCTTGGCATCATTGTTGTAGGGTTCTTGCCTCAGAGGTGTGACAGTGTGACTAAAGCCCATCTTAAAGCCTTGAATGAGTGGGAGCCACCTGCCAATCCCATTTTGATTTGTTGATGCTAATCCGCCGCTCACACCACGCCACCAGGTCGGCTCCAGCATCTTAAAACCCCCTCACTGCTGCCGACTCAGATTCAGGATCTCCGTCCATAAAGAGGAACTGATGCAAGCTGGTTCCAGGTCTGTGAAAGTGGAGCATCAATATGCCAACACATTGGACCATGAGACCAAACTACACTAAACTACACCAGCCACTGTCTTTGTGTTGAAATGAAGATGAAACACTAGCCTAGGACTCCATAAAGCTGGGTGTCTCTGTTTCTCTCTCTCTACAATATCTGTGGTGTTTTTGTGCTGTATTAGAAACATAATCAAGCATCACATGACCATTTACACACATGCTTCCTATTCTGCACTTGGGTAGGTTCATAATCCACAATCTGCAACCTGTCTCTGCTCTGATCTTAAAGGCAGGCAACTCTAAAGGCAGGACTACCCTGTAATGAAAACAACCTCCACAATAGTATGCGGTACCAAAGCCGAGTCGAGTCGAGCTGGGACCTCATAGTGGCATTAGTCCTTGTTCACAGAATGTCCCATTCAGACACAACCATGAGGTGTCAAACTACAAGCATTCCAGATGTGTTTCAAAACAGTCCATTTTTAGGGGCCAAAACCTCAGAGAACACCAGGAATAAATATAGCAAAGGAGCCTAAAGCATTGTGAGTGTAACCTCAATAGATGTTAAAAGAAATGGGATTTAACACTTGAGGGTTTCTCACACTGCTGAGTCACATGAGCCTCAATGAACAGACTTGTCAAAGTGATTCTCATCACGCTCTCACTCCTTCTCTCTCACCTCCAAATTTAGCCGTTTCAGAAAGACATGGATTAAGGGGCTGTGTGATGTAGTCATGTGACTCATCACATGAACCGTTTTGTTTGAAAAACCTCAAGCTTTCTCCGTCCCACTGACCCACATTTAGACATTTATCCTCCTCAGACCACTGACTTTGACCAAGAGTGCCTCGACATGGAGCTGCAGCCAAACTGTAACAAGCCTCCTCTCTAATAATGATCCATCATGGCACCAGTCTCAACCACCAAGCCTGAGCCGCCACTTTAAACTAATATTTCGCTTCTTCACAGTCGTTTTCCTCCTGTTTGAACTCCCTCTCTGCATGATGTCAGCACTCACTCAGCTGAGTCAGTCAGGAGTGACCAACACACAGGCATCCTCTAAGCTGCAGCAGGCCTGGCAGGGTGCCCACAGAGCTGTTTCTGCTGACCTCACACCCACACACACACACACAGACTAACTGACTGCAATGACATCACTGCTTCAGGCGCGGCACAGGCAGGCCGTTTTCAAATACCTGAACTTGACCGTTGATGTTTCCTCAGCTGTTATTTAATGTGACTTATAACTGATGGACACTCCATAATGAACAAAGCAGCATCACATCATGTGTTTAAATTAAATGAATGAAGGGAAAACTAATGACAGAAACCAAGTGGTCATCAACAGCTGCAGAGACCTCTCGATTTCAAATGTCTCTCAGGATAACAATGATTAAAATCACCCAAATCACACGTGATAGCTTAGAAAACCAAAAACAATTACAATATATCAATAAAATAATAATCAAGCTTTTCTTCCACGTGCATGAACATGCAGCTCCTGTGTGGCCGTGTCAAGGGCCACTCAGATAAGCCTATGTAGTCCAAACAGCCACTTTGCCCCTTCCCAGCCCCTCACAGAGGGGAAGGCCCAGAGAGAAGGTCGGGGGGTCGTCCAGCTCAGCCTAATTAGTCATGTTTCCTTGTCACATAATAACCCTGGTAAATGTGTGCGATGGGGGATGGGAGGGGGGCACCTTTCACCTTAATCAGCATCAGCAGTGCTAAGACCTGGTGGGAGAAACGTGGGCTCGCTTAGATCCTCAGAGAGCAGTGTGTTTCCACTAAGTGACACTAATATAGAAACAAAGGAAAACAGGACGGAACAGTGGAAATCAGTTTAAACCATTTATCACGACTAATGGTAAATAAAACCAGGCATTTTTACCGGCCTCCATTGAGATTTAGCTCTACGATATTTCAATAATGACTTGTGCACAAATCATTCAGTTTTGTGTCACAATTCACATAATTCTGAAAAATGAACCTAGAACTTGTACTGTACCCTCAGAGCACAGTTGAGCTTTACTCTTAAAAAGCTGTGACGTGAACTGGTCTGCAGACATTGACACAACAGTCCACATGACTGCGAGATAAGTTGAGTTCAGCTGGTTCAGTGAGTGTTGTGAGTTGTTGAGTCCAGCAGCCTGACCTGAGCCGATTACACCAATAAAAAACATCAAGGGAACCACTGACTGGAAATAACTCGATCAATCAAATATGAAGGAAAGATTATCTTTGCAAATTTAAAACTGGAGACAAAATATCAATGGATATGTAACAGCTGCTGTTGAGTCTGGAAAAAATCAACAACTTTGACACTAATCTAAACCATCATGTCTGAGTAACACATGACATCAGCTCTACATGCATCCACCTACAAAATAACAGCACCACTCACTCACACTTACCCCTGAACCCCCCCGCCACCTCCCGTAAGCTGTACCCTAAATAAATGAGGGGTAATCCAAGATTTCATTATCATCTCCTTTGTGTCCACACACGCAGTACTGCAGACCATATGTCCCCATGTGCATTTTTAACTCATTAAGCCCTCTTTGTCTCATCTGGTGTGTGTGTGTGTGTGTGTGTGTGTGTGTTCCTTAACTTCTTTCCAGGCCCAGAATGTGCGGCTTGATGCCAAAGATCAAGCAGATGGTGATTATGAAAATAGTTGCCACTCGTGTGTGTGCACTTCATTAAGAGCTGAGGAGTGACAGTGTTTGTCAAAAACACACTGATGTGACATCCGGTCAGTGTAGTGATGACAGGTCACTGTTAAGTCCAAACCATGACGACCCTGATGACCCTTTAGGTTGTGTTAGGTTAGGTTGTGCTCTAAAGCTCAGAAGAAAAACATCCTTAACGATCACTTGTTGATTCACCGTCTGTCTGTCAACTCCTTCCTTTTAATTCTGCCTGCTGCTAACCAGCCATTTATTTTAGTCATGTGGTCCATCTGCAACAACATAAAAATTAAATGATTACTTTGTTCTAAAACACTGCTTATTCATTTAAATTTTCACCAAAATTGTACTGTCAGTGATTTGTGACCAGATGTCAATACCTTTAAGGCCCACAGATTGGGAATGACTAGTAATTAATGGGTCATTTTGTCCACTTGGGGGCAGCACAACAAGCTGGAAACACTAAAAAAAAAAAAAAAAAAGGTCGGAACACACTGGCTACTTTGTGTGTACGATAGTGTCTCCTGTTTTTGTGATGCAAGAGGCTCCCATCAAAAGTACACAGGGAAAAGACCTGCTGATGCCATACTGACATAGAACTGGCATCTTTTACTGTAGCTTTAGTGTCTACTCTGGGTTTGAATGTGACATATAAAAAACTAAATCAGGACAATTTTCTGTTAAAACTTAATCAGAAATTAGTTTACAATAAGAAATCCAGTCCACGTTATCCAGGGCAAACTCTATGCCATACAGCAGACACACAACACGATCACCTTATGGGATGAGACAGTCAACCAATAATCACCAATCACCGATGATGAAAACTCCTCACTTCTCAGGTGACGTGGACTCAAGACTGTTCATGTGTAAATACTGATTGCATCTTTCAATTCTCATATTATATCTGTTCATTCTGAGCTGCATGGACCGATCAGTGAAAAGAATCAAACGTCAGAACTGTAGTTTGTATGTCTTCCTCAGAAAAAAAGTCCAGGCTGAGAACACAGTGTTATTTGGGATATATTGTATTTTGGCAAACTTTCTAACTTACTGTATCTTCAGGTTATTTAAATTATACATATGGTAGCATGCTAACCTGAACACTGAGTCCACCACTAATGCACTAATGCAACTTAAGTCAGTGTCTCAACAACTTGAGCAGGTGATGCCTGAAGGTTCTGTCCACACACAAGATGTTAAATGACCTGATGTGACTCTGATTAGACACTTCAGTTTGAACATTCATAATAATAATGACACACCTGCTCCCATTCAGGCCCTTGCTTATTCTTAAATCAGGAGTAACATCACAGGAATGGTGACACCGAACACAACAGAACTAACAAGTGGTCCTTTGAGTCACGATTTACAGGGATGGATGAAGTGAAAGTAGATGAACATTCTGACTGATCATCAGGGTGAATCACACAACCAGGGAGTAGAGATGTTGTTGTGACAGCAATAATAAACCATCCAAATAAACTCCTCACTGCAGTGTGTTAACAGCCTTCCCTCTGAGCAGGAAGCACCTGCTTTACTTCATCTCTTTTCCCTCTGCAGGAAACCAGGAATGTCCCATGTACAAGACTTCACATGAATGCATCCCTCCTGATTGTCCTGACACAGTGGGTGCAGGAAATATGTCACTATGTGTGTGTGTGTGTGTGTGTGTGTTTATGCCAACCTATCCCACTCATCCCAACAACATTCACTGTGTCCCATCACCCTGACATTGCAGCACCTCAGCCAGACACCAGCACCATCAGCTAACTCCTCATCCTCTCACCTGTTGATTCCCACCTGTCAGTCAGGGATAAATGTTGTTTAATACTCCACACGAAGCACGCCAAAGACCTGTCAAAGTCAATTAACCTGCCGTTATGTAACAGTGGGAGCTTTCGGGGATGGAAAACGGCTTTAAACGGCACCACTGAAACTGGGATGTGGCTCGTGTGAGAGAGAAAGCGAGTCGGCGAAAATAGACGCCAAGAACAGCCATAGGGGAACGTGCACGGCGGTAAAGATGAAAGGCTTTACACTAAAGTACGAAGAAGACAAAAAAACAAATATCGGACGTAATTTCAAATACAGATAGCTGTCTTTCTGTGTGTGAGCTGCCTGTCTGGACAGCTCGCTGTGTTCACACTGGCTTGTATGTTCACAGCAGGGACCTCGGGTATGGAGAATTAACAGTATTCCTTAACGGAGTTCGTGTGGAGCAGCGTCCACGCGGCCCCCTCATGTATTTTGGGGAGAAACGGAGCAAAGCTAAAACTTTCGGACAAACTTTGCCTCGTCGGTTTCCCGGGCTGAGATAAAGTATGAGGAGCTTCAAACTCACCAGAGGCGCAGGAGGGCTGAGGGTCTTCACACTGAAACACTTTGTGGGGGTCCAGCGGTTCTTTCCTTGAGGAAATCTTTAGGCTGGTTCTTCTGTTGGGACAGAACTCTTACTCATGTTCTCCGCTGCTGTGTATGTTTGTGGGCAGCGCTGTTCGAACCGGCCAATGGGAGCGCTCCGTCCTGTGGGGCGGAGTCACAGCCTCACCTGAGTGTCATTTTACTGAATGATGAAAATCCATTCACAGTAACAAGATACACGTGGCTAAATGAAGCCATAAAACCCACTGTAGCATGTCACTGCAGGTTGTCTTTGTTCATTTACGTTCTGCTTCCTTGTATTGTATGTGTTGTATTGATGCTTCTTTTGCTCTTGGCTGGTTACGCTCTAAGAGGGAGCTCTGAATGGAATAAATATTACAAATATTTTGTCATCCTCGTCAAACGTGAAAGCTGAGATAGTGGCAAAAGGCAGAGACATTGATTGTTATTATTTGTGCACAATGCAGTAGAACCAGACATGGAGGAAGTGGAGGCAACATCAACAAAAGAACAGGGTTAATGTGCATGTGCAACACATACTCAATGGAGAGGTGCAGTATTGATTGCTATAAGCACATTATTATCTTTTTCAGGTCTCAGGTAATTACTGGTGGATATCATGACAGTAATTATGCAGTGGAGAGTGAAAATGATCACCACAAACATCACTGACCCATCATGTACAAAAACAGTGGCCAACTTCATGGTGAACAGACAGGAGGACGAATCCCTTCATACTCTCCACAGCTCTCCTCAAGGGCTTTTCAGGGCAGCTTAACCTCATGAAGGAGGGGGGGTGGGGGTCAGGTTTGTGTTGAGTTTCAACCACACCCTT
Source organism: Caranx ignobilis (assembly GCA_021432705.1). Taxonomy (NCBI): domain Eukaryota; kingdom Metazoa; phylum Chordata; class Actinopteri; order Carangiformes; family Carangidae; genus Caranx; species Caranx ignobilis. Next base: position 74,998,000 of record MU269990.1, on the reverse strand, counting down.
GTCATTGTGGAGTGAAACCATGGCATCCGCTACTGGAACCTTGTTTCCTAATAAATACTAGAGGAAACAGACAGTCCTCCAGCTGCTGACCTGGCCTCCCTGCCAGCTGACCCTGATACTGGATACTGTTCTGCTGTTGACTAGAAAACACACAAAACAACTATAGGATTTGACAATTGACTGATAAATGCAAACATGGTCTTGTTTTTTTTGTTGTTTTTTTTTGTTGGAGTGCAGATTAAACATTTGCCTCGACATTTGCCTTGGAGCCTGAGTCCAGTGCTCTGCAGGTTTCCCTCTATAAACACAGGGTACAGCAACAATGTCCTCACTGACCTAATGAGCTGCTAATCAGTAACATGGTGGGAGATAAATAGAACAACTGATTTGGTAAGAACTTAAAAAAACAGATTGAATATTGACAACACATGAAAACCGTTTGAGTCGCCCCAAGCAGCTGCCAGACCCTGTGACACAGTCTGAACAGTTCATTAAATGGGACTGCAACAAAAGATGTGTTATGAATTGTTACAAACAAACAGTATTGAGATAGATTATTTCATTTCAGCTCAGATTGATGTCTGCACTTTTATGTCCTTTATAAGAGCTATAAGGAATTCTCCTTCCAAATATATCCAGCTGATAGTTTTCATATTTCATCATTATGAGATATATATTATCACATTATCACATTATGAGTTCATGATATTTACATTTGCTAAATGTCATTTCTTTTGATTCAATGCACAGCTGTTGTCTCTCTTTCTGTGTTTTCTATCTATCTACACAAAGAAGCTTTTGACTTTGAAGAATAAATGGATTCATGTTCAGGTTCAGACAACTTTATTTATCCCAAATGGGCAATTAATTTGCAGCTTCCCACATGCATGCAGACAACAATCAGTAAAGGAAACATGAGGAGGCATATGGGCACATGAAATCAATCCAAACCAATAAAATCACAATAAAAGCCAATAAATAAAACACCATAAATGAATCCAATAAATACAGTAGAGAAGTGAATAAATTATGTTGTGTATGTAGATTTTTAGTGCAATGGTAGAAAGAACAGTTTTAGTAAGACCAGTAGAAACATACAAAATGGCTTCGGAAGTTGTTATGAACTCAAACATATCTCCAGTTAAATGGACAGAACATACTCTAACAGCTTCTCTCCTGTGTCCCTCAGTCATTTCAGTCTCTGCACCATGCAGATAAGGCCAGGCAACACTGGAATAAAATGAAACTCACTGTGTCTTCTATTAAGGTTTTATTGTGTACAAAGGTTTAGGAATTTAAGACTAATTACAGATTTTGCTGATTAGTGAAAGAAGGAAAAAAACAACCCCTGCAGCAAACAGACACTAAAAGGAGCCTTTCTTCAAATGCTCATGTTTTGTTACTCTTTTTATGTTGTGAGCTTAAAAAATGAAATGTCATGTGCAAAAGGTTTGAAAGTTTTAAAGTCTCACTACTTCATTAACTCGTTAGACCTTGTAAGGTTTTGTCAGTAGGAGCAGTCAGCTGATGATAAACTCTCTTGTAGTGAAACTCAACAACATGAGCTCCACCGAGCAGCTGACTCTGATGCCACAAAGCAGGTTAGGATATAAAAAGATAACAAACTGTTTCCACTTTATGTTTTCCACTGTCTGAAATGTCATTAAGAGTTAAGGAGAAATGCAGAAATCAAGATGGGATCTGAAAGACTGCAGATCTGCAGAATGCAAACCCTGGCTACTGAGGAGCTGCAGGGAGGTTCAGCACACACTGAGTCATAGAGGGAAACTTGACCTGTGGCTTCATTACAGATATTAGCATGTGATGAGGCAGAGGTTTTACAGATGTTGCTGAAGAGGTGCTACTCCAACTTTTGTATCCAATGTATCCAGAGGCACATGTGGTTCTGCCCAGTAGATAGAAGCAATGAAGATGTTGGATGGGGGTAGAAATGAAGTGCATGCATACGGGCGTATGCCTCAGTAACTGTCAGCAGGGAAAGGAGTGGAGTAGAAATGCCAGGTTTAGGGTTGTTATCTAACAGAGTTTAAAAGGGAAAATGTAAAAAAGAAAAAAAAAAAAACAACCTTATTGTAAAAACACATTCACTGAACAGCAGGTGATGTTTATGTAAATCTTTATTTAGAATTTAGGCATGTAGCTGGCTGCATAGTGGTATGATGGTTAGCACTGTCCTTCCTGCCCAGGGGTCTTTCTGTGTGGAGTTTGCATGTTCTCCCCATGTCTGTGTGGGTTCTCTCCAGGTCTTCCAGCTTCCTCCCACAGTCCAAAGGCATGCAGAGTATTGGATGACTGGTCACTCTAAATTGCCTGTTCTGTATGAATGATGTTGTTCATCTCTTTATATATGTGTGGCCCTGTGATAGACTGGCACCTGTCCAGAGTGTCCCTATGTCAGCTGGGATTGGCTCCAGCCTCCCCACGACCCTACACAGATAAGCAGTATAGAGAATGGATGGATGGATGGATTTAGACATTTAGCATCACTTGGACATTATCACTGCATGGTCAGGAACCAATCACATGTGTGTAATCCTTCTGTTGTTTTAAGGCCATGTCATGTCAGAACATGTCAGAATGAATTTCTGATTGAAAACAGCACAAATCCACACAAGGAAAATTTAGCCAATCATTAATGCTGTATTGTTGTCTTGTCGATGTACTTTTTTTTCCTACTTGTGTCTTGTTTTGAGTTGTTACTGTACAAACTCACACTGTGGCAGGGTTGTTGCTGCAGGAGTTTGTCTTTGAACTGCTGTATCACTTCTTGTGGCTCTGTCTTTGCAGAGGTTACATGGTCATCAAACTGTTGCCCTGGCTCTGTAGCTTTTTTTATTTGATCCTACTCACATTTGCCTCTGACACTTAGTTGGCGTGCTTTTTCTGCAGGTTTGGTGGTTACCACACCTGAATGCATGTGGTCAGTCTGGACATATTGGAGGATTAATCACTGGCATTAACAAATGCTGCATTCCATAGGTCAAAGTGTGCCAGGATAGACCCCTGCTGGATAAAACTGGTAAAGCCTTTAGAAATCGCTGGATCTCAGGCACACAATGAACATCGGAGCACAGTGGAGGTAACCATACATCTCAATCTCTTCAGTAAATGAGCTTCGAACATGTGTGGGTGTTGAAATTCATTCATCACAAACAAAACATTTTTCATTTGACAATTAACATTACTTTTTACAAGATTTTAGTGTGACTCCTGTGCAAATAAACCAAGAGCTGAAAGAAACATCCTCACATCAGCAGGATGCAGTGATGGCGCCTTTATCACAGTACTACAGCTAAGAGTTCATAAAAAATAATGACAGTGAGCAGGGGGATTCACAGCCCTGCTCCAGACTAGCACCCATTCTTTACACACAAGTGCCACCAAGTGATGGAGTGGTGCACCTGAAACCCTTTCTGATAGCACTGGATGCTGAAACAAAGACATAGTTCAGAGGCAGAAGTCAAAGTGGCTAATGATCCAGACTGGGAGTTGTCATCTGAATAGGACCACGAGCCCCTTGACAATAAATTGGAAGAAAAAAACAGAAAGTCTACACAAAGGATATGAGGGTATTGAAGTGTGATTATTATGTTTATGATTCTGCTCATTAAAAAAAAAAACCTTCATCAATTGTCTGTGTAAATTCTCATTTGCCCAGGTCAAAGGCATCTCTAGGCCATTGAATCAGGTCAACTGGACTTGGTTTTTGTCTTTGAAGACATTTCGCCCCTTATCCAAGTGGCTTCTTCAGTTCATGTATACTAGGCTAGTCTGATTCAATTGCCTAGAGATGCCTTCATCAATTTGACTACACATTATCTACAAATTCACACAACAGGTGTTTCCAGGGGACACTGAAAAGTGATGAACCTGCATAAATGTCAAGATGTGATGCGGATAGATAGAATGATAGATAGAACAATAGATAGAATGATAGAACGATAGAACAACAGAACGATAGATAGATAATTAGATAGATAGATAGATAGATAGATAGATAGATAGATAGATAAAACAATAGTAATAAAACCATGACAATAAATCAATGACATGACCAGAACACATGGGCCCCTCCTTAATAAAAAAAAAAAGTCATGTCTGTTTTAATCTCTGGTGTCACTTGACAACAGTGGCTTTGTCAGGGCTGTTGTGTGATTATCTAAAAATAATATAATGGCTTGGAGTCATTTATATAGCACTTTTCATGGCACCCAAAGAGCTTTACACAAACCATTATTTATTCATACCACAGTCACACCAGTGGTGGTAAGCTATGTCCGTAGCCACAGCTGTCCTGGTTTAACACCATGGAGTTATGACCTTTTGCACTCGATATGCTGTATAATTGTGTAAGGACACTGACAAAAAAAAAAAAAAGAATCCATGTTTTTACAGATACACAAAAATCCTATATAAGAATACATCAAAAATTCCTACCAGCAGTGTCAACAGAAACCGGTCACACACATCATCAAATCTGAAGAACTCCCATATGCTCCATTGGCCTTAAATGTACATTACTTTCCTGATGTAGGAAATAGGAAATACTTTATTGATCCCAAAGGGAAATTCATTATGATGTAAGACTTGATAACATCTGTCTTATCCACAGCTGAGGTCTATAGATGCTTGTTTACTTTCACTGCTAATATGTTTCAGTGGAAATCCCCCAATCTGTTCAACCTGGATGATTCATTCTGACAGACAGGTGCCTCTCAGTCACACTGACACCACACTGGTAATGTGGCTCTGAGTAATCCAGAAAGTCGAAGACCAACAAGTTTTTAAATCACTTCATGATTCATTTCAGTGACCTAATAACAAACCTAGTAAACATTTCACAGGCTCTTAATGGCTCTGTGTCTGCCTGTTGAGTTAATACATGATCCTTTAGGTTAATCTGACTTGCAACATAATAGAGCATTTGCCTGATCAAAACATGCAGCCTTTGTCAACTACAGCTGTGGAACACACCATTATAGATGAAGAAAAAAAGAAGAGGAGGATTCTACATGTAAAATACAAGAAGCTAAGGCTGTTGCATCATCACTGGTTAATGGTCTAATCTGTCTAACATTAAATAGATTAAATACATAGCAAACTGCATTTAATTCATTATATGTGGCACTGCTGACTATAAAATACCAAGAAGGTTAAAACCCTTTTCGAAGCACAGTGCTGAGTGTGACTGTACTGCATAACTTCCGGCTGTATTAGGATAACTCTCCACCACCCACTGCTCCCTCCCCTAATCTCTAACATGGATCTTAGTCCAACTGTGACTGAATACAGTTGAAAATCTCTCAACTGATCCTGTAAGTACAATATGTTCCTCGTGAAATGAGGTGACTCCATCCCATCATTTAGACCTGATGCCTAAGTGCCACAGGGTGGAGCCATTTTCCACCAAATAACACAAACCCCTGTTACATCAGGGAAGTCAAACCTCCAGCGAGGAAGCTGCAGGGAGGTGTAAGGACGTTACATGCAGTTAGTGTCCCACTGGGATCTTTTGTCTGGGTGCTTGGAGGCAGCTTGGGCTCACTGGCCTCATTTACACCATATGCCACTGGAGGCCTGGCTGTCACATCAGATAAGGGCCCCTATGTGATGGCATAACTGACCATGTAGTGTTCATATGCATGTTCACAGCCCCTGCACCACATTCATCACTCTTAAATGCAGCTTCATGAGTGGCAGCAAAGCCAGAGAGGATAAAGGAATTCATCCTGCTTTGTACTTACAGATTTTAACCTCACATGTACCTTTAGGGCCTTGATTCATAAAATGTTGTAATTATAATTGACAGGTCATGATACATATCATCTCTCTGGATAAACATATGTCTGTCTCTAAAATCAATATGGATACCTCTTTGGTTTGTTGGTGCTAGATATGATAATCCAGCTGATTCACCTCTTCATTTACAATTTCATACACATTAAAATGATTGATTTTAGGGCACTCTATTTATTTATGCATTTGGACAGTTTGCTCATTAAATGATCAGACTGATATGACTTCAGGCATAGGGCAGAAACATAATCTCAAAAATTTAGAGTAGATTTCAAAAAGCCAAACACATCTGAGTTTTTTGTTGTTGTTGTTTCTTTCCTGAAAGACAATACAAATTTGTTTCATCGCTGGAGACCTCTTCAAATGTACTTCACATATAATTTGTTGTATGATTATCAAATCATCAAAATGCACCATATTCCTCTAAACTACATTTTTGGTGCAAAAACTGAAAAAATGCATTTAAATAATTTGATACTATCCAAATGCTTCTTCTGATGCTATATAAAATGCCCATACACAGCATAAGGACTTTTCAGTATTGCATTCAGTATACTGTATTATTCTCGACTGTCTCATTAATGTTGAACCTTTAATTATTCTACTATTTTAATGAATCTAAAATGCAAACGTGCCCTACCTACAAGATTTTAACGATTTTTAAGTGTGAGTAGGAAATATCAGAGCTGGTTTAGCCACAATAGTAGAACTGTTAGTCAGAAGCTACAACTTTAGCTAAAAACATACTGATATATATAAATCATTTGTAAGTTTACTTTTATTCGTTTGACAATCATAACATTGGACTCTCTCCGTATCACAAAGCAGCACATCTCTGTTTATCCTACACAGCAGTGACCACGAGTTAAAGCGAGTAACTGGTTAGCTAGAATTCGTATAATTATCATTTATGGGGACAATTAAATGCTGTAAACTCGTAAATGTCTGGGGAAAATAGAGCGAAGCCATGCACATACGGAGGCTAACTAGCCCGTTAGCTACAACGTCAGTTTCCCTTAACTGAGTCTCAAAACTGTCTAAATTAGCTCGGACTCTTGCGGTTCTTAACTGCGTGTGTAATGCTGTGTACAGTTAAACGATGACAAGCGATACATTTGTTTAATCAGGACGCTTCTAGATGAGCTGTTAGTATCCAGAGGTAACCCAGTTAGCAATATTAGCCGTGTTAATAAGGGATTGAAATCTGACACGCTAATGTATGTCGCCGATACAGCTAGCGCCCAAACTTATGAACCCAGGTCAGTTACTTGTTATATTTGGGGTGGCTGATATTGCTAATAACGACACAAAATATAAGATAAGTTCCCCGTTAGCGTGATATGCCGTCTGGTAATTGGATTAACTAACTGCTCGGAACAGGCTCGTGTTGATTTACGCTAGGTTAGCTAGCGTTTGCTAAGCTAATAAGCTAACTAGCGCACGACCGACTCGTTAGCCCAGAATTCGGTGGCGGGTGGGGAGTCCAAACAGGCATGAGGTGAACTCCAGTGTGCTGCAGTTTGTTTGCAGAAAGAACACTACTTTGAAAACCACAAGCAAAGACACACACTTTTCCGCTGTCTAGTGTCAATTCCTCAAAATGGGGTCTGCTAACGTACGTCTCCGCCATTTTGTGACAGGTTTTTCATTGAGCAAAGGGGTACGTGTAATGGTTGAATGTAACCCCATCAAGAAGATATCCGCTTGGCAGTTAGAGGGAAAAGGGATCAGGAGTAATTTTCAACCATCCACTGAGATAAAAGTGGTTTTTAAAGTGGTCAGGGAACGATAGTTCATCCAGCAAGTTTCCAACGACAAACTGCTCAATGACAAAAACCCACTGAACACAGTGGTGACCATATGACAACTAATAATATAAAGAAATGAACAGTTACAACTGTGGAAAAGGGTGCATGTTGAAATGAAATCATAACGTTACATTCTTTGATTCCCATAGGTAACAGTATGTAGATGAAACAAAATCAAACACACAAACAAGTCATTTATTTTATTATACTTGCACTGAAATGGGAGTAATAGAGAAACACAGAGATATAAAAAATAATATTAAGTCATGATAAACAAACATACATACAGCATATGACAATTAATGGGAGAAATAAACTCTAGAAATATAAAAGACTAACAAATCTATTTGATACACAACATTAAACACCAGTAAAAAATAATTACTTCCAGTCACATAACTATTGATCCTGTTTAATAGTGGATTTTTAAAAAATCTTCTAATGTCAGTGAACTGTATTTCTGTATTTCTGCAGCACTGGTTGTAAGTGGCTGCATGATATCTTAAAATATAACTGGAGTGTTTGTGTTGTTATAAAATTGTAACAGGATTACTATAGTTTCTTTTCTAAGTAAAAGGTATGTTAGTTGACGGATGTCAGTGGCGCAACATACGCATCTTGAGCCAGTTACAAATATATGGTGAGTTCATATCAGCTCAGAAAAAATACATTTTAGCAATCAATAGTGGGGTTGCCCTCCAACGCCTTTTTGGGGGGATAACAAGGGCTATGTTAATTAGTGTTATCCCCTCCCCCACGGGACATTTCCAAGTACCTCCTGACCCGTTTTCCAAACAGAGAGACTAGTTGTCAGACGGTCCCTAAAAAAGAAAACAGTCTCTATTGTTCCAACACCCGCTCTGCTCTGGACGGCGCAGTGCCACCTGTGGCCACAGAGGGCGCTGCACGCATGGCAGGCCGGGCTCCGCGGCCTCCACATCTTTTTGTCTGAGAACTGGATCCCTCTGCCGCTCTACAGTGTGTGCGATAGCCTCGGAGCTGCGTCCGTAACACACTGTCAAACCACTCCAAACGAATACAACCGCGACCAAAAGCATTAATTCAACACCTTCGACCATGGCGTTTCTAATCTGTCGGTAAATCGGTCGTATTTGTGACTGTTCGTTGGAACTTAGTCCGGGGTTGAATCGAGCTTGCTTTCTGTGTGCATCAGTCTTTATTAGCGAGCTGCCGCTCTTCTTGCTATCAGCTATTTCTTTAACTTTTTAAACACTCAGCTTCGCGAATGACTGAGCGCCGGCGGAGTATGGGATCCTTGGTGTCTTAAGAAGCGACTGAAGTGGGGTTTTAACCGTTTTTGCATGCAAAAACAATGGCAAATTCGACGGGGGAAAAATCTACTAGATCAGCGAAGGAAAGGACAGGCTTTCCTGGACGAGCTGCGGCAATTCCACCAAAGCAGAGGGTGAGATTGGGGCGTCTTTATTCCCAAGAAATATAACTTTAAATCGTCATTGCCCGTGACTGGGAGTTAACCAAAAACTGTTATTTAAACATGTGTGCTTTTATTTCTTGTGTTATCCTTCAGGTCGGCGTTCAAGAAGATTCCTATCGTGGGTGGGAAAGAGCTGGATCTGAATGCTCTCTATATCAGAGTCGTCTCTTTAGGTGGATTTGCAAAGGTGAGTGGGAACTAAAAGTGGATTTTCTCCACACTCTGCTGCCTGTGGACTCCTCGGTGGACCACTCCACAACTCCGTGTGGGTAACCCGGGACAAGTGTAACAATCCAGAAAAACGTTAGTGAGTCGGTGTTGGCCTTGTGCTAGTTTGCCATGTATCTCTATGCAATGTGGTGGCTTGTGTTGTTGTGTGGTTTGAATTGGGAGTCCAACCGCTCGGAGTCAGAGTGCAGTTGGAGCGACTCAAAATTAGCGGGCACGTTTAACATCGATTATCGGCACGGAGCCCGGCCTCGGAAAACGCCGCTTAGGACATAGCGTTTCGCCCGGTTTTTACCGGTAGTTTTCACCCAGGGGAAGCTTGATTTTTCTTTCTCGCCATAGCCATCTTTCTTCGGCTTCATGGCTGATCTCAAAATGTAGGCCTCACAGGCCCATGTAGTGAATACAGTAAACGGTACCAAAAGCTACTCCAAAATCAAACGCGTCGCCGCAGGCTGAAGCATTTGTTTTCTGCCAGGACAGTTTGTTGCAGTTTAGCATGGTTAGCATTTATCGCCAAAATTGGGAAAGTCAAGTTAGCTTGTTAGCTTAGTGCTAACTAGCCTCAACAGTAACGATAGTATCTTTGAGGGAGTCAGGCAGTTGTAGTTAACTGATGTGTCAAATGTAAATATGTTCGGTTAATAAACACGTTGGTGGCTAATTAAATGCGAATGTGCCAGACGTGTTTTCGGATATTTTAACGTCGCTCTGTAATTTTATCTGTTTTGAGCAGTTTGAGAAAGTTATTGATTAGTGATTCTGATATTGCCTCATTGGGGGGAACCTGTAGCAGAACAGATGGTTGCAGTTTAACCGCTTTTTTTTTTTTTTTTTTTTTTTTCCTGTCGACCGTGTTTTATCTACTAACGACCTCATCTCCCTTTTCAGGTCTCTGACAAAAACCAATGGATTGAGCTCGGAGAAGAGTTTAACTTTCCCAGGAGTTGTTCCAACGCTGCGTTTGCTTTAAAACAGTACTACCTTCGGTAAGTAGCATGGCCTTGCAGCTCTCATCCTCTCAGGTAGCATGTGGGAAATGTTTACAAATGTTAAGATGCAGTCAGCAGGTTCTAGCCTCTGCTCCCTTCTGCTAGGAAGCTGCACATGAGCAATATTGTGACAGGCAAAGTAAGGCCTATATAGTGTACATTTACCATAGCACGGTAGATAATGTATTCACCTCTCATCTGTTTTCTCCTTCTGTAGTTTGGTCAGTATTGGACATAGTTTTTTGAGAGCACACTGAAGAAGTATTGTCAGTAATGGCCTTAAACTATAAACAAATCATGGTTATTCTCTCTGAAAATGGTATGGCTGCAGGGCATTTGGTTTGATATGGGCTCTAATGATTGATGGAATGTGGGTGTGTTTGTGTGTGTATTGCATGCAGATTC